>JAJOZX010003612.1:122500-167500 GCA_023014485.1 Bathynomus jamesi | reverse complement strand
GTGTTATCTCCAACTTGCCATCCGCAATGAAGGAGAGTTAAAGAAACTCCTGTCTAGGGTTACTGTTACTCAGGGAGGTGTGCTCCCCACCATCCAGGCTGTTCTCCCAAAGAACATTAAAAAGAAGTAAAGGAGAATGTATCCTTATACTCACCCTATACTATATATATATATATATATATATGATGACTAAAACCACGAAGAAAAGGAAACAGAATGGTGCTCAAGCTCTTTCTGTGTTTCCTTTCCTTCGTGGTTTTATTCATCATAAATATTTTTCATGTGTTACTTTCGTGAAATAATTTTAATATATATATATATATAGTATGTGTGTGAGTGTGTGTGTGTGTGTGTGCACGCGTGCCTACGTGATTAACAATTATTTCAATTAATATAATTTTCTAATATGTCATTTTATTTTTTATCCAACCTTTTCCAAAAAAACAACAACGTAATTTCTGCATTCTAATGACGCTCTCTCTCTTACACTTTAATGAACTTAATAAAAAAAATTATTTGAAGGTTTTGATAATCTATTTTTAATAGCGAAAAACTTCTAAATATGTAATTTGCTTTACATTATACATGAGAGAGATGTAAAACACAGAAAAAGAACAGAATTTTTGTGAACATGAAGAAATTTTAATTTTCATTTTGAAACTTTTCTATGAATATAACGAAAATGTTGAAGACATCAAAGGAGTGTTTTCATCACTTATTTTTTGTTCTGAAGTATTAACATCAAAGATGTACAGTTTATCTGTATTGTTCATTATGAATCAAATAAATAAGTTTATTAATTCTTATTCTGGACGGAGAGGACGGTCTCCCATCCAACTTCTTACCAAACCCAATGTCGCTTAACTTCGCTGGTCGACCGGAAGCGGTGTTACGACATTGGCCATAGCATATCCCTACGTAATGTACCGTCGCGGAAAAAGTCTGTCGAATAAGCGAATGTTATGGCAAAATAACGCGCTCAGGCCAACTAATGCGGCCTATTGCTCTAATTCCATTATTATTATTATTATTATTATTACCACCGCCATCGGGAGTCGAACCCCCAGATCTCAGTGTCTTCACTTAGCTTCTAGGGAAATTATGTTACCGACTCAACTACGGACGCTGAGGAAATCACTTCGATCGCCGTGATAGAAATTCTGGTTTTACAGGGAAGGATATTAATTAAGGCACACGTTGTGAAATGTTGTTATTATTGTGATTGGGGTTGTTTTATCCACCTCCCCTTTCGTAATATCGAAGGACCTATGACGGATGGAACCTACAGCTCTTCGTAAGTTCCAAACCCCAAGCCCACCAAACACCAATGAAAGCACCTTCATCGCTGAAATCTGAAATCCGGTTCGATGCTCGAACCCAGAACCTTAAAATTAACAGCTTAACGCTCTACCACGAGGCTACACTGACATGTTTTCCCGTAATTTCTCACAGTTTTTATTAGTAAACTATTTAAACGCACCTCCCCGCACGCGCCCAATCACTCCACCTATTCGCCTTTCACAAAAACCTATAATTTATTTGCGAGTCCTATTGCGTAAGTCGTAAGAGATCGCTTAAATCTGTGTGAGCGCGATTTCAGTCGATCAGACGAAAGTAAACTGCAGGAATTAATGTAAATAAGATTGATTTTCCTTTTGACTTTTTGTTTTTGTCAATGAAAATCTTCTCTCCCGCTTTCCCGCAGTTTGCCTTTTAAAAGAACTAAGTAGAAATCACCTCTTATTTACCCTCTCAAAGAAAGATAAAAATAAAATCACGTTTTCTCGAGCTGAGCCAAGCAGAATCTATAATACTGCAAGTTTCATTTCTTTTCTAATTCTAACTTTCTAACATTTTAACTGTTCACCATTTGAATATTTGCTTTTTGATTATATATATATATATATATATATATATATATATATATATATATATATATATATATATCAGTCTTGCGTTGTGAACAGACGTGTTTTATCGAGTGTCCAGTGTTACCAATTGAATAAGTGGTTTTCGTCGAAGTGTCTTTAAAAAAATAGTGTTTGGTGCATTCTTAACTAAATTACTTCTTGTTACTAATCATTCATTAACGAATATATTTAATTTATTGACTTTATTCATTACTATATTATTTGATTAAACCAAGGCTAGTGCACGTGGCTTGCCTTGTTTGTTTTTCAAATCTATTAGAAAACGAGGTTTAATAAGGTTCATTTTCCCTTGTTTGCTTTGTTTGTTTTTCGAATCTATTAGAAAACGCGGTTTAATAAGGTTCATTTTGCTTTGCTACGGGCTCATCAAGTAGAGTGTGGTCACCCTCTGTGGGAAAAGAGGAAAAAAGTAAAGAAAAAAGTCGGTCGAATAGCGGACAGATAAGTTTTATTAATACTTTTTCGTTTACAGATGCTTCGTCGGTAGCTTAATTCAGTATAAATTTGTGTTACAAGAACCTGTTTCTGCGTTTCAAGAACATTTTTGCGGGCTTGCGCAGGTGACGGCACAATAAGCACGCGGTAGACCTACGTTGTAATTTATTAATTTCCAAACAGTTAGTTTGCAGGTGGTGCTCAAGCATGGAAGTGCTGAGGAACGAGTTAGAACGTGAGAGGGAGGCCAGAGTGAGGCTTGAAGAAAGGGTGATGCTCCTGACGGCAAAATTAGAATCCCTTGAGACTTCAGTTACGACCCCACCTGCCTCAGTTTCTACTAATAATATAAATAGTACTAATAGCCCTCTCTCTTCCCCTAGTTTCCAACCCTTCGTTCAAGTGCGTAATGGAGCCCCATTGAGAAACCCTAAGACTTGTCTACCAGTAATAATAAACAATAAGTTTTCTGTTTTAGGTTTCGAAGATGCTGATGAACCGGAAATACGACTCGTTGGCGATTCCATTGTTCGAGGGCAGCTCGAGGAATTCTGTGGGAGAAACCCTCGTCGTAGGCGCCGTTACTGCTACCCTGGTGCAAAGGTGGAGGATATAACTAATAGTGTTGACCATTTTACAGACGGAACCTCTGAGGACACAACGTATGTTATTCATGTCGGTACTAATAACGTTTTAAATTCTAGATCGGAAGAGCTGCTGGCTAGGTACAGGGACTTACTAGAGCGACTAAAGGAGAAATTAATAAGATTGTTTTAACAGGTATACTTCCTCGAATTATCCAACGTAGCGATTTCTACAGCAAGGCGACCTATATCAACAATAACCTAAAGTCTCTTTGCCAACAGGAAGGAGTGCATTTTGCGAATATTTGGAACAGTTTCTACGGCAGCAGGGACTTGTTCCTCGGAGATGGACTTCATCTTAATGACGTTGGAGCTGCGCGTTTAGGAAGACTATTTCATAATACTGTCTCTTCTTTTCAGGCTGCCGTAACTCGAACGGTCCCAGCGTAATTTCCTCAAATTTCCCTTGCGCTCGCGAAGGTATCGTAATTACAAATAATTTGAAGGTTCTATCCTTAAATGCTTGTAGCCTACGAAATAAAATAAAAGCATTTTTTCTTTAATTGCTTGTAAAGACTATGATTTAATTGCGATAAATGAATTGTGGCTTAGTACTGAAACACGTGACTTTATAGGGGAGTATCAAATTAGAGGTTATAGACTTTTTGTTAAAAACAGAATAGGTAGGCGAGGAGGCGGTGTTATGTTGTATATCAAAGATAATATAGCGAACGTTATAGCAGTAAAGCACACAATTCCAGAACCGATAGATTCGACTATGGCAGAACTTAAATTGAACGATTTCAAACTTGTTGTTGCGGTTATATATAGGCCCCCTAATCAAACAGCTGATACGGACGAAGCGTTATATCGTGAACTAAAGAGAATAATAGGTAGTGAGCAGGCCTTAGTTATGGGTGACTTTAATTGCGCCAACGTGAATTACGATACAATGCAGGGAGACGCGGAAGGTAATCGTTTAGTTAATTTCCTCGAGGATAGCTTTCTTATTCAAAAGGTTGGGGAACCTACGAGGTTGGACAGTATTTTAGATTGATTTAGTAATAACTACAGATGATAGGCTAATCACTGATCTTCAAGTAATAGAACCGTTAAGCAATAGCGATCACAATATGGTAGAGTTTGTCCTCTCAGTAAGTCACTCGAAACCAGCTAACTCGACTAAAATTCCTAACTTCCAGCACGCACACTTTTGTAAATTTAGAAATGAATTGTCACACGTCAATTGGGAAAACGTAATGAGGATCTCCAACGCAAAATTAATGTGGGAATCGTTTGAAACAGTATTTAGGACTATAAATGAGGAATGTGTACCGTACAAATTAAGCGTGGGAAAATAAACAACAAGCCCTTGTGGTTTACTTCTAGAGTAGGAGATATTATAAAGAGTAGAGATAGAGCTTATAGGCTACATAAGTGCGATAAAGACAATTTGTTGTTACGAAACAACTACATATCTCTAAAGTGTGAAGCGAAAAGTGTAATAAAAAGGTCCAAGCGCGAATTTGAAATCTCCATAGCTCGCGACGGCAAAGAAAACCCTAAGGGATTCTTTCAATACGTCAACAATAGGAATTCAGTAAAAAGTGTCTTGGGGCCGTTGAAAAATTTTAACGGAGAGCTAGTTCCTGAAAACAAGCAAATGGCTACCTTGCTAAACGAATTTTTTACGTCAGTTTTTACTATAGAAGATGTAACGAATATCCCTACGGTCATAGACATAATACCTTTTGATAATGGTAATACTTTGGACAATATTGTGATTAGTGTGAAAGGGAGGTAATGCGCTATATTGATAAAATGAAAATGCGTAAATCACCGGGGCCGGATTCGATATATCCCATACAACTAAAAGAACTAAAAAAAAGCATTGTTGTGCCGCTAACAAAGATTTTTAATGCGTCCATTTCTGATTGGTGCGTACCAGATAATTTCAAGTTAGCAAATGTAATACCTATCTTTAACAAAGGCGATAAAGGTGCGGCGGGAAATTATAGGTAATCAGTTTAACGTCTGTTGTAAGTAAGCTACTGGAATCAATAATTAGGGATCGTATAATCGAACACTTAGAATTGCATAATTTAGTTAGAAATACGCAGCACAGTTTTAGGCGAAACAAATCTTGCCTAACTAATCTTTTAGAATTTTTTTAAAGCGTGGTTGAAGTTTACGATAGTCATCGGGCGGTTGATGTAGTGTATTTTGATTTTCAAAAAGCGTGGGGTGGAGTAATAAATTGGATAGAAGAGTGGTTGCGAGAAGTGGCGTAGCTACCGTGGGTTCAGGCGTCGTTTCATTGAACAAGGGCCCCAGCATCCAAGGGCCCCCAATCGAACTGACAAAAAACTTTGTTCATGCCTTCTCTTTGAAAATTTGTACCTACAAAAATTCTACATATTTTTATTTCTATTCTTTTTTTTGTAAATAATTACAAAACTTACTTTTTCAGAACTTAGATAAATTTTATAAAAAATAATGCGTCAATATTGTATTTCTTTGTGCAAGCAGCGCAGCCATAAAAAATTTGTCCGCGTTATTTTCATGCTCTAACTTGGTGGCTGTTGCATTCAGTTTTTAAGAAGTTGAAACGTTTTGAGTTAAAGTTTTTACGAAAAAAAAGTCAAGACAGTTTTTTTATTTCTTTACGTTACAGGTAAGTTAATTTTATAATTTTTTCTGACTTTTTTTCCTCTACCTTAATCTAATTTTTATTTTTTATTATTGTTTCTTTTTAGTGATAAGCTTTCTTGAATTATTTCTCTTGTTCTCTTTGTTTTACAGCTTTGTTCGGTATTTTCTTGTAACAAACTGAAAACTATGTACTTTGTGTACTTTTTTGGTCAGTTTTTTGGCAACCTCTCTAAACTGTTGGTGTTATTTCTTTCCGTTACTGGTAAGTTTGTTTTATAATTTTTTCAGTTCTTTTCTGCTTTAATCTAATCCTTAGTTTTCTATTACTATTTCCCTTTAGTGATAAGCATTCTTTATTTTTTTAATTTTGTTTTACAGCTCAGTTCAGTACTTGTAACAAACTGAAAACTGTGTACTTTATGTACTTTTTTGGTCAGTTGTTTCTGGAAACGAGCTCCAAATTGTTGGTGTTATTCTTTACATGACTAGTAAGTTTGTTGTATAATTTTTTCTGTTATTTTCTGCCTTAATCTAATTCTTAATTTTTTATTACTACAGTGGAAAACGGTTATAATCAAAACTCTTATAATAAAAACATGGTTGTAGTCAAAGAAGGGGCACACTTCTGGACCCTTAGTAAAAAGCTACGGATATAGTAAAACAACTTACGGATATAATTAAACAAATTGGCAGTCCAAAATTATAAAATCATCAACAGCTTATTACCAACCTAAATTAACTTTCTACGTTTAATTAAACTATCCTTAGTCAACAATCACGCTTCTAGCGTGATAACAGCAGATATTTTCAGCCTTTTATTATTCTATGTGGCCACAATGTCAAACTAACATATTACATTAATTCTTGCTCGAAAGGTTCAAGAAGACATGAAGAGAACGTATCTGTCAGGTCACGCAAAACGGGTTGAAAGGAGCAAAAAATGAAAGCTTCAACAGAAAATGTGCCTAAATTGACAAAAAAATTTCAAACTTCAACTGCTGATCGCCGTCAACTTTCTCATGCTACTACTTCAATTGACACTAACAAAGAGCCTGAACAAGACAAAAATACCGATAATTGCACCATTACTAATTAGCCCTGTTCAAAAATCAACTTTTTCTTATTTTCATAGGTTTCTGTACTTTTTCCCATGCTTTTTGACCTGAAAAGGCCGAAAATCACAACCATTTTGACCTAGGTTGTTGGAAGCATTGCCGCATGGAGCTTTAAGTTTTCTGCCTTGAAATCGGCCAAAAGCACCAGTTCCGGGGTCCCTTGAATCATGTTTTGCACTATAACTTTTTATCTAAACAAGATAGAGCAACAAAATAGGCACCAAATTAAAGTGTTTTTAATCCTCTTTCTAACTTATACAATTATGATAGTCTTGGAACAAGAAATGGCACATTGGTACATACAAAGATTTCAGAAATATCACAAAATTCGTTTTCTCACACTCAAGGCAGACAAGGCGCCTTATTCATGACACAAATTTGAGATTAACATTTTGTCACAAGTCTAATCGATCAAGAAGTGAAAGCATTACATGATGATTAATTTCATAATGACATTTACACAGTCAGTTGTTGAGAGTTTGTTTCTTGCTGTCAAAGCGGCGTCTGTTGAACTCCACAGCTTGAAGGAGATAGTCCCTTTGCTTGGCATCTGTTGTTATGACATTTGCAAAGTCGCTCATCATCTTGACACCACGTTCAGCAATGTCATTCACCGCTTTCAGATTCTTAACATAGTCCAACGCTTTTCTGTAGTCCTCATTCTGTGGCCAAGACGTGACAGGTTCCAGAAGCCACTCGGATCCAATGTTCAGTGTGTCCAGCAGGAAATGTGATTCTGGGCCAATGAGATCAACCAGGGTGGTCTTAGCTGTGACTCTCTGGAATAGAGGCTTTCCTGTTCTGAAGCTGTCTGGCTTCTCAGTGGCATGTAACTGGGCAGCAATGTCGTGCTTCAATGTGTCACTCAATCTACTGCTGAACAGGGCAAATGGCACGACTTCCTGCGTCAGGTACCATTTGTGGTTTTCCATCTTATTAAGTACTGCATCAGCAAGCTCTGGGTCAGTTTTCTTGTACTTCAACATGTCCTGGATTAGACTTAGATCATTCACGGGAGCATCTGCAGCAGACATTGACATCATCCATACAGGAGTGTAGAACAGCGCAAGGAAGGTGTTGAGTCTTTCCAGCTTTGATACAGTGTCTTCGTCGTACTCAAGTTGATCTGCAAACATCAGCATTTTCATGGAGTACAGGTTTCTGGCCATCCATCTGGCCTGATGAATGGCGCCTGGTCGACTCTAGTGAATACCTCGAGGAGGCGTTCCTCTAAGAACAATGACTGTCAGTTCAGCCATTTCCCTGTAGTCGGCTCTTGGAAGCCTTTCTGCTGTTAGAATGTCTTGGAGTATTTCTTCACTGTTCTTCTTCTTTTCCTTCAGCCATTTGCTGTTGATAGCCAGCATCTTTGGGTTTTCCTTGGACAAGTCCGTCCAAACATCCTTCAGATGCTCAAACCAGGGATTATCTGGCCCCTTCACCTTCCCAAACAGCTTCTCCCAAACTGCTCCTACTAGGATTTCCAGGATGTGATGTCGACAGGCCAGATAAAACACCTTTTTGTTCAGCATTTTCTCTAGCAGTTTGGCAGCTCCTCTGTGAACTCCACTGTTACTGGATGTAGTGTCAAAAACAAGGGCAGTAACATTATCCGTAAGTTCCCATGTCTCCAGTAAATCCATTGAAGCCTCAGCCTGAGCTGTGCCAGAAGAATTGTCGATGACAGGTACTCCCAATAACTTTCCTTCAGTGTATGAAGGTGGACCAGACACTAGCACAGCTAAAGTCTCTGAGGTACTTCCAGGTTCACTGCCCAAGACATCTTTGAGCAACTTTCCATCCCAGTGTAAGGCAGCGTACTGTGGGGGGTTTTCACAAAACTTGGACATGTGACTCTGGCTGATATTATACCTGGACAGCATTCTGTTGCGACGTGTTGTTGAGGTTGAGATGACGAAGTTATCCAGATCAGCCCCTCCAGCTTTCAAGGTGGCAGAAACCATGGCAGTAACTTGATTGTCTGATAAACCAAGACGATCAGCTGTATTGCAGATGACATCACATTCCATGACCTTCCTTGGAAACGTCAAAGTCACACTAGTCACAGTGTCTTGATGGTGAGAACATCCAGGACGAGGCTGATGGTAATCCATGTCCTCTGTGTTAGCGTCGTTGTCAGTTGAGTCACCCCAGGTAATGTCATCCACATGAACAACTGCCTCTTGTTCTGCTGCAGCTGTAAAATACAAAGCTGGGCACAAACCGTTAATCCGTTAATCGTTAATTAACGAAGTTAACTTTTTCGTTAACGATTTAACTTTTAAGTTAACTTTGAAAATCATTATCGGACTAATTAACTTCCGTTACATTTAACTTCCGTTAACTCAAGTCCGTTAACCCAAAAAATTCATAAATAAACGTTTAAAAGTTTATATTATTTTCAGTGCTGAGCAGGTGCGCAATTAATCTGCCACTGTTAATAGTGATGAACGAATTTCCATTTCCGCAGTGCAAAATCAGGAGATATATTTGTTTCCGTCGCCACAATTTGTCTTACCAAATATGGTAGTTATTTATGGCATTGGTTTGAGCAAAACATGGTCGACTGTAAAATCAGGCGGAAAGATTTGCCATTTGAGTTGAATGTTTCAACTTCTTTCAAGAAATATCACGAGCATTTTAACAAAGCTGGGCACTTGCGGTTTTTTTTGCGGTACTGCGGTACTGCGGTACTACCGCACTACCAAACCGGTACCGCATAACGCAGTACCGCAAAAAATGCGGTAGCGGTACTGCTGTACTTTCAGCGATCCTTTGCGGTACTGCGTTATGCGGTACCGGTTTGGTAGTGCGGTAGTACCGCAGTACCGCAGTACCGCAAAAAAACCGCAAGTGCCCAGCTTTGCATTTTAAGGCACTTTCAATAATATATATGTAACAATTACAACAAATAACTACATTCGTTTCATTTGCAGTCTGTCTCTTGCGCAACATGTTTGTGTTAGTGAATATTTAAAAATAATCGTTGTCAAGTAAGTCATGTATATTTATAATATGTCTGTGAGTACCTTATTAGTAGTCTCCTTGATACATTTCAAGAACCATAAAACTGATCAGGTAAGATTTCAATTCTCATGTCACTTTGATGACAAATTAAGTCAATTGATGTCTTACAATGGGAGCGTTTTCACCTTAACCCTTTATGTCCTGGCGGTACTTCTAGGTAACAACGAGGAGGAGGAGGAGGATGACTTCTTCAGTGCTGTCATCCAGACAAAAGAGAGCAGCAGAAGCCACAGGTCACTCAAGGGCAAGGCCCAGAACTTGGTCAAGACCTGGCTGGAGACCAACTCCAAGGACTTGCTGACAGATGCTGCCTTCTTGGGTGAGCAAGTGTTGGTGGACTTGTTCATCAAGTTCAACACAGCCATCCCCTCCAGTGCTGCAGTGGAGCGTTTGTTCTCTATGGGCAAGGACATCCTGAGGGCCAAGAGATCATCCCTGTCTGATGAAAACTTTGATATGCTAATTTTCATGAAGGGCAACATGCATCTCATGGACAAAATGGAGAACGAGAAGAAGAGGGAAAATTAAATTATATATATATTGTTTTTCATTTTTTTTATAATAAAAGTTAACGTTAACGGTTTATCGGTAACTTCCGTTACATGTTTAACGAATTAACGGATTAACGGTAAACGAAGTTAATTTTTTGGTTAACGGATTAGCGGTTAACGAAGTTAACTTTTTGGTTAACGGTGCCCACCACTGGTAAAATAGTACAACATGTTAAGACAGTAATTGTTAAGTACATGCTAAATATCGCAATGGAGTAAAACTTAAAACTTTTTGTAACGTTCAAAGTAATTAGTTTTACCTTGTTCTTGTCTATGCTGCAGTCTTTCATTCCTCGCTGCTTGCTGCAGGGATCTTGTCTCAAAAATCTTGTCATGACCACATATGACCTTTCCTCTCAGTCTTTTGGTCTTCGTAGAACCTGATATCCTCATTTTTTTCTCTCTGGATAACAGTCTGTTGTTCTGTATTTCCTGGATTGCATCTGGAGCTCCTATATCGAACAGGCTGTCTAATTCCAGCACAAATGCTCCTCTTTTTCCTCCAGGGTTACTTGCTCTTCCTTTGCTTTTCACCAGAGCACGATTTTCTCATGTAGTTTCATGAAGAGCTTCATTGCGTTGTACTTGGTCATTGTCTTGATCCTAGCCATCTGCCAGAATGGGATGATAGATTCAACTGTTTCATATGCAAGGTCTTGAACCATGGGCCTCCCTGCATTTTCCGGTAAATTCTGAAGATTAAGGAAATACTGGAACGCCTGTCTGTTGGTGGGAAGCTGGGAACCACTGATAAAAGCCGAAGGGTATCCAACCAGGAAAGTTTCAGTGAGAGATCTGGTAGATGGCCCAGTTGACACCTGCCTGTGGACAGTACGTGGAGGTTCTGAGATATCAACTGTGCGCCCACGGAGCTCCCTCAGCTCCTTGCTTAATGCCATTGTGAAGTTGTAACTTGTAGATGGTTTTCTAGATTCTGAGTTTCTGTTGTTTCCTGAAAAATGATAGATAATTATTATTATTATTATTATTATTATTAATTATTATTTATTTATTATTATTATTATTATTATTATTATTATTTATTAATTTTATGCTCTTTCATTTGATACCTAATTTGTTGCTCTATCTTGTTTAGATCAAAAGTTAAAGTGCAAAACATAATTCAAGGGACCCCGGAATTGGCGCTTTGGCCGATTTCAAGGCAGAAAATTTAAAGCTCCATGCGGCAATGCTTCCCAACATCCTAGATCAAAATAGTTGTGATTTTCGGCTTTTTCAGGTCAAAAAGCATGGGAAAATGTACAGAAACCTATGAAAATAAGAACAAGTTGATTTTTGAACAGGCCTACCATTACTTCATCAAGCACGAAAAACAATGTGCAGAATGCTCCTGAAATTGCCTCATCATGCGCTGAAAAAACTGATACTTTACCGAAGGATAGTAGGCCTAGCTCAGTTTTCTGTCACCGTAGCCCATTTCCATCTGATAGAGGGTTGTATTCTGAACAAATCAATGACAAGAATTTGAAAGATTTGCTTGCGAAACATCAAGATTCATCTGTTCATCATTTTTCAGTCGTAGCTGAAAAGGTTTACACAGATCAGAGAAACCGAATTGACAAAGCATTGGAGAACCAAGTTTGCGAAGAAGCAAACTTTTGGTTTAAAGTTTTAGAGCGACTTGTATATATTGTCTTCACACTTGCTTCAGAGAATTTGTCATTTAGAGGCCACCGTGAAGAAGTGGGTGTGCTGGGTTCTGGGAATTTTCTGTCACTAGTTCAGCTACTTTCAAAGTATGATCCTGTGATGAAGGACCTCTTAGCAAGGCCAAAGGGATCAGTTCGCTATTTGAGTTCCACAATTCAGAACGAACTAATATTTCTTTTGGGGAATTGCCTTCGTCAACATATGATGTAGGAAATTCAGTCAGCACCGTTTTTCTCCGTTATTGGTGACAGCACCAAAGACATTTCAAAAGTGGAACAGTTCAGCATTTATTACCGCTATGTTTTTTTTATACTAAAACAAACACAGCTTCAGTAAGAGAAACTTTTCTTGGGTTTATGCCTGAAAAAGACCAATCAGCTGAAGGAATCACCAAAATGATCATGGCCAACATTGAAGAAGCTGGATTAGACATATCGAAATGTCGGGGCCAAGGATATGATGGCGCCTCTGTTATGAGCAGTGTATATTCTGGTGTTCAACAGCTAATCAAGGAATGTTCACCAAACACTGTGTATGTACACTGTGTTTGCCATCAATTAAATCTTGTTCTTCGTGATGCAGCGCAATGTTGTAATGAAATGGTTACATTTTTTGCCATTATAGAACAAGTTTACAAGTTCTTCGGGTATAGTGCACCAAATTGGGCTCTGTTGAAAACTTTCGGGCCAGAATCTAAAATCCACACGCTGAAACATCTGAGTTCAACAAGGTGGGAAAGCCGGCACGAGTCGGTGTCAACGCTTTTAGAACAATTTTCCGCCATACTAAAACCTGTAGCTCATCTGAAACTTACTTCCAAAAATGCTGACGTTCGCCGAAGTGCTGGCCAATTGACTGACAAAATCACAAACATGAACCTTTTGGTTGCACTTTTGATGTGGGAGAAAATATTGCGTCCTGTTTATGCTGTCTCTAAGCAATTGCAGTCATAATCAGCTGACCTTTCTGTATCAGTAACGCTTCTTAATGAAGCTATTGGTGTTATTTCAGCACTCAGAAATGATTTCGATGCCATTTGCCAATCTGCTGACAACATGGGGAAAAGTGGGGTATTGAAGCCTCATTGAGGAATAACAGAATTCGGACAAAGAAACAGTTCTTTGATGAATTAGCAAGTGATTCTCGTCTGGAAAATCATCGTGACCGATTTCGAGTCCACGTTTTTCTGCCTGTGGTGGAAACTTGCCTTGGCCAGCTAAAAACACGGTTCAACTCACTTCAAGATGTGGTTGATGTGTTCTCATTTCTTTTTCCGGATGAGCTTTTAAGACTTCCAGAATATGATTTACAAATTTGAGTAGCAAATTTTACCAAAAGGTACACTTCCGACGTATCTTCTGATCTATTTCGACAGATTGTTGCATTCAAAGCTTGCGCAGAAACTTTTATCAGGAAAGCTAATAACCCAATGACATTCTAAACACACTGATGAAGCTGGAACTGAATGTATGTTTTCCAGATTTGATTACTGCTTGTTGCATTTTTCTTACGCTTCCTGTTACTGTTGCCAGCAGTGAAAGAAGTTTCTCAAAGATGAAGTTAATTAAAAACTCTTTTCGATCCTCAATGGCTCAGAACCGTTTGTCTGACTTGGGTATTCTGACAATTGAAAGAGACTGTTTCTCAGAATTAGACTGAAACAAAATATTGAAAGAATTTGCAAATAGTAAAGCTCGAAGAATTCTTAAATAAGTGTATTAGTTTGTACACGTACGTTGCTCGTAAATTTATATGCACTGAAAAATGGGTGATTAAAAATTTTAAAATATGTGATCTTTACATTTTTGAATTTTGCATTATACGAACATATAATACAAGACATGCAATGTGTTTGTTTTTTGTCTAATTTAAAGGAAGGTTGTTTTAAGCATGTTAAGAAGCATGAATCAGGTACAGCAGGAATCTAAGGACAGAAAGAGATGGCGAGAAGTGGTGAAGGGAGCAGCAGCAAACGCTGCTTACCCCTCGCATGTGGGAATCGGCAACACGATTAATTGATTGTTTTCAGGAAACGGAATAATTGGTGAGGCGAGGGCCTCGCACTTTCTCTTGAACAGGGGCCCCTAAATTTCTAGCTACGCCACTGGTTGCGAGGTAGGAAACAGAAGGTGGTCGTTGATGGAGCGGAGTCGTGTTGGGGTAATGTAGCAAGCGGCGTTCCTCAGGGCTCTGTATTGGGCCCCTTGTTTTTTCTTTATATATTAACAATTTAGATGTCGGCCTAGTCAGTACAGTTTCAAAGTTTGCGGATGACACGAAGTTGGGTGGTAGGGCGATTAATAACGAAGATAGAGACAAAATCCAGGAAGATCTGAATAAAATCGTTGAATGGTCAGTTACATGGCAAATGAGATTTAACGTCGATAAGTGCAAAATTTTACATATAGGTTCGCGTAACGGTAATTTTGCGTATAGTATGTCAGGGAAGGAGTTAGCAAGCGCAGAGCAGGAAAAAGATTTAGGAGTTATAGTCACTGGTGATTTAAAAGTAGCGAAACAAAGTACAGCAGCGGTCAATAAAGTGAACAAAGTGCTAGGTTTTATAGCTCGGAATTTTGAGTACAAATCGCGCGATATTGTAGTTCCTCTTTATAAATCATTAGTTAGACCCCATTTGGAGTACGCGATCCAATTTTGGAATCCGCATATGCGAAAAGACAGACAAAATCGAAAGAGTTCAAAGACGAGCAACTAAGATGATTCCGTCGCTTATACATAGGTCGAAGTCGTACGAGGATAGGCTTAAGGAGTTAAAATTGACTACACTCGAGACTAGGAGGCTAAGGGGTGATCTAATCCAGGTTTTTAAAATTATGAATGGGTTCGATAACGTAGATAGAGATAGCTTTTTCGAAATATCTCAATATAATAGGACTAGAAATAACGGGTATAAGTTGACAAGTAGAAGGTTCGAGACAGCAGTTGCCAAAAACTTTTTTACGCATAGAATAGTAAATAGGTGGAATAGTTTGCCGGTAGAAGTAATTAGTAGCACGTCTGTAAACATGTTTAAAAATCGATTAAATGCATATGTTGATAGATTGGGTGTAGTTTAAGGTAGTAAAGTTAAGGCTTTGTGGTTCGGAACCCACGTAAAATTGTAGGTCCTCTCCGCCACTACGGAGGACATGCACAATACACAATTACGAACACAGTTAGGTAGACCAGCCATGAGTGGATCCTAGGGTCTTTGTTGGTCTGAAACATTTATATATATATAACCTTACCTTACCTTACGCCCTTACAAAGGTTCCGCGCGATGATTTCTCATTTTGCGAAGGTCAAGCTTGTCGCCCCTCCTCTCGAGTTGGCCTGGTGAGGTAGTGAGATGGTTCTTGTGCTCTCCAATATATATATATATATATATATATATATATATATATATATATATATATATATATACAGTATATATATATATATATATATATATATATATATATATATATATATATATATATATATATATTTAGGAGAAATCCAATGACAAGGAGAAATGTAAATGCCATGAAAAGTCTTCTTTATTGCGCAACGTTTCGAGCAATACGCTCATCTTCAGGCTGTTTAATAACAATGTGAAATTAAAATCAATATTGAATGAAAAACAAACAGAAATTTCTATAACCTATTCGTAAAGACAAATTTTAAAAGACTGAGAAAAGAGGGTTAAGTTCTAAGTTATACAGATTTACATATAAAAATTAAGAAGTTATTTTTAAATACATGTAGTAAATGTGAAATTAATACACTGGAAAAATTACCAATAGTACACTGGAACAATGGAGCTATCTACCTTACACAGCAGTATCCGAGGCCGACTAATTTGAGCAGAGGAAACGGGAACGAAGGATGGCGAGGGAGATAGGGGAAGGAGGGATTATAAGGAATTGGGGAAGGAGGAGGGATCATAGCAAATTGAGAGGGACGGACGATGAGTCAACATTCAGACTAGGGGACAATGCTTTAATGAAAAGGGATTCTAAAATTCTTAGTGAGTTGGGACAAGTATTACAACCAAGAATTTTAAAATTGTCTAAAGTGACATCAATTTTGCATTTGATGCTATGTTCACGAATGCTCGAGGCTTCCTTAGTTTTTAAAATTTTACCTGTTCGGCCACTTATTCCCATATGCGAATAAAATCTAGCCCTGAGAGAGCGAACAGTGCTGCCGATGTAATTCCCAAGGAGACACCTGGGGCAGGTAAATAAATATACAACACCGCTACGCAACGAGTCAGGGGTTCGATCCTTCGCTGAGAAAAAGCTACCTAAAGACGTTTTATTAATAAATATGATGCGGAAATCAGTATGATAAAAAAATTTCCTTAACAATTTTGTAAATTTAAGCTTAAATTCCTTATTCAAGGGACCCATTTCAGGTACCAAGAAATATTTTATATCCTTCGGCACTGTAATACATGGAAGTTGAGGGCTATAAACATTATTTAAGAAGGATCTAATTAGTTTGTCTACATATTGAACAGGAAAACTATTATTAGTAAAGTATGATCTTAGATTATTAAATTCATCATTAAGTAAGGTAAAATTAGAGGTCAAATTATATCCTCTGAACAGGAGAGTTTTAATACAAGACATCTTATAGTTGAAATCAGTAAAACTAAAAAAATTCATGCCCAAACCAGTGAAAGTGGGTTTCCTATAAACTGATGTAGTAATAGAATCACCGTTTTTCGAAATTAAAAGATCTAAGAAGGGGAGGGAGCCATTTTGCTCAGTTTCCATGTATACGTTATATTGGGGTGCAAAGAATTTAGGAAGTTAAAGAATTGTTGCGCTTGTACCGCATTATCAAAGACTGCTATCGAATCATCAACGAAGCGTCGATAGAAAATTGGCTTGAGATGAGTGGGAGATTGTCTAAAAATTACACTTTCTAAATGAGTCATAAAAAAGTCAGCTGCTAACGGTCCGACTGGTGATCCCATCCCTACCCCATCAATTTGTTGGTAAACCTTATTGTTGAAAGTGAAATAGCATTGTTTGAAGACCAATTCTAAAAGTTCCTTCAAATGAGACAATGAAAAACCATGAAAATTATCAACTGAGCTAAAAACCCTATCTAAAATAATGGCAATAGTTTCAGATACAGGTACATTTGTGAAAAGTGACTTTACATCAAAACTGAAAAAAACTTTTTTGAATCGAAGTTTTTACCCAGGAGTTCTTTTTGGAATTCAAACGAGTTATTTATAGTGTAAACATTTTTCGCAAAGGGGGACAGGAGACGAACAACAAATTTTGCCAATTGAAAGGTGGGTAAGTTATACGAAGCTAAAATAGGACGGAGAGGTGTTCCAGCTTTATGGATTTTAGGCAGACAGTATAATTGAGCAAGATTAGCACCAGATGCGAACAACTGAGAGTAAGTATCATTTTTTATTATCTTTAAGGACTTTAGTCGTGACAGAAATCTATTAACCTGGTCTTCTAACCTTACAATGACTTTATTTACAGGTTCTAGAATTTGTTTGAATTTAGTAAGATCACTTAGGATTTCATTAGTTTTGTTTATGTAGTCCGATTTATTCAAAATAACCACTCCGTTACCCTTGTCTGGTCTAGTCACAACAATCTCCTGGTTCTTTGCCAAATTCTTAATACACTGCAAATCACTCTTCCTAAATATGAAAGATTGAAATTTAAGATTTCTAAGTTTAAGAAAAATTCTTGAGTTAAATTTGAGAACTGACATTTGAGATTATTGAAATCCCCCACATGGGGAACATTTTTCAAGCCATTGAAAAATTTTTCAAAGTAAAGAAAAAACGAGGGCTTATATATTTGAAACAACGGAAGCTTAAATTGCAAACCAAGTGACAGTAAAAACTTTTCCCGAGGGGAGAGTGTGTAACTAGAAAGATTCGAAATTACCTTCTCTGAATTGAAAAAATTTGGTGAATTCATTCCCAAAGCCTTTAACTTACGTTCATGTGTTTCCAAGATGGTAGAGTGAAATTTTTCTAGTTCACGTTGTACAAGAGAAATTATTAATAAATAGTCCAACAACGACAAGGTATTTTTAAGAGTAGTTATAAAATGCCCAAGAGACTTGTTATGCGAATCTGATATTTTGATTTTATAATTAATTTCATTATTTAATAAATATTCCAGGGACGATTGATAAAATTCAGAGTCATATAGATTATCACGGTAGAGTTTGAAGTAAACAAATTTCGGGAAAATCCTGGCCGAACAGGTAAAATTTTAAAAACTAAGGAAGCCTCGAGCATTCGTGAACATAGCATCAAATGCAAAATTGATGTCACTTTAGACAATTTTAAAATTCTTGGTTGTAATACTTGTCCCAACTCACTAAGAATTTTAGAATCCCTTTTCATTAAAGCATTGTCCCCTAGTCTGAATGTTGACTCATCGTCCGTCCCTCTCAATTTGCTATGATCCCTCCTCCTTCCCCAATTCCTTATAATCCCTCCTTCCCCTATCTCCCTCGCCATCCTTCGTTCCGTTTCCTCTGCTCAAATTAGTCGGCCTCGGATACTGCTGTGTAAGGTAGATAGCTCCATTGTTCCAGTGTACTATTGGTAATTTTTCCAGTGTATTAATTTCACATTTACTACATGTATTTAAAAATAACTTCTTAATTTTTATATGTAAATCTGTATAACTTAGAACTTAACCCTCTTTTCTCAGTCTTTTAAAATTTGTCTTTACGAATAGGTTATAGAAATTTCTGTTTGTTTTTCATTCAATATTGATTTTAATTTCACATTGTTATTAAACAGCCTGAAGATGAGCGTATTGCTCGAAACGTTGCGCAATAAAGAAGACTTTTCATGGCATTTACATTTCTCCTTGTCATTGGATTTCTCCTAAATATTAAATTGAAGCTCTGTAGAAGCAACCCGCATAATTATATATATTCAAGGTATGGACAAGATGGCCTCAGGGCTTATCGCCATATTTGGAAGACTTCACGAAAGTTTCTCAAGTCAAAACTGGACTGTTATTTTCTTGAAATGTGTCGGACTTGCAGGATTTTCCCGAAATTTGTTTACTTCAAACTCTACCGTGATAATCTATATGACTCTGAATTTTATCAATCGTCCCTGGAATATTTATTAAATAATGAAATTAATTATAAAATCAAAATATCAGATTCGCATAACAAGTCTCTTGGGCATTATATAACTACTCTTAAAAATACCTTGTCGTTGTTGGACTATTTATTAATAATTTCTCTTGTACAACGTGAACTAGAAAAATTTCACTCTACCATCTTGGAAACACATGAACGTAAGTTAAAGGCTTTGGGAATGAATTCACCAAATTTTTTCAATTCAGAGAAGGTAATTTCGAATCTTTCTAGTTACACACTCTCCCCTCGGGAAAAGTTTTTACTGTCACTTGGTTTGCAATTTAAGCTTCCGTTGTTTCAAATATATAAGCCCTCGTTTTTTCTTTACTTTGAAAAATTTTTCAATGGCTTGAAAAATGTTCCCCATGTGGGGGATTTCAATAATCTCAAATGTCAGTTCTCAAATTTAACTCAAGAATTTTTTCTTAAACTTAGAAATCTTAAATTTCAATCTTTCATATTTAGGAAGAGTGATTTGCAGTGTATTAAGAATTTGGCAAAGAACCAGGAGATTGTTGTGACTAGACCAGACAAGGGTAACGGAGTGGTTATTTTGAATAAATCGGACTACATAAACAAAACTAATGAAATCCTAAGTGATCTTACTAAATTCAAACAAATTCTAGAACCTGTAAATAAAGTCATTGTAAGGTTAGAAGACCAGGTTAATAGATTTCTGTCACGACTAAAGTCCTTAAAGATAATAAAAAATGATACTTACTCTCAGTTGTTCGCATCTGGTGCTAATCTTGCTCAATTATACTGTCTGCCTAAAATCCATAAAGCTGGAACACCTCTCCGTCCTATTTTAGCTTCGTATAACTTACCCACCTTTCAATTGGCAAAATTTGTTGTTCGTCTCCTGTCCCCCTTTGCGAAAAATGTTTACACTATAAATAACTCGTTTGAATTCCAAAAAGAACTCCTGGGTAAAAACTTCGATTCAAAAAAGTTTTTTGTCAGTTTTGATGTAAAGTCACTTTTCACAAATGTACCTGTATCTGAAACTATTGCCATTATTTTAGATAGGGTTTTTAGCTCAGTTGATAATTTTCATGGTTTTTCATTGTCTCATTTGAAGGAACTTTTAGAATTGGTCTTCAAACAATGCTATTTCACTTTCAACAATAAGGTTTACCAACAAATTGATGGGGTAGGGATGGGATCACCAGTCGGACCGTTAGCAGCTGACTTTTTTATGACTCATTTAGAAAGTGTAATTTTTAGACAATCTCCCACTCATCTCAAGCCAATTTTCTATCGACGCTTCGTTGATGATTCGATAGCAGTCTTTGATAATGCGGTACAAGCGCAACAATTCTTTAACTTCCTAAATTCTTTGCACCCCAATATAACGTATACAATGGAAACTGAGCAAAATGGCTCCCTCCCCTTCTTAGATCTTTTAATTTCGAAAAACGGTGATTCTATTACTACATCAGTTTATAGGAAACCCACTTTCACTGGTTTGGGCATGAATTTTTTTAGTTTTACTGATTTCAACTATAAGATGTCTTGTATTAAAACTCTCCTGTTCAGAGGATATAATTTGACCTCTAATTTTACCTTACTTAATGATGAATTTAATAATCTAAGATCATACTTTACTAATAATAGTTTTCCTGTTCAATATGTAGACAAACTAATTAGATCCTTCTTAAAAAATATTGTTTATAGCCCTCAACTTCCATGTATTACAGTGCCGAAGGATATAAAATATTTCTTGGTACCTGAAATGGGTCCCTTGAATAAGGAATTTAAGCTTAAATTTACAAAATTGTTAAGGAAATTTTTTTATCATACTGATTTCCGCATCATATTTATTAATAAAACGTCTTTAGGTAGCTTTTTCTCAGCGAAGGATCGAACCCCTGACTCGTTGCGTAGCGGTGTTGTATATTTATTTACCTGCCCCAGGTGTCTCCTTGGGAATTACATCGGCAGCACTGTTCGCTCTCTCAGGGCTAGATTTTATTCGCATATGGGAATAAGTGGCCGAACAGGTAAAATTTTAAAAAACTAAGGAAGCCTCGAGCATTCGTGAACATAGCATCAAATGCAAAATTGATGTCACTTTAGACAATTTTAAAATTCTTGGTTGTAATACTTGTCCCAACTCACTAAGAATTTTAGAATCCCTTTTCATTAAAGCATTGTCCCTAGTCTGAATGTTGACTCATCGTCCGTCCCTCTCAATTTGCTATGATCCCTCCTCCTTCCCCAATTCCTTATAATCCCTCCTTCCCCTATCTCCCTCGCCATCCTTCGTTCCCGTTTCCTCTGCTCAAATTAGTCGGCCTCGGATACTGCTGTGTAAGGTAGATAGCTCCATTGTTCCAGTGTACTATTGGTAATTTTTCCAGTGTATTAATTTCACATTTACTACATGTATTTAAAAATAACTTCTTAATTTTTATATGTAAATCTGTATAACTTAGAACTTAACCCTTTTTCTCAGTCTTTTAAAATTTGTCTTTACGAATAGGTTATAGAAATTTCTGTTTGTTTTTCATTCAATATTGATTTTAATTTCACATTGTTATTAAACAGCCTGAAGATGAGCGTATTGCTCGAAACGTTGCGCAATAAAGAAGACTTTTCATGGCATTTACATTTCTCCTTGTCATTGGATTTCTCCTAAATATTAAATTGAAGCTCTGTAGAAGCAACCCGCATAATTATATATATATATATATATATATATATATATATATATATATTCACTGAATGGTCTGCTGTGAGAATAAGAAAATAAAACAAACAGAAAGGAAAATAATTCATTAAAATCTTGAAGTTTGAGCCAATCCAAGTAAATCTTTTGTTGAAGTTCAAAAATGAGTTCTTGGGAACGGCATTTTTTTCTGGCGAAACACTGATTTTATTTAATGAACTTATTTGCTTTATAACAACTTTTATTTTATTTATATATATATATATAATATATATATATATATATATATATATATATATATATATATATACTGTATATATATGAGGAGATACAATAAACCCCATGAAATGAGGACTCATCGCACGGAACACCTGAAAGGTTGAAAGTATATATATATATATATATATATATATATATATATCAGTGGCGACTCCAGCTCTTCAAGACTACTCGGGCTCTTTTTACATTTTCAAGTCTACATATGAGCCGACATTTAAATGCATGACAATAACTTAAGATTATCAATAAAATAAATAAATACATACCTCGGTAAAAAAAATTATTTGAATTTTATTTACTTGAACATAAAGTCCAACCGTCTTGGTTTTAAAGCAAATTTCTTTAATATTCGGTCATGTAATTCCTTTTTGCTCTCTAAATCAATAAGTATTTCTTTTTCAATTGAAATCCTAGCCAGGGACGAGAACCGTTCTTGAGCCATTGTGTTTCTTAAATATGATCTAATTCGATCAAGAACGGATAAACTTCTTTCATTTGAAACAGAAGTTACAGGTATGGTAAGAAGGAGCTGAATCAGCTTTGTGGTTTCCGACATCGCGGACAATAATCCTAGTTCGTGAAAGACTTCTAAAATTTTATTTGCAGATTTGCATTTTCTAAAGTCACTGTCACGATAAAAATATTTCAATTCGTTAACTAAGGATTTGGAGTCAATTACATTTGGATATTTAGTTTGTAAAGCATTAAGATGATGCATTGGAAAATTTTCAGCAAATTCTGGAAATTTGGTCACATCAATCAACTCAAAGAACGCCAACTCCCGAATGTAATCAAAGCGTTCCCTCATTGACATTAGTATAATGTCAATTATTTCGAAATATATTGCTTTTTAGTTCATTTGTTTGCCTCTAGCTCTTTTTCTCGGGGGAGAAGGCAGGTCTTCGGATTGTTCGAAGTCTGCCATTGTTTCTTGAAAAACTTTATTATATGCTTTATCAGTACGAGCGCACTCAATAAATTCAATAAAGTCATTTACTTTCTGTTGCGCAAACTTCGTGCCAAGTTGCTTGCATTGCGAAGATCAAATCGTTTTTCGGCTTGTGACAATATATTTTCAAAGCAGTTAATAAAAAACAGAAAAGTGAAATCATGCAATTTTATAAGTAGATTATCAGTTTGATTAAGAGTATCTTCATCCCATCTTGCACTGTCATCTAAAATCTTTTGAAATGCATTTTTCAGAGTTTTACGCTGCCTTTTTATTGCTGACACGGTTCTAGATCTATAGCACCACCTTGTTTTGCAAAGTGATGAAATGCTGATATTAAGCTCTCTAAATACAGCTTTTCGTTTCATACTTGAAGAAGCAAATTTAATGAAAGCACGTACATTGGAAAAGAACATTTTAGCCCCGTTAACTTTCTTTGACATTTTACTTAACACTAAATTTAACTTACGTGCATAGCAATGAATAAAATAGCCGAATTTAAAACCTTTTTCTCTCAGGCAGTTGAAGGCACGCTTATCGAAATGTAAAAAGTTACCATGTATCGCCAGAATTAAAAATTGTGCCTCTACAAGGCCGAAGGATATAAGCCCGAGTTGAAATGTTTTTTTCTTTATAAAAAAAATTAATATAAGGAAAAACGTATTTTATTTAATGAGAATTAGAAGAAGGATTATTATGTAACCGTATGCGAGCAAATAATTATTCATTAAAAGAACTTTAAATATACGATATTACTTATACTTTCTCGGGCGTAATGTCTCGCGCCCGAGTAAAGGATCTTGAAAGATTACACGAAAACTTAATGTGTCAATATAGTTTTTTATAGGTAGTAAGGGTATCTAAATGCGCTCAAAATTTGCTTGCGTGACGAAGGCTAGACAGAAAAATAGTAACATACTACCAGCCAAAAACCATTTTTACAATTTGTATTTAAAACTCTTTTTTTTAAACTTAAATCTATAAATACACAATTTTATCTTTCATGCTTCTCCTTGCCCCTTGCTTCTCGGGCTCAGCCCGAGTGCAGGAGTCGCCACTGATATATATTATAATATATATATATATATATATATATATATATATATATATATACAGTACACGAGTAAATATAAGACACAACAAGACTAGTCTGTAGGCAAACATTTAATAATCAAAACTTTCGATTTATTCTAACGTCATCTTCAGTGCTAAAATGAGATATATATATATATATATATATATATATATATATATATATATATATATATATATATATATATATATATATATATATATATATACAATAATAATAATAAAATTAACTATGAATTTAAAACAGTTTTAAATATTAACACAAATTTAACAAATATTAACATACATAAGTATTAACAAAAATTTCACATACTAAAAATTAAAAATTAAAAGTCATAAAATAATAAAGTTAAGTAATGCAATTAAAATATAAAATATTATAAAAGAAACGCCTAAAAGGGGGATCACCTTTACGATGAGAGTAAATTTGTGTAAAAACATTATAAAAAAATTTAGGGGGACATTAGGAATAAGTTTAAAAAATGAAACATTAAAATCTATACAATCTTAAAAGAAACAATTCAGGTACAAGTTATTCGATTACAGACGCAGCAAAGAATGAGAAATGAGAAAGGTTGATACAATTTGTTGAAGGACGCTAATTTGGTTGGTTGGTAAGTAAGGACAATTTTTATTGAAGGATATTAAGGTTATGGAATGAGGTACGACGATTTATATCTGGTCTATGTTTGAAAATGAGTATTGTTTCTAAGAGGTGTAGATCGTATTTATTATCTTTTTTAATTACTGAAAAGGTGTTAGGTCTAATTGGGTAGTGTAATTGATGGGAGTGGGAACGTATATGCGATTGGGAGGGATTTGTAAGTCAGTTTTTAGTGCGGCTACTAATACCCTTGTGTTCATCGATACGGACTTGAAAGGTGGCTTGTGGTCATGCCAACATACGACGATGTGCAATCGCTACATGTATATTTGTAAACAACCGATGAACATAAGGGCTTTGGAATTTTATCTTTAAATTTAAAGAGTGTAATTTACGTTCCAATGTAAAAATACATTTAACAGAAATTTGTGGATAAAGTCTATTAATTAGTTAACTAATTTTCCTTTTTAACACGAGACTTTCAGGGCCACAATAGCGAAGTTTAAGATATACAACCTTCTTCTGTACTGTAATTACGATGGTTTTCGCTTTGTAAGAAAATCTCTCCCAATCGCATATACGTTCTCACTTCCACCAGTTGGATCATCCAATTAGATCTAACAACTTTTCAGTAATTGAAAAAGGTAACAAACCCGACCTACCCCTTTTAGAAGCAACACTCATTTTCAAACATAAACCAGATATAAATGATCATACTCCATTCCTCAATATCATTATCAATAAAAATTTTCCTTACTTACCAACCAACCAAATTAGTGTCCTTCAACAAACTGAATCAACCTTTCTCATCTCTCATTCCTTGCTGCGTCTGTGATCGAGTAACTCGTACCTGATTTGTTCGCTTTAAGGCTTTATAGATTTTAATGTTTTGCATTTCAAACTTATTCATAACATTCCCCTAAATTATTTTATGTAAAATTTTACTTAAATTTATTCTCATCGTAAAGATAATACTCCTTTCATGGGTTTCTTTTATAATATTTTATATTTTAATTGCATGCCTTAACTTTATACTCGTATTTTCTTGACCGTTTTGATTTTTAGTTTGTAGTATTTGTGTTCATATTTAAAATTGTTTAAAATTCATAGTTGGTTTTTAAGTGTATATATCTCTCATTTTAGCACTGAAGATAACGTTAAAATATGTCGAAAGCTTTAATTATTAAATATTTGCATACAGACTAGACTTCTTTTCCCTTATTCAACTAAGGTTTCCACCGCAAAAACCATTTGGCTACCACCCATTCGAGATGTTCTGGACCTCTGTCTGATTCACTTTTCATAAACTTCTGCAACTTCTCATAAACCTCTACAACATTCGTGGCCTTTTCTCACATTTTCAAGCTATTGAACACCTCCTCTCCTTCTCTGAACCTCATCTTCTTTTCCTCACTGAAACTCAGGTGTCTGGGACGACTGACAGCAACCCCTTTACTGTACCCTCTTACTTTCTCTATGCTCAATTTTACTCCAAAGGTGGATGGATTCCGCAAGGGACGCTCTACTGGCGATCTTCTTGCATATCTCTCTGACTCTTGGTCATCCTCCTTTCGGGATTTCGGTGAAACTTTTGCTATTGCGCTAGACATATCGAAAGCTTTTGATAGAGTCTAGCACAAATCTTTAATTTCGAAACTGCCCTCCTTCGGTTTCTATCCTTCTATCTGTTCTTTCATCTCTAATTTCCTTTCTGGACGATCTATAGCTGCAGTTGTAGATGGTCACTGTTCTTCTCCTAAAGCTATTAACAGTGGTGTTCCTCAGGGTCCTTTTATTTATTAATAATCTTTTAATTCGCACTTCTTGCCCTATTCACTCCTATGCCGATGATTCCACTCTTCACTTTTCCACCTGCTTCCCAAAGCATCCCTCACAGCAGTCGCTTCATGATTCGCGTAGGACGGCTATGGGACACCTGACTTCTGATCTTTCTGCTATATCTGATTGGGGCAGAGAAAACCTTGTGGCTTTCAATGCCTCAAAAACTCAGTTCCTCCATCTGTCTACTCGTCACAATCTTCCACACGACTATTCCCTTACCTTCAACAACACACAACTCAATCCTTTCTCTTCTCTTAACATTCTTGGCGTTTCCTTTTCTCGTGATCTTTCCTGGAAAGATCATATACGAAATGTAGGCTTACCTTAGGTTCTAATTACTGCTGTCCCCTTCGAAGTAGTCCACTTGGGAGTTGATACAGCGGGCCCAGCGCTTTTCCCATTGCTGGAAGCACCTCTGGAACTCCATTTTGGGGATGTTGTTCAGCACCTCGTGCAATTCCGCCTGAATCTCCTCGATGTCGTCAAATCGTCGCCCCTTCAGCCGGATCTTCATCTTGGGGAACAGGAAGAAGTCACAAGGGGCTAGATCGGGGGAGTAGGGGGGTGGGGGACCACTGCCATGTTGTTTTTGGCCAAAAACTGCTGCACAGACAGAGCGAATTTGGCAGCGATCCGCCTCATGTTGAGTTCTTCCGTGAGAATGCGTTGGCATGAATCAAACGATAGGCCAACGATGCTGCAGATGTCGTTAATCGTTCGTCGACGGTCCTCGTGGATGGCCTGACGCATGTTTTCAACATTTTCCTCGGTTCTGCTGGTTGAGGGCCGACCAGAACGTTCGGAATCCTCAACCAACGTTTGCCCACGTTTGAACCGCGAGAACCACTCGAAAGTCTGGCTTCTGCCCATGGCGTCATCACCAAATGCTTGTTTAAGCATTTCGTGGGTCTCCGACGCGGTTTTGCCGAGTTTGAAGCAAAACTTGATGCACACGCGCTGCTCCTTCAAGTCTGCCATTTCTCTTCTCGCAAAAATCGCATAAAAACACTAACACTAACGCATAAAAACGCTCGTGAAAAAAAACGCGTGCGTGTATCACCGTGTCACTCTGCACACTGCTGCACGATAAAGCTGTTTAGCACTATCTAGCGGCCCAAGTCCGTACTACGGCCTGTTAGCGCTCCACGCTGCCAGTCCGGGAACTTTTGGATCGCACCTCGTATACTCTCTTTCTAAAACAGCTTCTAAGAGGTTAGATGTGCTGTACCGCCTCCGCAGTTTCTTCAATCCCACTCAGTTGCTGTCTCTGTACAGGGGTCTTGTTCGCCCCTGTATGGAGTATGCTTCTCATGTGTTGGGTGGTTCAACTCACACAGCCGTACTTGACTGGGTGGAATCAAAGGCTTTTCGTCTCATCAATTCCCCGCCTCTTACTGATTGTTTTCAATTTCTCTCTCTTCGCCACAATACTGCCTCATTCTCTCTTTACTGTCGCTATCATAACGGACATTGCTCTTTTGAACTCTCTAACTGCATGCCTCCTCCTTTAAGGAGAGCACGCAGTACCAGACTTTCTACACTTTCTCATTCCTTTTCTGCCCAACTATCTAATGCAAGGGTTAATCGGTATTTTCAGTCTTTCATCTACTCAACCGATCAACTCTGGAACAATTTTCCTCAAGCCATCTTTCCTCCTGTCTATGACCTCCCATCTTTCAAACGCAGTGTCTAGGCATCTCGAAAACCCCGGACCTTGATTTTGGCTCTCTTCTTCTTCTATGGGAGGGGCGCTTTTGCGGGCGTTTGCCCTTGGCCCCTCCTTCCTGCATAAAAAAAAAATATATATATATATAAATATAACAGGTTTGAGATGCATATTGTTCCTGATTAATTATGCATTTGGCATTTATCCATAAATGTATACTATATGAGATCAGGTGTACTAGTGATCAGTGATGCATTCAAGACCGAGACCTAAGCATTCGAAACCGAGCCCTAAGCACCCGAGACCGAGACCAGAAAAAAGGTCTTGACCGGTCTTGAGACCGAAACCGAGACCATACACAATTTTTGCACGTATTCAGTATTGTGTAATGTCTAATTCCGGATCTCTTCGGTTTGACGGCCTGTAATATTTTTTAACATTACTTGTTTTTTATTGTCCAGTTTTAATCGAGGATTTCAAAAATAACATTCATGTTTTAGAGAAACAAATAGTGAGGCAGTTATACATCTTAGTTTAGAGAATATCATAAACGCTTTAAGATTCCAAAATCCCTGAAAGTTTTAGGTCAACTCTACGCTCATGACGATTGGTTAGGTTAAGTCATGATATTTTCGTTTGTTTTGACAGTAAACTAACGAAAATATCATGACTTAACCTAACCAATCGTCAAGGGCGTACAGTTGACCTAACCGGGCATTCTATTAACCTAACTGGGCATTCAGTTGACCTAACTGGGCATTTTCCGTTATATTAACCTGTTAGGTTAATTGAATGCCCGGTTAGGTCAATTGAATGCCCAGTTAGGTTAATAGAATGCCCGGTTAGGTCAACTGTACGCCCTTGACGATTGGTTATGTTAAGTCATGATATTTTCGTTAGTTTAAACGAAAATGACGAGAGCAAAAATACATAACAAACAGTTTGGTGGCGGGCGGTTGGGTATTCCCGTTAACAGGAAAGCACCAAAATTTATATCGAAGTATCATTACGAATTTTTCTTTGAAATTTGCAGATACTCGGTAACAAAATGAATGCCATTCACGAACCCAATTTACGTACTATTAAATAAATATAGATATAAATATACTTATACTATAGAGTATAGACTGACCCTTAGGCCTTCAACTTACCCTTCTCTGTTCTCAGATCTTACGTCACTAAAACAGCGCGCTTGGCCCAGTAAATATGGGGTTTAAATGCCATTGAATAATGTTTCATTCAATTATGTCACTCTTTTCTGCTGTTGTTTGGCCCCTCCTTCTTGCATAAAAAAAGGTGCGCAGCTTGACTTCTAAATGTGGAGGGGCAAAAACATTATCGGGAGGCGGGGAGTTGGGGGGTGACGATACTGACCTCATAGTATGAATATTGCAAATTTAACTAACTTGTAGTTTTGTATATTATATAATTCATTATTACATCTAGTTTTAAAAGCATCTTATTTTTACAATTTTTTTAACATTTATTATTACAGTCTTACAATTATTTTATCTTTAGTTTGACATCGGCAGTTTTTTACGAGGGGGCAAGCTAGAACTTTTCTGTGGGGTGGGCAGTTCCCCTCCCACCCCCACATCCCCTCCCTTGGCTACGTACGCCACTGTTCTGAAAAAATTTAAAATTTTTTTTTTTATATACACTGTACGTTTAAGGCTAAACATTTTTTGAGTTTCGTTTTACATTCGAACACGTTTTGAGTTTCGTTTTAAACCTGAACACTTTTTTAGTTTCGTTTTGCACCCGAACATGTTTTGAGTTTCGTTTTACATTCGAACATGGGATCTTTTCCAAATGGACGACCCCACGGGATTTAGCTGAAAATTTGTATACTAATAAATTTTTATATTTTAATAACAAAAATGACATTATTTTCCTGGAGAAATACGCGCAACATACGAAAAAAATTGCATTTATATGCGCACTAGTTTGCATGGCGCATGACCGTTATCTAAATTATGTAGTGTTCTGTAGTGAGTTTTACAAAATAAAACGCAGATAATATCCTTTATTTATTAAAATTTGCAATATTTAATAATATTTTAATAAATAAATCTTCATTTGCATACCTTTTTGAATGCCCGGTTAGGTCAATTGAATGCCAGGTTAGGTCAACTGAATGCCCGGTTAGGTCAATTGAATGCCAGGTTAGGTCAACTGAATGCCCGGTTAGGTCAATTGAATGCCAGGTTAGGTCAACTGAATGCCCGGTTAGGTCAATTGTACACCCTTGACGATTGGTTAGGTTAAGTCATGATATTTTCCTTAGTTTTAACGAAAATATCACTACTTAACCTAACCAATCGTCAAGGGCGTGCATTTGATCTAACCGTCCATTCAATTGACCTAACCGGGCATTCAATTAATCGGAGGCCACACAGCAACCTCGTATCTGGGCGTCATGAGCGGTGTAAACTATGATAGATAACGGTCATGCGCCATGCAAACTAATGCGCAGATAAATGCATTTTTTTCGTATGTTGCGCATATTTCTCCAGGAAAATAATGTCATTTTCTTTATTAGAATGTAAAAATTTATTAGTATACAAATTTTCAGCTAAATCCCGTGGGGTCGTCCATTTGGAAAAGATCCCGAACATGTTTTGAGTTTCGTTTTTACGCCTGAACATGTTTAAAGATTCAGCATATTTGTTATAACGACACACTTTGACTCGATTGTGATAAAAAGGAAAATGTGATTCAAATTTCAAAATTTAAACTGACAAAACAAGAAGTGTCTTTCCCGAAGAAAACTTTTGAAAATATTACAACACAAACTTACTTTATATACTAAATTAAATATCTGCTCATCAGACATAGATCAGCGAAGTTAGGTGACGTTAGATTTGTTTGGCAGTTGGATGAGCGACCGTCATTCGCGTTCGGATGAGGATTGGTTGGTTCTGTTTCACGTCCTTCATCCAAATAAAGGCATTGAGACGAGTTCAGATGATGTGGCGAGCAACCCGTTCGTTGTTCGGATCCCTAGTAACGTTGTAGCTCCCCATCGTCACATAACCCTTGTCGTTTCGAAGGAGGTGAAACAACCTCGAAACACTACATTATATTACATAATTTGAAGGTACCTTAAGTATAGATTTAAGGAACTCTAATATTATTATAACGTATATACATGCAAACTATGATTCCTAAGTAATCAGGCTGAAATATGCATTTATAACCTCAGTCTTAATTTATTCGACTTTATCAAACTTGTTCATTATATAAAAATTACAGTACTTTATAATACTAGATAACTAATTATAATATAGACGGGGCCACCAGCAGCTTGACCTTCGTGTGAAGAGAGACCAACGCACGGAACTGCTACGATGCTACGAGGTATAGACTGGAATTAACTTGTTTCGTTTAAATTAATTTCTAAAGCGCAACTATCTTCACACTCTCTCTCTCTCTCTCTCTCTCTCTCTCTCTCTCTCTGTAAACTAAAAAGTTTGAACTAACATAAACAGAACCAACGGGCATTCGCAGACAGAGCAGTTACCAAAAACTTTAAGATAATTTAATTCATAATTTAATTCATAACAAAAAAACTGTACAAATCCTTCGTTTAGCGAAAGGAAAACTGACAGTAGACAACGAACAGTTTTTATCATAAGTGAAAAAGTGAAATGACGAAAGTAAATTTAAAAATTGCCCGGCTTCAAAGCAATTTCTTTTTCCTCATACTACGTCCAGTAGACGAGATACACAGATTGATTTTTCTCCATAGTTGTATTTACATTGACAAACTTCAACTGATTAATAGGGTGGATCGATTTTACATTTTTTTCGATTTCCATATTCTAATAGAGACAAAAACTTGCGCATGCATGAGAAAATAGCCTCTGCAAAATCTTAGCTTAATAGGTAATCATCTTCTGCCCCCGGCAGAGCGATGAAAATCATATTTTAGTAGTCAAAAACGTATTTTTAAACCCTAGCCTAGAGTCATAAAATTTTGCGTGTGTGTTATTTCATGCCTAAGCAACGATATAAATGCTATGGGAAATATATAAATGCATTATTTAAGACAAAGAGCCGATCTGAAAATATGTATAATATACATATTTTCAGATCGGCTCTTTGTCTTCAATAATGCATTTATATATTTCCCATAGCATTTATATCGTTGCTTAGGCTTGAAATAACACACGCAAAATTTTATGACTCTAGGCTAGGGTTTAAAAATACGTTTTTGACTACTAAAATATGATTTTCATCGCTCTGCCGGGGGCAGAAGATGATTACCTATTAAGCTAAGATTTTGCAGAGGCTATTTTCTCATGCATGCGCAAGTTTTTGTCTCTATTAGAATATGGAAATCGAAAAAAATGTAAAATCGATCCACCCTACTGATTAAGCAATTGAAATTAATTTTAATCATTGTGCAGTAAAGATCTCCATCGTACCACAGTGATAGAAATTCAGGTTTTTGTGCACAGAGTGATGAGTTACGTTATGTACGTCAGTCACACGAATATAATAACCCTTTAAATATAGTTAGCTAAGAGGTAAAAACGTCATAGTTTAGGTTAGGTTAGGTAAACTTAATGCTAGTACTAATTCTATATTAATACTAATATAGTATTAATACGTACAGGGTGTTCCAAAAAGACCTGGACAACTTTGGTTGTTAATATATTTAGAACCACAAATGATACAACGGTACCGTTTAGTTTACATGATACAGAAACTCACGAAGGTTTGTGCACATCATCAATACACTTCAATGTGCGCTCCGTTTGTCGCGCCCAGGACATCAAGGCGGTGCACGAGTTCTTGCCATGTTCGGCTCAGCATGTTGGCGTCCACCAGTGCGCATGCAGCTGTGATCCGAGCACGAAGATCCTGCGGGTTTGCCACCTTGGTCTTGTAGACCACATCTTTGACAAACCCCGACAGAAAAAAATCAAGGGGGGTTATGTCTGGTGATCGTGGGGGCCAGGCGGTTGGTCCGTCTCGGCCAATCCAGCGACCTGGAAATGTATCATTCAGGCTCGAACGACTAAGGCCCAATGAGGGGGAGCGCCGTCCTGTTGAAAAATGATATCGGGTTGCAGGTCTGCAATCTGTGGGACTGTGAATCTTTCCAACATGTCTAGGTAAATTGTTGAGGTCACTGTATCCTGCGCAAAGAAAAACGAACCCACCAAGTGGTCATGGAGAAGGCCACACCACACATTGACTTTTGGACTGTCGTGTGTGTGTTCAGTGACGACGTGTGGGTTTTCAGAGCCCCAGATCCTCACATTGTGCCAGTTGACCTTCCCCGATACATGAAAGCAAGCTTCATTCGTGAACATGACCTTTATCAGGTAATCTTCGTCATCCTCTACGCGGCTGAGCATTTCCACGGCAAACGCCTTGCGTTTGGGTCCGTCATCTGGTTCGAGTTCCTGCAGCATCTGCACCTTATAGGCATAAAGCTTCAGACTTTTATGCAACATCCTGTGCACAGTGGTGGTTGGTAGTGCCAATTCTCTGGATGCGCGTCTGATTGATTTTCAGGAACTTTGTTGAAATGATTCACGCACTCGTTCAACGTCCGCTGCACTTGTGCTTGGTCGACCGGTACTCTTCTGTTTCAGGACACTTCCAGTCTCCTTAAACCCCTTGTACCACTCTATGATACTAATTCGCGATCGCGGATTCCTTACATACCTCGTACGTAAGGAAATTACGCTGAACTTGGGTGTCGGATCTCGTCTCGATGAACCATTCGACGCACACAGCTTTCTCTGTGGAGTCGCCATTTTCTTTTACATTAAACCACCAGACCTGAAAATAAAGAAAACTTTATGAGTTTCTGTATCATATAAAACAAACGGTATCGTTTTATTATTTGTGGTTCTAAATTTATTAACAACCAAAGTTGTCCAGGTCTTTTTGGAACACCCTGTACTATACACTATGCATACTATGGCATTTTTACCTACACTCGCGCTACACATGCCTTGTATAAACGTGTGTTCGGAACCATTTATATAAAACGATGTATCTTTTTGTGTTTAATATTTAAGCAAGAAAATTTATAACACAATCACCTGCAGAGAGAGAGAGAGAGAGAGAGAGAGAGAGAGAGAGAGAGAGACTATAAAAATTAATTAAATAATTCAGATATTTATTAGAAGATTCAACGTTTGGGCAATGAAACAACTTCCCTTCTCAAGAAACTTCCAAACTACTGATGTACTGATGGAAGAAACACTGAATCACATAAGGTTACCTGAAACCAAATCAAAAGACAGGCATTTAATTTACTGAATGACTGAACTACAGTTCTTTTCCGAACAGACAATTCTCTCTCTCTCTCTCTCTCTCTCTCTCTCTCTCTCTCTCTCTCTCTCTATATATATATATATATATATATATATATATATATATATATATATATGGTGTTTCACAACCAGTCTGTCATACGTTGGGGAGGGGTTGATATCGAGTAAAAAAGTGAATACAACATAGGTGCTATTTCCAACCGTTGCGGAGTTACGAACGTTTTAAGATGTGCAAACAACAAATCCCTACTTGTGTGTAATTCGATAGATGGCAGCACTGGTGATAGTGTCGGTTAATGATGTTAGCACTACTAACCCTTAGTTTTGTCTTTCAGTTGGTTCTGATCTGTGGTACGAGACACTGTGTTGCGCTAAGGTGAACAATCAAAATGAATCCACAGTTCACACCCGCTGAATACGCTAATATCCATTTCATTTATGGATTCTGTGATGGTAACAGCAGAGCGGCAGTTGAGGAATATCGAAGACGTTTTCCAACCGCCGAATTCCGAACAGGCAAGTGTTTAGTGACACACACCAGAGATTAAGGGAAACAGGGACAATTGTTCCACGTAACCAAGAACATGTAGCACGACGGCCCGTTGCTGTGGAGGAGCGCATACGTGACCTGGTACAACGTAGCCCAACTACCAGTTTTCGAAGCATTTCTAGACGAATTGGTGAATCCGCATCGCGTGTATGGCGAACCATACACGATAAGGGTTTGTATCCCTATCATTTGCAACGTGTGCAAGCTCTTCAACTGGATGATTACGATAAACGTGTTCAATTTTGTCAGCGGATGGTTATGCATCGCCAAATTCTTAATAGCATACTGTTTAGTGATGAAGCACAATTCATTCGGGATGGAATTAACAATAGACGAAATCCCTACTTGTGGTCCGCCGATAATTCCCACAGTATCGTTGAAGGAAACTTTCAACATCGATTCTCGATGAATGTTTGGTGCGGTGTAATTGGAGATCAGCTGATTGGACCGTTCGTTTTGGAACAACGATTAACTGCTGATATTTATCTGAACTTCATGACGAACGAATTGCCGCTTTTGATGGAGGACGTGTCCTTGGAGACAAGGCGTAGGATGTTCTTTTAGCATGATGACCACATTTTGGTTGTCATATTACGGATTACTTGAATCAGCGGTACGGGAATCGTTGGATTGGTCGTGCTGCTCCAATATCGTGGCCCCCGAGATCTCCGGACCTAACCCCGTTAGATTTCTTTTTATGGGGCCTTATGAAAGAGATGGTTTACAAGACCAAAGTACAAACGAGAGAGGAACTCTCGCGTCGGATTGTGGATGCCGCTGCTTATATGTCTACAAGAACACTCCGAAATGATTCAATGGGCAGTGGACTCTTGTTTGGAACGAGCAAGACTGTGCATTGAAAACCGAGGAGGACATTTTGAACATTTATAAGGTGTATCTCATAAAATGTAGCAATAAATACATCAGATTAATACTCTCGTTTATTTTTTCCATGCACCTTAAAACGTCCGTAGCTCCACAACGGTTGGAAATAGCACCGATGTTGTATTAACTTTTTTACTCGATATCACCCCCCAAAATAACCCTCCAAAGCATGGCAGACCGGTTGTGAAGCACCTTGTATATGTATATATATATATATATAAATTTCATATATATATATATATATATATATATATATATATATATAGTTTGCAGTATTTGGAAAATGTTTCATTTTCATTCAGCTTCCTTTTTAATAATACTGTCTCAATTTTTGAAAAATGTATTTCGGTATCTATATTAAATAAAAATTTTGTATACCACTGTACGCTGCATACATTCTGTAACATCTGTCCTTTAAACGTTTTATTAAAAACAAATATGAAATTCAATCTTACGTTTCGAAATATATGTGAACATTGCAGCCAATGTCATAACGCCGCTTCCTGTCAACCAGCCAAGTTAAGCGACAATGGGTAGGATCGTAGTTGGATGGGAGACCGTTCGCTGCGTCCAGACTATGTAGCGACCCGTGGTTCGGATCTCCCGTAAAGCTTTAGTAAGTCCCCTCCGTCACATGACTTTAGATCAGTGGTTCTTAACCCCTGTGTCGGGACCTAAAATTGGGTCGCCAAACCATTTTGATTGGGTCATTAAATTGTCATTTATATACCTTATCCCTGATCATTTTATCATTAATTATTTATTTTATTATCTATTATGAGTGAACTGTTTGAAGCCATGGGTCACCGAGTTAGCCCCGCGACCAGAATTTGGGTCGCAACCTAAAAAGGTTAAGAACCACTGCCATAGATGTTACGAAGGAGGTTAAACAACCCCATCATTACATTTTTCGAGAGAGATAATTATGCTTCAAATTTGCAGTTTATATTCTTTTAAAAAAGACCGTACTTCGAAATCTTTTCTCATATTAAAATTAAAGAATAATTTTAATTAATAAAGAAATAAAAGAATAAATAACTGAAATGTAATGAAATTTTAGCTAATAATAATAATAATATTAATATTAATAATAATATGAAAAACATCATTGTTTTATATTTTATAATTTCAATTTTACTGTATATTTTTAGTATACGTTCTTATTAAGTAAATGATATATTATTATGATATGACGTATTCATATTATACGTTAAAAATTGAACCCTTCATAAAGATTTTAATTAAAAGTATTGTATAATATTCGGTTGTCTCTAAAAATCTGAATAATAATACAGTGATAAAGGTCAAAATCTGGCACAGCGCTCAGGCCAACTAATGCAGCCCCATTGTTCTAACTTCTGTATTATTATTATTATTATCATCATCGGGAATCGAACCCCTGACGACCTCAGTGTCTTCACTTCGCTTATGGGAAAACGGTTTTACCCAGGGCTCGAATTGAGGGGGATGAGATGGAAGGGGGGGAGATGGTATCCACCTTGTTAACTCAAAATCAAATAACCATCCTCTTTGTCATCTAAATAAAATACGCTTTAACAACATTTGCCCTTGGCCCCTCCTTCCTGCATAAAAAAAATCCGACGAAAGTAAAATAAAATATTTCAGTATTCCTTGTTTTGGTTTATTGACAGACTAACATATTTATGTTTTTATGTGATTTAAATGGTTTAAAATAAATATTCTATGGTCGTATAATGTGTTGTGTGATTATGGGAAGGGAGCAAGCGGGGTTATTGTGATTAAAATGGATTTTATCGTGGTATTTCAAAATATAAGTTCCGAGTCACGTGTTTTACTTTCATGAAAAATTAGGGAAATCACTAAAAAAAACGTTTCGCTAAACTGATGATTTTGTTGCATATCATTCCCAGAAAAGTCACTAGAATGTAACATTATGCAGTTATATTTTTTAAAATTTTAACGGGGGCATGCCCCCAGATCCCCCCTACCCAGTGATGGGCAGTATCTATCTAGATACATGTATCGCCGATACGTATCGATCGATACTTTTGTATCGGTATCGGTATCGCTTTAGCTACTTGACAAAAGTATCGATTTATCGGTATCGCTAAGGTCAATTTTCTTAACTGTATCGAATAAAATCGATACTTCGATACATCGATACATTAATAAGAATTTTTAAATATTTAAATAGATGTTATAATATGACACTACTGAGTTATATTTATGAATATACATAAATAATAATATTATTAAATATTTATTTAATGACAGTACTACTCTACTGGTCACGTCACACAGTACGGCGCAACGTTTAAACACGTTTGTACTTGTGTTATTGAGATTAATTAACCGAAATTAGCCGAAATAATCCAGGAAACTCTAAAATGTCAGTTGACATTACCATGCGTCACAAGATGGAACTCCTTGTTCGACAGTTTATCAGTTCTGTTGAAGCATAAAAGTGTCCTAAATGAAACAATGAAACAACTAGGACTGCCAACATTTCGTGAAAATGAGCTTGATTTTCTCCAGGAATACCTAACTGTACTACAACCCATTGCAACAGCACTTGATAGGTTGCAGTCCGACAAAGAATGTTTTTACGGTTGCCTGCTTCCGACATTGTTAGCTGTAGAGAAGAAGCTAGAGCGTTTGAATTCGGAGGCATTGCGTCATTGTCAGCCACTTCTCAATGCAGTCACAGTAGGGTTCACTAAGCGGTTTGAAAAGTTTCTGTGCCTTGATGCGTCGCATGAGTGTAAAGCAGCAATACTGGCATCGTCTTCAAATCCTCTGTTCAAGTTAAAGTGGATGACAATAAAAGGCAAATTTAATACTAACATTGTCAAAAAGAGGGTTCAAGAAATGTTAGTTAATGCTGTTAAGAGCCTCAGCGAGCAGACCCCCCAGCAACAACTAAGTGATGCTGCATCTGACGGAAGTGCAGATGATTTCTTCTGTTATGAGTCTGCTTCCACTAATGTCTCTGCAACCTAAGATTCCACTGAGATGGAAGTTTTACAGTATCTGGGTGACGGAAGTCATTCTCTCCAATCTCTGAGGCAGTACCCAGGAATTCTACGGGTCTTCCTGAAGTATAACACACCACTACCATCCTCTGATCCTGTAGAACGGTTGTTTAGTTTGGCTGGTCACATTCACGCTCCAAAAAGGAATAGACTGTCTGACCAGATGTTTAGCCAGCTGGTATTTTTGAAGGGTAATAGTAATTACTTTTAATTGTTAGTGTAATATTTTCAGTCATTCATGTATCCTACAAAATTAAAACATACTTTCATTAAATAAAGCAATTGTTTTTATTTACATCTATAAAACCCATTAAAATGTCGTTGATTTTACTTAGAGTGCGTACAAATTACTAGTATAAACAATAATATCTAATACCTACATATTAAATGAATAATTATAAAAATGTACCGGCGATACATTTATAGGCGATGCATGTATCGGTATCGGTATCGCTTAAGACATCTAGACAGTATCGGCGTATCGGTATCGCCTAAGACGTTCTTCATGTATCGATGTATCGGTATCGCTTTAGCGATTTTCATGTATCGATGCCCATCACTGCCCCTACCCTACCCACCCTCACCACCATCCCCCTTGTTAAAATTTTACAATGCGACCACTGGTTTTACCCACTTAGCTATGGACGCTGACCAAACAAAATTAATACGACCAGTGGCGGCCGCTCATTATGTGCTTATGTGCTACAGCACATCAGTTTTTAAAATACGTAAATAGCTAAATAATAAATCAATAAAATTACTTATAATATCTTCTGTAATTTCCAATTTGATCTAAATTGTTTTCCGATTTACAAAAAAACGAATTAACTCCGCATTCCCTGCATTTCTATTTTCATACTTATGTGCTGTCATCAGTATAGCACCCAAATCGAGTGAAATCAGACAAAGCGCATGCGCAGACGTGTCTTTCGGTAGTTTCGAATAAAGCGTGAATGTGCTACCAGTCGCTGCAGCACTTGTCCTGTGATGGACGTTCGATCGATTGCGTTTGATTTTTAAACTTTTTATGCGTGTGTATGTGTTTTTGTTTACTCAAGTGTTGTATATAAATTATTAATTTTTATGCAAATATGAATTCAGTGGACAATTTATTAAAAGTACCTTTTTCATCTAGATTCTAGAACATTAAATGAAAAAGCTCAAATAAAACAGGTAGGTAGGCCAACTCCCGATTTAAATTTAAGTCAGAAAGCTAAGGGAAGCAACAGTCGAGAATATTTAAAACAATTTCACAGAAAGATTTATGATGATTGTAGTTGGATTTGTGGTTGAGATGTTCGGGATGCTCTTTTCTGCTTTCCATGCCTTCTTTTTGTTAACAGTGAGTGATTCATTCAGTAACACGGGAGTGAAAGATCTTGGCCATCTTAAAGCACTGATTAGAAAGCATAATGAAAACAAGAAACATATAAACAATGTGTTGGGTCTTAGTGTGAATATTGCAACACAGTTAAGTCGGGCCTACCATGACGTCGCATGAATTTCATTTTTCGTAAATAAGTAAGTACTATATCTATCTATCTACCGTTAGTTGCGCAGAACATTTACTATAATTCACGATGAATAGTTATTTTATAATTTATCAGTTGTTATATATATATATATATATATATATATATATATATATATATATATATATCAAAAACTTTTTTTTTGTAGCACACAACTGTTTTAAGTCACGAGCCGCCTCTGAATACGACCAAATTTATATCGGACCGAATTTGTGATAAATGCCTAACCCGCATATAACTAATTATTAACAATACATACAGTGTTATGGTTTTGATTCAATTTGACCATCACACAGTTGGGAAAAAAAGTTCGGCGAAAAAAAAAACTAAAAAATATTGAAGTTTTGTCAATAAAAATTAGCATGAATTTCGAACTGGCTGAAAAACTAATCTTTAACCATTTGATAAAGAGTCCTCCGCGTTTGATGAATGGCTGCCAATTCCACTGTCATTCTAGTGTCTAGTTGGTCAGTTTATTTGGAAAAAAAGTGACGGCCATTTTCATAAAAAATATCTAAATAAAACTGGAAAAATAAAAATAAATAGTCAGTCTATCATTTTCCATTCTCTCGTTTTCTTCCACATTTTCCTTGAGGAGGACGTATAACTCAAAAAATTTTATTTAATTTTTTTTATGGATGAGCAATACATAAATTGTCGGTACTTTCCATACAGATACATAACTATAAATAAAAACAGGGTCTTCAAGAAAAGTCTGATTATTCTGAATTGTATATAACTTTATTGGGATCACCTGAAGATCAGGGCCCCCAGCCTTCTTTAATTAGCTTTATAAGGCTAACTAACGAAAATATCACGACCTAACCTAACCAGTTGACCTAACGATTGGTTAGGTTAGGTCGTGATATTTTTGTTAGTTAGCCTTATAAGGTTAACTAGAGAAGGCTGGGGGCCCTGATCTTCAGGTGATCCCTTTATTGTATTAGAAATGATCAGTCCTTTCTTGAAAACCCTGTATATACTACATGTACTTTATCATCAATAACGCCGCAAATATGCTTTAACCTGAACAAATAAACCTTGGTTGGAACGTTAGTTTTTATTAAAAAGGTAATTTAAACTACATAAACACGTCATGTTCCTCACCTCTCTCTCTCAAACTCCATCAGTCACCAACTGCAGAAATAAAATTATCCAGAGAAATCAATGCAATTAATATCCAAAAACCAATTCTATAGAGTTAAACATATATTTTATTTTACAGCAGTGATCGTACTAACTGTATTAACATTATTAGACTTTTCAATAATGGAACTCAAGAGTGATACAAAATAGTTTTTATTTTTGGTGAAGTTTTCATTACACTTTCTCAAATGGGAAGTTTTTGTTCGGTTTATGCTCACTTTCTTTATAAAATATTAAATAAAAAGCAACGTTTATGAGAATGGTTGAGCTAAAATAGAATTATAATATATAAAAAACTATTTAAAATATTAACACACTTAAAAAATAATAAGAAAAAAATTATACAATAATTATTGAACCCATATACGATACTTAACGAAATAACTATTGTATTCTAGATTAAGGAATATCCCATCCTTTCGAATATGATTTTTAAGTTATTTCTAATGATGTATATTTTTTATAATTATTTTTACCGAATTCGTATTTCAATAATGAATAATATTATATAGAAAGTAAATTATTAAAAAATTGACTAATATCACAAACTCCTTAAAGTAAGGTGACAGCTCTGTTATTTGGTAAATGTATGAACCTTGCGTCCAGACTATGTAGCGACCCATGGTTCGGATCCCACGTAAAGCTTCAGTAGGTCATCTACGTTATATGACTTTAGATGTTGCGAAGGAGGTTAAATAGCCTCATCATTACATTTTAAATGTATAAACCTGATAATTTTGGATAAATCCAAATTATTTTGTGTATTAATTTCACTTTCAAGGTTTTTTGCAATATAATTTAATTAATGGTTCACCTTTTGCAGGTTTAAAAAAATAAATAAACAGAAAATGAAATAGATGGGTGGGACGGGCAGCGAAACAAAGTCGATCTGCACAATGTCAACACGCATAATGTCGATGCTATAAAGTTATTTTAAATTTGGTCAGGTTAGGTTAAGTTGGGTTAAGTTAGGTTACATTATACCTGTTTAGGTTAGGTTAGTAATTTTAATTGAAAATCTTAAATGTAGTTTGAAATGTGAAATCCATATACTTGCATTAGGTTGAACGCCATTATGAAATTCGATTTTGTTCATGTAACGCTAGTGGTGTTTCCCAGAAACGATACAGGGGTTCTAAAAACTTTATACGATACCATACCAGTCCTATAGTACAAACTTGTGCAGTGGTTCATTAAAAATAATGAGCCTCACTGAGAATCTGAAACACCAGGTAAGCGTAGGATAACAATGTGTCCAGGCTTTTAAGGAATACCTTTACTTTTTCAGTCAATTGTCTTTGTATCCCCAAAGAGTTCTTTTGGAACCTAATATATGTCGCATATTCTTCCTAAAATTCTTAATTGTATTAAATGTTTAAGCAGAGTAATTCAAACTTTATTAGACGATATTTAGAGTAAAAATTATGCATTCATGCAATGATTCATACCTATGATCCTGTGAAATAACGATATTTTTTGTTCATAAGAACCCCACAGAGACCACCCCTGAATAAGCACCTTTTTGTTACAATAGTAATTTTACTAGCAAAAGGTCGGCTACGCGCCGATTTTGCTAGATCTGCGGTGCTTCGGCTGAATTGTGGGCCTACGGCGTATTTTATTTTGAACATCACTAGCCCTTTATCTGGATATCATTCCTATTCCTCTCACCTTGGGCCTCAGTAATTGGGGTGCCTGCGGCCTTCCAGTTACTGGCAAACCAATTATTCATTCAGTAAAACTACAGAAAAGAACGCAGCCATGAAAATCTAAAGCTTCACAAATCTTAATACAATGAGCTCGGATTTGAAGCCTAAGATTTTCATGACTGCGTTCATTTCTATAGTTTTATGGCCCGCCAAATCATAGTTTTCATTGTTTCGAGTGCATCACTAATATTGTTATAGTGTTCCATTAGTTGTGATAAGCATGATCTTCCTGACCGGAATCGATGTTGGTTATCATTTTTTTTCTGAGTTTCCCCATTAACCCCACCCCCTCCTATTACCCCACCCCTCTCCCCCATTTACCCCCACCCTTCCCCCATTACCCCCAAGGGGGGAAGGGGGCTGGCACCTTGCAAAGGATCCCCATTAACCCCACCCCTCCCCCATTACCCCACCCCTCTCCCCCATTTACCCCCACCCTTCCCCATTACCCCAAGGGGGAAGGGGGCTGGCACCTTGCAAAGGATTTACTTTAATTTTTTTTGGTTACATATATATATCGCATCTATTTTTCTGAGTTTCCCCATTAACCCCACCCCTTCCCCCATTACCCCACCCCTCCCCCATTTTGTGCCAAAATTATGATTAAAAATGAAGAAATGGGAAGAACTGTACCCCTAAAAGGGGGGGAAGGATTTATGTTAGGGAATTTTTTTTTAGCATGGGCACTGCACAATAAAAAGACGCATCGAATGGTGAAAACCGCATTGTTCTACACCAATTATAGCGACCTGAAATAGTATATTAGATTCTGGCACGAAAGATTTATAAAAATTAAAATGTTTAATTAATATCGAATAGTTTACAAGGAGCTTATGAAGAGCCAGGAGACGTCTTGTTACACTATACAGGGTGTCCCATAAGTCCGGCATCATAGGAGAAATTCATATTTTTCTATTTCTACAAACCATAATTCATATTTTTCTCTTTCTACAGGCCATAATGTCTGTGAGCAAGGAAGAACGAATCCAGATAATTCTACTCATAGGAAATCGGAGTCAAAGAGAGGCCGCTGCTGAATTTAACAGACTGCATCCAGACACACAACTATGTGTTATTGGCTCGCGGTCTGGATGCCGTCTGTTAAATTCCGATTTCCTATGAGTAGAATTATCTGGATTCGTTCTTCCTTGCTCACAGACATTATGGCCTGTAGAAAGAGAAAAATATGAATTCTGGTTTGTAGAAATAGAAAAATATGAATTTCTCCTATGATGCCGGACTTATGGGACACCCTGTATAACGATTTTTTTTTGTATAATAGTGGTCGAGTTTGCTCCTCCCCCTTCCCGCAACAACCCCCGAAATTAATTTAAAGTCTCATTTAGAAATGCAAACAAATATGAAAAATAATTTCATTTTATCAAATGTCAATAAAGACGTTCCCAAATTCCCCCAACTCTGAAACATTAAAGAATAAAATACTGCACAAGTCATTGCTGACATTTCTCTCGTAACCTTATTATATTGTATTTCTGCGAACATTTAGAAGCGTGTCGCAATTTGTTTGTGGTTAAAAATATTTTAAAATTGTGACGCAGTTTATTTAGTGTTGTATTTATAGATCATCTCGAAAAGAGGCGAAAATAGTTAGTATATTTATACATTAATTCATTTATTCCATGTAGGCTTAGGTCTTCT
>JAJOZX010003612.1:52500-117500 GCA_023014485.1 Bathynomus jamesi | reverse complement strand
TGGGAGTGACATTCTCAAATGAAGAAATCCTCTCCTCAAATGTAAATTTCTCCCTTTGTGCATTCCCATTTGAGTGGGAATGGGAATAGGAGTCACACTGAATAGGAAGTACTCGGTAATAACTACTAATGACTTGCAATTTTTTAAAAATTATTACAGATTACATAATTTGGAAATAAAAACACCTTTCAGATAAAATTTTACAATAGACCAAATTAATTACATAGTTTTCGAATACTATGAGCGTCTCGGGGCTCGATCAGTTAGGGCGCAGCCCGTTAGTGTTTAGACTCCAGCTGAGTCATGAATTCGAACCCCAGTTCCACCGACAGCTGAGCGGTTGTCTTTTCTGTATATTACGTCACAACGAAGCGGCGAGCCGGCCATTTCTCTTTAATTGACTCCGGCTAAGATAACCCAGGCTGGGGGCCCTACTTCCCCGCGCCCCAACCCTTCATCGGGGGACACCTGACATGGCTGCTACCTTTTTCTATTCCTTGAAAGAATTTTCTATATTTTGTAGAAGAGTATAAGTTATATATTTATACATTAATTGAACTTTACTAAAAAAAAATATTTAATATCTTTCGTAAGACAAACTACATGAAAACTACATGAAAACTATTTAATACAAAAATGAAAAACTTTTACTTTATCATTTACAAAAGTTAAATAAGTCCCGAAATAGATTTTCAAATGAAAATCTTAGAATTTTTGTAGAAAGCAATTTAAGACCTTATGGTTTCCTATTCACTATATTTTTTAGACTCTCTCTCTCTCTCTCTCTCTCTCTCTCTCTCTCTCTCTATATATATATATATATATATATATGTACTGTATATATAACCTCGTTGATGTTCCGTGTGTTGGTCTCTCTTCACACGAAGGTCAAGCTGGTGGCCCCGCCTCTACGCCTGACTTGGTGGAGGAGCGAGTTGCTTTCTTGCGCTCTCCACCGCAAACAGCCAGGTACACCCGGCTTATCTGGTACCGTCCTGAGCCAGGCATCTAGTCTTCTCTTGAAGACTTCAACTTTGACCCTTGTAACGTACGTTTCTAAGGTCCTTTGGAAGATGGTTAAAAAGTCTTGGCCCCCTGACAACCAAGCTGTTTTCCTTCAGTGTTGAGGAGGTCCCTTGTCGGGCCTTTAATTTGGGAACACTACATATTCTGCCTTTCCTATTTTCCAGCGTTGTTTGGATGGTAATTGGGTTTAATTTGAGGATAAGTACCAGTTTTTCGATCATTTTCCATATGTAGATTATGATGTACCTCCCTCTTCTTCTTTCCAGGGAGTACAAATTTAGTTCACGTAGTCTTTCCCAGTAGTTGAGTTCTTTGCAGGTAGTATATATATATATATATATATATATATATATATATATATATATATATATATATACACATTTTAACTGCAAACACGCAGTATAATTAACTGCGTGTTTGCAGTTAAAATGTATATAATGTACGGCATGCGGGAGGTGCCCCCTTGGGGCATTGGTTTCTGCGCGTATGTAGGAGAATTACGGCATTTGTTCGAGTGAGGCCCGTGGTGTAATGGTTATCATATCTGACCGGCAATCGGAAGATCCCGGGTTCGATTCCCGGGTGGTTACCTCATTTTTTCATTTGTTTCGTTCTCTCTCCTCATCTTGCGCGAAACATTCTCCTATACAAGCGTCGTTCTTTACGATATATATATATTATATATATATATATATATATATATATATTATATATATATATATATATACCAAAAATAATACATTAAAAATAAAACAAATCTTCAAATTGATGGCTTGTTTTGGGACCTTTTCTTTGTTGCAGGCAGAATAATGCAATGGCTAATGGGGAAGCGAGTCACACGCCTGAAGAAAAGGCCTCATATATATATATATATATATATATATATAATATATATATATATATAATATATATATATGTGTGTGTGTGTGTGTGTGTGTGTGTGCGTACAATTGTAATCTTGTCTGATTACCAGACATGGTTTCACGGACTGTGTACGTTTGACCACATCGCAACACTGATGCCCGTTAGATCAGTGAGGTTAAGGGACGATGGGTCTATTCACTAGTTGGATGGGTGACCATCTTCTACGTTCAGATGATTAGTGACCCATGGTTTATATTTCACGTAAATCTATTCATCCCCTCCTTGTCATACAGGGTTGACAATAAAAAAAGACAACCCAGAAAAACACTCCATAAAAAACCGAGTTAATATAAAAATAAAGTTTTTTTTACTATTGAGAGCGTCAATTAAAAGTTAAAAATAAGCTAAAAATATTTGTTTGTATTCGTTTCAAACAAAAAATAATGTTATTAACATAGAGTTAACTCGTAACTTAATTATAAGTAAAGTTAATAACTATTTGAATTCCATTCCATAATGAATAATATGGATAATGGATAAGGGATAATAGTGTGGGGCCTGGGGGCTTCTACTGCGCCATGTATAACTATGGTCAACCTGCTACCATCTCGTTGTATGAATGTAAGCAATTAAACATGGAAATTTACATAAAACGAATGCTAGTTTTTTTTTGGGGGGGGGGGCGAAGGGGTAACTAGTAGTACGTACTAACTAGTAACTAACCTAACTACATTTCCCATTTTAGTTTAGAAACGTAACTAACCTAACTAAAATTTTCCTACTTTAGAAAAGTAGACTTTAGTTAATGATTGGACAGTCTAAGGTCATCTGATGGAGGGGACCTACAACTTTACGTGGAAGCCGAACCATGGGTCGCTACATAATCTAAACGCAGAGGGTGGTCTTCCATCCATTTACTTAACAGACCCAATGTTGCTTAACTGCTGATTGACAGAAAGCGTTACGACACTGGCCACGACGCAGCCCTGTATAGTGTATAGTCATAGTGTGTGTACTTTGTTGCTGTAGTTTACTTCAAACACACACACGTGTGTATATATATATATATATATATATATATAAATAATAATAATAATAATAATGAAAACCAGATGGCTTTGGGTTCCCGAAAACCCTGTTTTATTTATTAATTCCATACATGACCTTTGCTGAAGCGTACCCAAATATCGTGTACCAGAAAAATGGCGCTTGCCACTCGTCATTATAGGTATGGAATGGGTGAAACAACCCCCCCAATATTATTATCATGGTCTTACTCATATTTTTAGGAAGGTGGGGGAGAGGGGGGGTGTTTAGCCTCCTTCGAAACAGCAAATGTCATACGACGGACGAAACCTATAAATTTAAGTGGGTTTCGAACCACGAGTCTACAGTATATACTCGTACATCATCTGGACACAAAGGACGATCATCCATGCCCAATGCCCATACTATACCCAGAATCAATGTCGCTTAACTCCTCTGATCTACGGAAAGCGGGTTTGCGACAATATTTACATATCCCTTAACTTTTTAGATAGTTCCACTGCACAAATGTTCAAACACAAATCGTTCATAAAAAAAGTAGTTTCATACACTTTTATATATATATATATATATATATATATATATATATATATATATATATATATATTTGAGTAAATATGTTTACTTTGAAAAGCACCAAATCCATTTTACGAAGTAAAGGAGAAACTGATCAGAATCAGAGTCAGATAGATGAAAGCTCAGTGTGACTTTGGAAGTTGAAGGGATAGGATGTGTGTCGAAAGTGTAGAATAGAATGTGGGTTTTTATTTTTATTCCCATTTTATTTTTTAACGATTTAGAAAAAAAAAAAAAAAAATGAGGACAAATTGAGGAAAGAATTTAAATTACATTAATTAAAAATTTGCTTTTGAACTTTAAAATTAAAAAAGAAACATTTTTAAATGGACTATCATTGTTACTGAGCTAATTAGTAAATAACCAATAAATACTGACGTTAATTATACTCGTGTATATATATATATATATATATATATATATATATATTACGTATACAAAAAAAACGATGTTCCTTCGAAGGTGAACTATTACTGACGCAATTTATTAAATTAAGCAAGTTAAAATTTGGAATTAACCATCCAAAACTTTTTAATTTTTTATTTTTTTTTTGTTTTTTAATCTTAGATATGACAATTATGAGATTTTATGAGGTTGAGATTTTCATTTCAATTACACACACACACATATATATATATATATTAAAGTTCCTATTTAATTGATTTAATTTTTTATAAATGTTAAATATTTCTCTTGGATGTAAACATAATTTACTGAATTAAAACGATTTGCACATTATAATTTTTTTTGCATTTTATAATTTTTCAGATCGTAAATTTTAAATGTAATTATAAAACAATAAAATAAAAAAATATATATAATTTTTTCTTCAAAATTGTTCTTTGCTTTTAATAAATTTTTTTTCATTTTAAAAAAACGGTGGTAAAAATATTCATGACTGACTCGCAGAATTCAGTAACGAGTTGGTGAATTTTAAAAATTCAATGACAGTCAATGAAATTTTAAGAATTCAGTAACGAGTTAGTGAATTTTAAGAATTCAGTAACGAGTTAGTGAATTTTAAGAATTCAGTAACGAGTTAGTGAATTTTAAGAATTCAGTAACGAGTTAGTGAATTTTAAGAATTCAGTAACGAGTTAGTGAATTTTAAGAATTCAGTAACGAGTTAGTGAATTTTAAGAATTCAGTAACGAGTTAGTGAATTTTAAGAATTCAGTAACGAGTTAGTGAATTTTAAGAATTCAGTAACGAGTTAGTGAATTTTAAGAATTCAGTAACGAGTTAGTGAATTTTAAGAATTTAGTAACGAGTTAGTGAATTTTAAGAATTCAGTAACGAGTTAGTGAATTTTAAGAATTCAGTAACGAGTTAGTGAATTTTAAGAATTCAGTAACGAGTTAGTGAATTTTAAGAATTCAGTAACGAGTTAGTGAATTTTAAGAATTCAGTAACGAGTTAGTGAATTTTAAGAATTCAGTAACGAGTTAGTGAATTTTAAGAATTCAGTAACGAGTTAGTGAATTTTAAGAATTCAGTAACGAGTTAGTGAATTTTAAGAATTCAGTAACGAGTTAGTGAATTTTAAGAATTCAGTAACGAGTTAGTGAATTTTAAGAATTTAGTAACGAGTTAGTGAATTTTAAGAATTCAGTAACGAGTTAGTGAATTTTAAGAATTCAGTAACGAGTTAGTGAATTTTAAGAATTCAGTAACGAGTTAGTGAATTTTAAGAATTCAGTAACGAGTTAGTGAATTTTAAGAATTCAGTAACGAGTTAGTGAATTTTAAGAATTCAGTAACGAGTTAGTGAATTTTAAGAATTCAGTAACGAGTTAGTGAATTTTAAGAATTCAGTAACGAGTTAGTGAATTTTAAGAATTTAGTGACGAGTCAATGAATTTTGAAGTTTCAAAGAAGAATCAATGAAATTTTAAGAATTCAGTGGCGAGTCGATGAATTTTAAAATTCAGTGGCAAATGAGTGCATTTTAAATTTTAGTAACGAATCAATGAAATTTTATGAGTTTAGTAAAGAGTAAATGAATTTTAAGAATTTAGTGACCATTCAATGAATTTTAAGAATTTAGTGACCAGTCAATGAAATTTTAAAATTCAATGACGAGTCAATGAATTTCTTGGAATTTAGTGACGAGCAGAAAATTATTAAAATTTAATAAGAAAACTTCCCAGAATTAATTTATTCAGGAATGAAAAATGTGCTAATTTTGAAGATATTAAATGAGGAATTTTAATTTCTGTATTTAAAGAGTTTTACAGAAAAAAAATTAAAATTGTCTTCTCGAAAGAATTTAATTGAAAATTTAAAAAAAAAATAAAAATTGTGAAGTTGTTTTTTTTCTTCGCTTTTAATTAATTACCAACCAACCAAATGATAGATTATTTCTTTCTAAATGGCAAAAGCGAAAAAGTAAAATTCACTCATTTTTTGATTCTTCGCGAGAAATTCATAAATTAAAATTTAAAAAGCCAAATTATAAACTAAATTAAAATTTTAAAAAGCTAAATTAAAAACAATTAAAATTCAATCTAAAAAATTTTAAAATTGAAAAGCGAAATAAGGAACTTGAGTTCATAGCATGGTATATCCCCTATATTTTTTTTTTTTATATACACGCGCAAATCCTATCATATAAATAAAATATAGGCACGGACACTCTTACTCCTCGCATCAAAAAACCTTTTTTCAATAAATAAAATAAAAAAGAAGAAGAAGAGAACTGACGAGGTGGATTCACTCGTTTTTTACAAGCAAAAACGAAGATGCTCAACACAGACTTGATGTTGTTGATGTTGATCGAAATATCTCATCTCGTTGCAGCTTCGACCCAAAAGGATATTTCAATCCTAAATAATGGATTAGAGGAGAGTGAGTATACGGGTTCCTTTTTTGTTTTTAACCATTTTATCGTTCCTCGCGCCCCTTCGCTTCGAATCTTCGGATCTGGAAGCAATTTTTTTTTTTAACTTTATTTCAGAATTTTATTACAGTGCAATATTGGGGAAATATTTTTAGGGTTAAAAATGTATTGTAAATTTGGTGTTCATCTTTGAGCGAGAAAAATATCGAGGCCTTCGTATACGTTATCGATAAAAACAGGTTAGCCCAAAATTATCTTGTAAAAAGTTATCTAAATTCGGGAGTAGTATGAGTTACTATAGGTAATATTAGGCCACTATATATACAGTATATACATATACTGTACTGTGTGTGTGTGTGTATATATATATATATATATGATGAATAAAACCACGAAGGAAAGGAAACACAAAAAGGTGCTCAAGCGCTTTCGTCTAATGACATCCTCAGGAACACAGGATGTCATTAGACGAAAGCGCTTGAGCACCTTTTTGTGTTTCCTTTCCTTCGTGGTTTTATTCATCATAAATATTTTTCACGTGTTTACTTTCGTGAAATAATTTTCATATATACACACACACCACACACATATATATATATATATATATATATATATATATATATATATATATATATATATATATATATATATATATATATATATATATATATATATATATATATATATATATATATATGATGCAAGAATGAGAATACCTGAAAGGGTTTGAGAGTAAATGGTAATGAACAAACTTTGTCTTATCTGCTGTATGAGGATTATGCATAGGAGTGAGGAAGAGTTGCAGAGGTTAATTGAAACATATGTATGTGTTTGCAAACGGCGTCTTTGAAGTGAGTGTGCAAATAAGAGAGAGGTGATGTTGCGCAAAACGGATGGTCGTACTAGGTATGTAATAGCTGTACTCGTAGATGGAATAGTGTTGCAGACGGTGATGATTTTAAGTACTTGAAAAGTCTGGTAAGCAAGAATGGTAATGAAGTGATTGAGAGAAATCAGACAGGAAGAAGAGGCTTCGAGAGCATTGGTAATGAAGAAACGGTTGTTTGTGAATGTCACAAGAGGAATACACGAAGGAATGCTTGTACCAACTTTGTTGTATCAGGGTGAGTTTATGTTATGGGTGTACACTGAAGGAGTAGGGCGAGAACCTTTGAACTGGATAATCTAAGGTGTATAGTGGGAGTGAGGCGAGGCGAAATGTGGTGTAATAAAGTCCTTGGAAGAGAGAATGAATGAGTTTGTTGAGGTAGTTTGGTTATATGGAGAGGATGGTTGAGGGGTGTATGGTGAAAAAAGCATACATGACAGAATTGCAAGGTAGGCCATACACATGAGAAGAATACCCCACAAAAGGTGGATTGATGGCGTTGTTGTTTTTCAAATGAGGTATGGAGTGTGAAGAGGGGATGATAATGGTGAGAGAGATATGTGAAGAGGGTGGGTGTATGTATGGTGGTGTATGAATATTTAACAATCCGTGAGGGAAGGTGCTGCTTTCTTGTATGAAGGTGAAAGTTGGATATCGGAGAAAACGGCTGCAGCATGGTTCTTCCAGCAATCCAAATCGGGGGAATGAGAAGAAACCAACTCCTGGTATCGAGAAATAAGGGCTAGAGCAGTGGTTCTTAATCTTTTTTGTATGGTTAGCCAAAACCAATTATAATCCAGCTCCATTATCCCAATCATTAGATATTATTTTTTTATAACTTCTGGATTATCACAATATTATTTTTTATAATTTCTGGATCGCATATCATTACCCCACAAAATAGTTGTCATTACCCCAGTTGGTAATTTACCCCAGTTGGTAATTTACCCCTAGGTTGAGAACCACTGGGCTCGAGTCATGATATTTCATATATATATATATATATATGAAATGTGTCCCATGTGTATATGTTTGTTAATGCGACAGTAATATAAAGTCATTTGTCATTTCAGTCAGTGATGAGCTAAAAATGTTGAACTTTTTATCATTCTTCGTCAGGTTTTGAGGATGGAATTTTTTTTACCCAATTCGTATTCACTTTAATTTAATTTAATTTAAAATCATGTAACATTTATTTTGTAAACTTTATATTGTATTTATTATTATTATTATTGCTATTATTATTATTATTTTGTTGTTGTCTCTATTACTATTACTTGCCACTTTCACTATTTTTCTGTAATAAATAAGGTAAATGCCATTAATTTTGCCTAAAAAGCCTCCATGCTTTCAACCGCATATTCCGATGAGAGTACTGTGAATATATTAATGTTATAACAAATAACATTGTAAAATCTGTGACTTGTATTCTGTGACTTGTATTCTGTGACTTGTATTCTGTGACTCGTATTCTGTGACTCGTATTCTGTGACTCGTATTCTGTGACTCGTATTCTGTGACTTGACTTGTTTTCTGAATAAAGTTTTTGTGAATTTGACTCACGAGTGGAAACACAACTTTGAAAAGAAAATTGACTTTTTTTTTCAGTAAATTTACTTAGAAAAAATTTCAACCTTTTTTTTTTTTAAATTTGGCAATTGCGGTTAGTAACAAAATTGAAAATGAAATCAGGTTTGTGTTATCAAAGAATTTATCAATTATTCACAAGCTTTTCGCTGTTTACAAAAATTTGATTTTGTATGATTGAACTTAGTAGGATGGCAAACGTTGGTTTAATCAAGCAGAAACAGTTTGTGAAGTGGTTATTTTCTTTTGATTGGTTTGAATGATGTTACTAAACACACACAAAGACACGCAACACACGCAAAATTGCTCGCGCGGGCAATGAGCACGAAGCAAAAGATGGGGAAAGTTAGTTGCGGGTTCAACCGTTGTATTCGTGACACTCTTATACTGAACTCTGCTAATTTAAGAAGGGGTCGACATAATGGAATGAGAGAGAGAGAGAGAGAGAGAGAGAGAGAGAGAGAGAGAGAGAGAGAGAGAGAGGAGAGAGAGAGAGCGTAATCTGCACCAAATTTGATATACACATTAAGGGAGAACCAGGGAAGGTTTTAGTAGCACACCCACTCCTAGGGGAGGACTGGGAGGAGGCCCCCTAAACGGCTAGGGCAGTCTGCACCAAATTTAGTAAACACATTAAGGGAAAATCAGGCAAGGTTTTAATAACACACTCGTCCCTCCCACTCCCAGTACCCCCTTTGGTTGTGTTTCGAGGCGCGTTTGCACATTCTATATATATGATATATATATATATATATATATATATATATTCCTAAATGGACAAATTTCTCTTACATTTTTGTCGGTAGTCATTGAAGTTCCATTAACTCTTACGTGTGATATCTTTTATTTTTTTCAAATCTTTAATTACTTACGCTTGCGTTAAGATAGGGGGAGAGGTTCCATTAAAAAAGTTTAGAGAGGGCGCTTTTTTTACCGTATATAATGATTATTTTTTCGAATTTCACTCGCGTTAGGATTTTAATTAAAAAACTCGAAATCAAATTACTACTACTTCATTCTCCCTCAGGATTTTAAACACCCAGTTTTCTTTATTTTATTTTAGGTTAGGTTAACCTAATCTAACCTAAATTGAATCCCCAAAAAACATCTCCCACAAGAAATTCTTCTTTGTCGGCAGCATTTTCCCACGCCTAATTAATCTCCCACAAGAAAGTAGTAGCTATTTTCCGTGCAGGAGAAAAGTGATATAAAAGATAGTGGTTAGCGTTGCTGACTACGAATCCATCGGCCCCGGGTTCGAGACCCGACGGCAGCCGGCGCGCAGCAAAACCCAGCTGTTCATCCTTCCACACAATAAAGAAAGTGGTTGGTAGATAAATGGGTACTCTAGGTGGCCTAGTGGTTAAGACGCTGGGTGCTGATGGGGCGTGGTTCGGATTCCACGTTAAGCTGTAGGTCTAAGGTGGAGTGAAAAGCTTGACCTTCGTCAGAATGAACAAGTCGGGCTGAAGCTAACCAAAGGTTTTATATATATATATATATATATTAAAAACTCAGTTCCTACATCTGTCTACTCTTCACAATCTTCACGACTATCCTTTTACCTTCAACGATATACACTTTAATCTTTCTTCTCCTCTTAACGTTCTTGACGTTTCCTTTTCTCGTGATCTTTCCGAGAAAGATCAAATCCTCTCTATCTCTGAAACAGCTTTTGAGAGGTTAGGTGTGCTGTACAGGCTCTGCAGTTCCTTCATCCATACTCGGTTGTTGTCTCTGTACGGGAGTGTTGTCCGCCCCGGTATGGAGTACGCTCCTCGTGTGTTGGGTGGCTCAATCCACACAGCTTTACTTGACCGGATGGAATCAAAGTATTTTCTTCTCATCAATTCCTCACCTCTTACTGACTGTCTTCAATCTCTCACTCTTCGCCGCAATGTCGCCTCACTCTCTCTTTACTGTTGCTATTATAACGGACACTGCTCTTTTGAACTCTCCAACTGCATGGCTCCTCCTTTAAGGAGAGTACGCAGTACCCAACTTTCGAAATATTCTCATTCCTTTTCTGTACAACTCTGTAGCGCAAGGGTTAATCGGTATTTTCAATCTTTCATCTACTCAACCGGTGAACTCTGGAACAATCTTCCTCAATCCGTCTTTCCCCCTACCTATAACCTCCAATCTTTCAAACACAAAGTGTCCAGGCATCTCGAAAACCCTGGACTTTGATTTTGGCTCTCTCCTTCCTCTATGGGAGGTGGGCGATTTGTGGGCATTCGCCCTTGGCCCCTTCGTCCTGCATAATATATATATAATATATATTAAAAAAAAAAAAAATGTGCAGTGAATTATCAATAATTCACGTGTATATTTCCTCAATAAAGTCTCTTTCAAGGCTTGGGAGTTGGAACAAACATAAAACCAGCGTAATGCGGACAATCCACGCACTCTACGAGAATTAAAAGCAGAGATTTCTCGTGTCATCATAAACATACAGTCGGATAAAATGGAGTGTTTGCGTGCTTCATAACATGAACCAACGGGTCCATCTCTGCTTCAAAGTGAGAGGAGAACACTTCCGACATTTTCTTTATTTAACCTTGTCACAACTTTCATTTACATTGTTTTGATATTCTATCATTTGGACTGTGACTTATCACCTAATACAGTACTGTACTAAATCTAATACAGGTGTAATTCATTGCACAGCTTATATATATATATATATATATATATATATAATATATATATATAGTGGGCCTAGATTTAGCCGTTTGAGGTGATAATGCTTAATTTAATGTTAGTGCTTAATTGATGCACTGATTGAGTATTAATGACAGGCTGGGTTAACAATTTATGATGTCATACAGTATCACCGGTTGAAAGTGGCTAATGGAGTAGGCCTACTATAATTTTTCTGAGTGATACGAATTGCTTCGAGGTCACCAGCTTGGATTACACCCAAGCAAATATTGTTAAGGTTATAAAAAGCACCTTATTGTTTTGTATTTAATTAAGAAAATAAATCAGTTATTTGTTCACAGTGAATAACAAATGATTGACAATAATAATGGTTAAGAAATACGCTCGTTTATGAGAGGCTAATGGTATGCAAAATGGAACACAACATGAAATATGAAAACTAGTGATTACAGGAATTATGCATGTACGTTATGATACAACAAATAGATTATGTAACACGCTGACTATGAATAAACACAGAATAAATGATGCAGCCAAAGAATTATGGAAATTAGTGATGTGCGTTTATGGTGCTCTTTAGGTCACGTATTACACTGCTTATGTTGGCCAGAGTTACGCAGTAATGGAATACTAAACAAGATACTGTAGCCTAATGACAATTGGGAGAAATGCTATGACAATGATTATACGAGTATTATTTATATAAGGCAATTATATGATGCTAAGTGATTACGCATAAATGGAACATAGAAACAAGATGCTGTGGCCTAATGATAATTGGAAGGGATGTACTAAGTTGATACACCGTACATGAATTAGGCCTTCAATAAGAGAATACGTAAATCTATCACATAAATAAACGGATGTACAGCATTTATATGAATGAACACAATAATTGATGCTACGTGGAATTACGGTACTGGAACGGCACTCAGATTAGGACATGGACCTACCGCGTTTTAACGAGAGTCAGTTTGACCGAATTCTAAAACACTGCGTGTATAGCCTACTCTTGTTTTTTTGCAAAGAGACAAGGCTTACCAGTAAGAGATTGATACCTCTAGGTTGACGCGTTGCTTGGAGGGTGGCCTGTTGAACTAATAGGTTCGAGGTGTTGACCGTCCGATTGGTCTGTTGAGCGGGCGTCGGTCGACTGTTGTTGCCTCTTGAGATGCAGCCTGAAGGTGATCTTGCATACGTAGGCCCGGGGTTCTTATGACTGCCCCTTGGAAGTTTGTTCCGTAAGTCATGGTCTTCACGGTGAAGTGTTGATGGGCCTAATGGATTCTCGTTGACGGCCGTTTTTCGTAGTAAAGCGGTGAAAGCTGGACAGATGTGAAGTGATTTGGGTTTGTAGCTTCGTCGTCAAGTCACGTAACGTGTCCACCTTGAGGATGGTTTCTCGTAGCGTGTTGAGCCTTGCCGGTGCTCTCGAGGATGATTGTTAACCAGTTGAGGTGTGGTGAAAAAGGCCAATGAAAACGCCTACAGCGGGAAAGACTTCGCTTACTTCGAGTGATGATGCGTTCTTGGGTGAAACGTGTTGAAGTGGGCCTTGAAGGGAGCCGGCTAAAGCTGACGCTGTAACGACGTGAAGGATGAACTTACGAGATGAACGCACGAACGGAGTGAGGTTTGGTAGAGAGCCTTACTTGATGATAGACTTCGTGTAGGCTCGACCGGAGCCTTGAAGGGACAGCGGGCCGCTCCTCCGGCGGGAAGCCGGAGGGCGGTTGACGTGACGGGTTCGACAAGTGAACAAGTGAGAGTGAGTGAGGAAGTGTATCAGTGGAAACTCGCTTATATAACCTCTGTGACGTGGAAACCGCGGGCATTTCTTGAAACTCCGCCCACGCGTCCTTTAGTTGGTAATGGCTTGCTTTCGCGGGCCTTTTGGGAAGAAACAGACGTTTTCATTGTTTCTGATTCCTTGGCCACGTGTGTCTTCCAAGAATGTTTGATGATGGCGTGGAAGGAAGAATTTGTCTGTCTACTTGTTAGTCTATTTCTTGTCGGTCCGCTACATATATATACTGTATATATGTAAAATTTACATATGTATATATGTTTCTATTGGCCCGAATGCAAGGGGGCTAGCACATAAAACACCTTTGGTTGCGTAAGCGTTATATGTTCCCTCGGGTGTTCAAAAATGCGCCAGGTTGTGTCAACCTTTACCTTGTCGTAGCCCACGGCAACTGACGAAGCAGTCTTGGAGACTATCACGCTCTGCCAAAAGACAAACACTTACGGCTAACATTGTCTAAGGTCCGCGTTTATTGTAGCTTTTTCTTTATATATATAGTGGTTAGCATCATTGATTACGAATTCACCGGCCCCGGGTTCAATTCCTGGCGAGAGCAGGTGGCGCGCAGCTTACCCAGCTGTTCATCCTTTCATAAAAAATAGGTTAAGAGCAAGAGGTCATGAGATCGAGTCCGGCGGAGGACTGGTTTAATTTCTGACTTCCCACTTTAAGCTGTGGGTCTAAGGTGGAGCAACAAGCTTGACCTTCATCAGAATAAACAATTTGAGCGGAAGCAAAACCAAGGTTACCAATATTTAGTGGTGGACCGGATGTCAGTTTTTCAACATCTGCGGATGCGGATCTTTAATTTCAATATCCGCGGATGCGGATATTTAGTTAATCTATCAATATAATATAGAATTATGAATATATGACATAATTTTTCAAATTTCGTGATATTACTATTATGGCAGGCAATGCATAAGAATTAAAGTTAAATGTTTTCATTAGGATAAAAATAATAACTTTCTCAAGAGTTTCAGCCACAGAAAATTGAATGAAACAAGTTTCATTCAATTTTCTGTGTTACCACGTATTTATATTTTGAGGTTTATATATTTGTTTGTTCATTAATAATTAATACTTTACATGAAATGTGCATGACTGAGCCTTATAAGCTACTTTATAAGCTAATTTAATTGTAAATTGCATAATTTATTAGAGGTAATATCCGCAGTCAGAAGTGCGGATGCGGATATCTGGTCCACCACTATTATATATATATAATATATATATATATATATATATATATATATATATATATATATATATATATATATTATATATATATATATATATTCAAATTCAAATTGAATCACCTGATTTCAAATGAGAATATTTTTTAACAAATACAGAGTGATTTGTGATACATCAACCAAAAGAAAAACTGTCCAAATTTTGTCTCTCGCCTCATAAATGCTCTATGTGACTTCCCCTAGTTACACGAGCAACGTCGACACGATAGTCGAATTCCTCCCATACTCGCTCCAGCATGTCCGTTGTCACTGACTCTACGGCAGTAACAATGCGAGTTCGGAGGAGCTCATCCAAAGATGTGGGCAACGGTGGCACGTACACAGTATCCTTAACGTACCCCCAAAGGAAGAAGTCGCACGGTGTAAGATCCGGCGACCTAGCTCGAAAACTGCAACACACAAAACTCCTTCTGCTGTGCGGACGCCATTTTCACACTGACTGTTTGTTGCTAGGCTAGGCCACGGCGTGACTTTGGAGCCCTCTCGCGGTGATCTTGTAAAACTCAGAGATTTCCTCTTTCATGTGGTGTATGCCCAGTTCATGCACGGTTGATAGGTACGGAAGTATTCTCAGTTGAAATCGGATGAATCATTTTGAATAGCCCTGTATATATACTAGAACATATGCACCTTACGCAGTAAAAGTCCTCCTAAACACAGTCCAGCGGGGCGACTGGGAGGGGCAGTTGTGTTACTGAACCGTTCCCTGGTTCTCTCTTAATGTGTATACTAAAATTGGTGCAGATTACCCTAGCCTTTTAGGTGTGTAGAAACGAATATACAACAGACAGACAGACATAATCATCATTATCATCCCTTATATACCTTTTGGTTAACCTTTGGTTAGCTTCCGCCCGAATTGTTCATTCTGACGAAGGGCAAGCTTTTCACTCCACCTTAGACCTACAGTTTAACGTGGAATCCGAACCACGCCCCACCAGCAGCCCAGCGTCTTAACCACTAGGCCACCCAGGGTACCCATTTATCTACCAACCACTTTATTGTGTGGAAGGATGAACAATGGGTTTTGCTGCGCGCCGTTTGCCGTCATCGGGTCTCGAACCAGGGGCCAATGGATTCGTAATTAGCGACGCCAACCACTACACCACCGAGGCGCATATATATATATATATATATATATATATATATATATATATATATATATATATATAAAATTTATATATATATACCACCGAGACGCATAAATGATAATCTTTATTGGCAGGATATAAATCCGATAAAATAGTGTAATATTCTTGAAGGTAATAAACGATAAGATAAATTAAACAATAATAAATTTAAAAAACTAAAAAAAAATTATGACTAAAAGAAAAATGAAAACAAGACACGTACTGAAACAAGTAATAATAAAAATTACCCACAGATAACACTGCAAAACGAATAAAAAAGGAGATAAAAAAAGTACACGTAGTAAAAATACAAATATATATATATATATATATATATATATGATAATGAGGATAATGATAATAACAATAATTATGTATAATAACAATAATTATGTATAGTGGCAGGAGACAGATCCCCCCTCCCCTTCGCCTCACCTAATAAAAAAAGGTACGGTATTCATCAAGGTAATGAACGATACAACTAAAATATAATATATATATATATATATATATATGTGTGTGTGTGTGTATCAGTTTTAATTTATTAATTAAAAAGGAGAAATTGTGGCATCGTTCCTTACTCTGCTTAAAATCGACTTTGTAATTACTTCCTTTCCTCAGACAGAGTTGTAATTTCTTGAGAAAAAGCGAACATCGGCAAGCGCGTGTTTAGCGGCGGTTTGTGGAAGGGTCGTATTGTGCTAACTTAATGTGCATCCACTCAAAATACACGTAACACTCGCGCTTCACCTTTATACTTCCTCACAATGAGACATGCAACTTTGAAGTACGACTGCCTACCCATATATATATATATATAAAACCTTGGTTAACCTTGGTTTTGCTTCCGCCCGAATTGTTTATTCTGACGAAGGTCAAGCTTGTCACTCCACCTTAGACCTACAGTTTAACGTGGAATTCGAGCCACGCCCCACCAGCAGCCCAGCGTCTTAACCACTAGGCTACCCAGGGTACCCATTTATCTACCAACCAATTTCTTTATTGTGTGGAAGGATGAACAGCTGGGTTTTGTTGCGCGTCGCCTGCCATCACCAGGTCTTGATCGGGGCCGATGGATTCGTAGTCAGCGACGCTAACCACTACACCACCATATATATATAACCGGGTGGCCCATAATTCAGGAACCCTAGGAATAATTGTATTTTTTTTTCTAATAATTCTTGTACTTTCTAATAATGTTTTTTTCTTTATTTTCTTTTTGATGAATTACGTGGATGACGTACCGATAAACAAACGACGTGGCATGTTTTTTCAACAAGACGGTGCACCTCTTCATTTTGCCATGAAAGTTAGCAAATACCTTGATAAAAAGTTCCCCAACAGATGGATTGGCCGAAAAGGTCCTAATCGAATGGCCACCCAGGTCACCAGATATCACTCCACTCGATCTTTTTTCATCAAAAAGAAAATAAAGAAAAAAAAACATTATTAGAAAGTACAAGAATTATTAGAAAAAATACAATTATTCCCATGGTTCCTAAATTATGGGCCATCCGGTATATATATGGTGTAGTGGTTAGCGTCGCTGACTACGAATTCATCGGCTGTGGGATCTAGACCCGGTGACGCAGGCTTCGCGCAGCAAAACCCAGCTGTTCATCCTTCCACACAATAAAAAAATTGATTGGTAGATAAGTGGGTACCTGGGTAGCCTAGTGGTTAAGACGCTGGGCTGCTGGTGGGGCGTGGTTCGGATTCCACGTTAAACTGTAGGTCTAAGGTGGAGTGGACATACTTGACCTTCGTCAGAATGAACAATTCGGGCGGAAGCAAAACCAAGGTTCCAAGGTTAACCAAGGTTTTATATATATATATATATATATATATATATATATATATATTATATATATGGTGTCAAAAGTCTCCATACATAGGCAAAATGGTCACTTTATTATGCAATCACTTGTAAGTCACAAAATATGCTCTATGTGGGCACCATTACACTGAATGCACATACGGATGCGTTTCTCCCAGTCATGGCAAACGCGCGTTAACACGTCTGGTGTTATGCGTGCATCTCTCCATGAACATAAAAGTTGGCTTCATCTGAAAACAGGATGCCAGCCGAGAACTCCGTGTCTTCGTCCACTTTTGTTCTTGCCCATTCACAGAATTCCAGCCGCCTGTCCGGGTCGTCTTCGCTAAGATACTGCAACATTTGCATTTTGTATGGATGCCATCTGTGCTCTTTCATAATGCAGACGATACTCCTTTGGCTGACACCGCATTCTGCAGACATCCGTCGAATGCTTTTTTGGGGACTCTTTGCGAACGCTGTCAGCACCGTGGTCGCTGTGCCTTCATCGGTGGCTGTTCGTGGACGGCCACTTCTCGGTTGGTCTGCAACACTTCCAGTCTTCTTGAACTTCTCAATGAGTTTGGCAACGGTGTCGTGTGTGATGTGCGTGCCGGGGGCGTGTCTCCTGTTAAAATCCTCGGCAACCTCGCGACAGCTTCCTGATCCTGCCAGAAGAATGATCTCTATACGCTCTTCTTGGGACAAAGGCATCTCAGCACATCACCTGCAAAAAAATAAAAAATAAATAATCATTTATTTATCATGAACATTTTGCCTATGTATGGAGACTTTTGACTCGCCCTGTATATATATATATAAAGTATGTACGGTAGATATTAGACTTCCAGCACCTCCAGCGTTCATAATTCATAATGCATTCATAATTAATATTATGAATTAATAAATAAATTAAGGTTATTTATTTTATCGTTAATGAAGTGAATGATTGTGTTTTGACGTGACAAGTACAATTGTTTCGAGGAAGGCCAGAGAGAAACCCTCATCCTCCTCAATTATTAGGTTCATAAACCAGTCCGCAGCGAACATATTATATAAATCTGAAACTCGTTGTTTACCATTGTTCTACAGGAGTTATTATTTTCAAACCCGTTTAATAAGAAAAAAATTAAGCCCATATGTGAACCAAACCGTCTTACAAATACTGCAATTTGGAACCGTTTTCACACACTAACTTTGCGTATAGAACCGCAAAAGCTTAAAAAAAAATCCACTTCCTTCCTCATTAACTTAGGCTTTGAATAAACCATAAAAAAGTTAATTATAATAACTTAGGCTTTGAATAAACCATAAAAAAGTTAATTATAATACGCCATAAAAATGAAGAATTTTATATAGTATACAATAAGCCTAAATTATTAACCAACAAAATCTTGATCCAACCTTTTTTATACAAAGACTTTCACACTAACGAGATACTTATAACACAAGCTTAAAAAAATATATTATTTTCTAAGTTTAAAAAGGAATTGCCTTTTACCTTTGTGGTATATACTGTATATATATATATATTTTTTTTAATTGGGGGGTTGTTTAACCACCTTCGCAACATCTAAGATCATATGACGGAGGGGACCTACTGTACGGCTTTACGTGGGATCCGAACTACGGGTCGCTACATAATCTGGGCGCAGAGTACGGTCTCCCATCCAACTACTACCCAGACCCAATGTCGCTTAACTTCGCTGATCTCCGGGAAGCGGTGTTACGACATTAGCCACGAAGTAGGATCTTTTCTGTTTGGGGGCTAGCAGCGAATTTTAATAAAAATCGGTATACTAATATACTGTAGTTTTGGTAACTGATTTAAAAAATAACTTTCTTTTTTTGGAGAAATGAGAAACAAACATGTTAGAGCACTTTAAATAATTAATGTGTTTTTTAACGAAAATATCATGATTGAACCTAACCAATTGTCAAGGGTGTACAGTTGACCTGACCTGGCATTCAATTGACCTAACCTGTCATTCAGTTGACCTAACCGGGCATTCAATTGACCTAACTGGGCATTAATTCTTGATTTTTTTTCTGCTACTTTTACGAATCTGCCGGGATCCTTCAAAAAACGTATTCTTCGTGAAGTTGCACTTTTTACTGTTTGACCGACGCTTTTAGCAACGAAAGAACTGGGTATTTTTATCAAAGGAACACACTTTCCCACACTTAGAGCACTTTTTCATAAACAGTAGCAGTTTGTGACTCTGGCTAAATTTAACACAATCCTCCGTAACTAGTTTAAGCTAGTTAAAACACATATTAATTATTTAAAGTGCTCTAACATGTTTGTTTTTCATTTCTCCAAAAAAAGAAAGTTATTTTTGAAATCAGTGACCAAAACTACATTAGTATACCGATTTTCATTAAAATTCGCTGCTAGCCACAAAACAGAAAAGACCCTATAATTGGATCACCTGAAGATCAGGGCCCCCAGCTTTCTTTAGTTAGCTTTATAAGGCTAACTAACGAAAATATCACGACCTAACCTAACCAATCGTCAAGGGCGTACATTGACCTAACGATTGGTTAGGTTAGGTCGTGATATTTTCGTTAGTTAGCCTTATAAGACTAACTAAAGAAGGCTGGGGGCCCTGATCTTCAGGTGATCCATATAATTTTCTCAGTGTGTTTCTGACAAAACATTGGTGAGATCAGATGTCCTGCAAGGTTTAACACTGGGTCTTCAGAATTTAATATTTTTGTCAATGATAGTAACCATATTTTCTAATTATTTTATTGTAATTACGCTGTTGTCATTGCGTTTGTTGGTACTACCCACTTTATTAAGGGCTACGTCGTAGCAATGTCGTACCACCGCTTTCCCGTCCGTCAGCGAAGTTAGCGGCATTGATTTTGGGCGGTAGTTGGATGGGAGACCGTCCTCTGCGTCCAGATTATTTAGTAACTTATGGTTCGGTTCCAAGTAAAGCTGTAGGTCCCTTCTGTCACTTTAAACGTTTCGAAGGGGCTTAAATAACTCCATCAAACAACATCCCCCTTTATTAATGATTTGATTACCGACTCTCATTTTTATTTCTCAGTTTTATTAATGCAGCGTTGAAAATAATTTGTTCACTTTTTAAACAGAATCTAAATTTTGTCATTTTAACCCCAGAACAAAAATCTGAAATTTTATTTTGTTTTAAACATTTATACTCCAATACTGAGAGTCGATGTATAAGATCGATCTGCATAATGTCGATACTAAAAAGTTAGTTTAAATTAGGTCAGGTTAGGGTAAGTTGGGTTAGGTTATATTTAGTTATGTACCGTTTTCAAAATTTAGCCGATGCCGACTTCATGAAAAACTGCCGATACCGATGCCGATTCTTTGCCTATATTTAAAAAAAAATCAATTCCTTTCATAAATTTTACTAATCTTATATGAAAACTCAATTTTCATAGTTTTACATTTCAAATTTGTTTAGATGCTTTTCCTTAACTCACTCCACAATATACAGACCCAGAATTTGTTACTCACATACCGTAGCTAAAATAATGTTAAATAGTTTTATTGCTCAGTAAAATGATAAAAAAATAATTTTATTTTATTTTCATAAATTGAATACCAATATTTAAAGTAATTGTTTTTCCTTATGTTGAAGGTATTTTCTTTCTCCAACAATGTAAACAACAACAAAAATTTTCATTAAAATTTCAAGTCCCTGGTGGACAATTTGAATAAAATAAATGGTTATATAATTTGGGTTTATAAAATTATTAAAATACTTAAAATAAAATCAACATAATAAAATGGTTTAATACATAAATTATAAAGTACAACTTAATATAGAATTATTATTAATATAGAGTAGGAGATTACAATAGTTTATAATATTTAGAGATTAGCTAGTTAGAGAAAATGTACATTTATGGGTAACTTAACTTATTAAGCTTTCCCTTTTTCGTGAATGTAAAATATTTTTATATAATTATACTTTGAAATTAGTATAAATGATCACAAAGAGCGTTCTTTGTATGTTTTCTATAAATATAGATTTTGTTTTGTAATGAAAATTGTAAAATTTCAAAGAATCGGTGAGAGAATTGGCTAAATTTGGCCGATGCCCATACCCCCAAAATGGCAGATTCTGCCAATGCCGGTGTCGATTAATTGGTACATCACTAGTTATATTACATTACGCCTGGTTAGGTCACGCTAGGTTAGGATACTCATTTTCATTAAAAATCTTAAATATAGTTCGAAATCTGAAATCCATATACAGTACTTGCATAAGGTCGAATATTGACATTAGGAAATTCGATTTTGTTCATGTAACGCGGCCTCTCTACATGGACATTAATAAATAATCATTATTCTTTTTCTCACCAGAGTCAGAGCCATTAAATGTTTTGACTCTCGTTCATTCTCATATGAGACCGTCCGAGGAAGAAATGGCCAAGCGACAAAAGTAAGACACGCCAGAAAACGCCTTATAAAATTGTACCAGTTTGAAAGTGGAATAACTTTTGAACGTTTGAAGATATTTTGACGAAATATGTTCAAAAGTTCAAAAGTTATGTCACTTTCAAATTTGGTATAATTATTAACTGCGTTTTCTTGCATTTTTTACTTTTGTCGCTTAGCCACTTCTTCCTACGAAGGCCTCATGTCCTGTATACATACCGTAATTTCATTCTTTTGTCAAACTAAAATTGTTTCTTACATATTTGGCGAGAAGTTCAATAACGATTATTCGCCCAAGAATATATTTCTTTAAAGTGTCGTTCATTAAAAATAAGTGATATTAATTCTTGTGGGAAGTTTCTGTATCGTACTACGAGTATTTTCAAATGCCGGTTAATATATGCTGAGAAATCTCGGTTGGTAACCTAATATCATAATAAGAAAATAAATTGTTTCAGCATTCATCGGCCCAGAGTCAACATTCACACCAACAGCCTCCATTTTCGACCTGTTTCTAACTGGAATGATTCTCTTTTGGAGTCCGAATGTTGAAACTACTTTCGTTTTCAAGAGGAAATTATTTACATTTTACCAAACTAAGTATACAGACGGACGGGTTCGCAGATATTCATTGGTCCCCGCAGTCGTTGTCAGTAGTTTCTTAGTTATTTTGTAATTATGCGAAGTTTATATCCGTTAATTTATTGTTACGCTTCACGCAGAATATCTCCCTGGGACTGATTTATATAATTAGTTTAATTAACCTTAAAAGAACAGTGTGGGACTGCACATACAGCGACCAGTGTGGTGTGTACATAACTCCATAATGAAAATTACATTTATAAATGAAATAAAACGATTTATTGTTATTAAACACTAATAAAAATTAACTTGCGTACAATAAAGGGTCGAAAATGGCCGAAAATGGTCGAAAATGGGCGATGTTGGGAGGCCCCATCTAATTCCGAATAACTGTTTATATGAACAGGAAAAAGGAAATGGAAAAAAAAAATCCGGAGCTATTGAAGAATAGGGACCCCAGCCTCCTTTAGTTAGCTTTATAAGGCTAACTAACGAAAATATCATGACCTAACCTAACCAATTGTTAAGGGCGTACAGTTAACCTAACGATTGATTAGGTTAGGTCGTGATATTTTCGTTAGTTAGCCTTATAAGCCTAACTAAAGAAGGCTGGGGTCCCTATTCTTCAATAGCTCCAAAAATCCTGTTTCAAATAATTGTATTTCCTTGCTCTAACATAAACATCAACTCCAACATACATCTAACATCAACACCTCATTCTAATCATCACCAGTTTAAATAGTCTGTGGACGCTTATAAAAAATTCCGTCCACGTTTGTGAAATCGAGAAAAGTTATTCGGTCAATAAAACTATAGAAAAGAACGTAGCCATGAAAATCTTAAGCTTCACCTCTGAACCCATTGTGTCAAGATTTGTGAAGCTGTATTTAAAATCTAAGTTTCTCGTGAACTTAAAGTAAATATTAAGCTTTTGCTACCTTAATAATTTCTTTTCAAAATCTTCGGTATGAAATTATTTACTGTGACTTTTTAGGTATGAAATTATTTACTGACTTTTTCGAAATGAAATTATTTACTGACTTTTTCGAAATGAAATTATTTACTGACTTTTTCGAAATGAAATTATTTACTGACTTTTTCGAAATGAAATTATTTACTGACTTTTTCGAAATGAAATTATGTACTGTGACAAGATAGGCCACGCTGCTTTTCTATATTAAACATTCTATATAATTTTTCATTTTTTTGCCCAATTATAATTTTTATAATTTTAAGGGTTTGCTCATTTTTTTTTTTTTTTATAATTTATAATATAATTTTTCTTATAATTTTATCTACATATTTTGAATATTAAGTTACATTTTTAACAATATATTATGAAAAAGTAAACTGGCGGTTTGGCTTTCTCTCTATTATTATTATTATTATTATGTGTACTTAGTATAGGTGTACTAATACCTGGTTAGGACCAGGGCCGTAACTACCTATGAGGTCACCGAGGTCCGGACCTCGGTAATTATTTCCTAAAAAAAAAAAAAGAGACTGAACCGTTCTCCGTGTATGAAACGCATATACCGCTTTTCTTTTGAAAAGAGGGAGCGTCGAGCGTTTTGTGTTTTGTGTATAGCTTGGGTTGCGTTTGTAGATGTCATTTTGGTCTGAATTTTGCTCGTCCCGCCGCGCTCGAAAAAAATTTGGACCTCACTAATTTCTGAACCCTAGTTACGGCCCTGGTTAGGACTATGCTAGGTTAAATTAGTAAAGTAGGGTGAGTCGTATGCCAGATTAGGCGTACGCTACGTTAGATAGTTAGGTTGGTAAAATGGGGGGAATCTTATGCTAGATTAAGTGGGTTGGTTAAGTTAGTAGAAGCATGTGCCAACTTCATTTCGTTTAAGGAAAGGCTCTGCGTTTCAAAAGGTCGAATGGACCTACTCGAAATGACATTAAATGAAAAGCTGAAGCCAAGACAAATATCCATTTTAGACACATTTGTAAAAAAGGACTTTTTACCAGGCTTCACCAGTAAAATCCTTCTGGTTCTTGGCCCACTTCACTCGCTTTTGATGTTCCTTTATTCCAATTTTTTTTTTTAATGCAATGAATAAAATCTAATAATGATTTTACTGCTGAATATTAGTAAAGAATCCTTTTAATGGTGAGTCCAAAATGGATTTGTTTAGTGCACACATAAGTCAATACATCAAATGTAGACTCATTGGGAAATATGCTGGGGCTCCACAATGGTTTGAGGTTGTTTCAGTGGGTATGGCACTGGAGACATTGTTAAAGTCAACGTGCCAGGAAGAAAGAATAATACCACTACATTTTTAATGTTATTTTTTTAGCTATTACAAAATCTCGAAGCGGACTCGTAATTTCGACACCCATTATATATATATTTCTTGCAGGAAGGAGGGGCCAAGGGAGAATGCCGCAAAAACGACCCCTACATAGGAAGAAGAGAGCTAAAATGAAGGTCCAAGGTTTTTCAGATGCCTGGACACACTGCGTTTGAAAGAGTGGAGGTCATAGACAGTGTTGAACACCGCTAGCAATTCCTTGAAGAAGACAGTACTCCTTGTTTTTGAACTAACTTGATGGCAGCCTTATTGTCTTCATAAATGTCTTTTATGCACTGACACGTATCAGTGCAGTCACCGGGTCTCGAACCCGGGGCCGATGGATTCGTAGTCAGCGACGCTAACCACTACACCACCGAGGCGCAAGTTCCTTATATATATATATATATATATATATACACACACACACACTTAGGAATAGTGAAAGTGCATGACCGGGTAAGAACCTGAAGCATCATCATAGCTACTTCGTTTAATAAAATATAAAAGGTTCACCCCTATCAGAGGCGTAAATAATGGAAATGAAAAGGTTTATTGGTAGACTATAGTCCATATGACAAATATTATTAATACAATGACAGTTCATATACTAACGATAGAAATATATACAATTGATTAGAAATAATACTGCACTGTCGAAGTTAAGTGGAGCTACAGAGACGTTTTCGTACCAAGAAGTCCATAGTTTAGAGGATAAATGGCAGGACTCATGGATAGCTTGGATGATCGGGTTGGTTGATTTTTTAATTCTTTGCATTAGACTGTGTTGAGCACGTCTTGTTACCTCCGGGAGGCTCGGGACATTACGGGTAGCAAACATTTGCGAAGCTGAGCATCTCGGGGGTAATTTATGTAAGAATCTAAAAGACCTGTTGTATAGCAAATTTAGGGCTCTGCCAGAACCTTTTTTATAATTCACCTAGAGTTGCTGACCGTATATATTACTGCAGAAAGTATGAAAGAGTGTCTTTAGTTTCACTTGTACAGAAACGAAAGTTCCTTATGGTCATATTCGCTTTAGCACACAGGCTTCGAGATTGTTTTCTTATATCCGAGTCATCACTCAAGGAGCTGGTAATAGTTTGACCCAAATACTTAAACTCTTGTACTTCCTCAATTACTTCACCATTCATTTTAAACCTTATATCAGCTGGCTGATTACAGCTTTTAGGATGAAATTGCATAACCTTAGTTTTTGTAACATTAAAAAGAATATCATGTTTCTGCGAATACACTTCGCAGACGTTTAGTAGCCGATCCAGACCTTTAACAGAGGGACTTATTAACACCATATCATCGGCATAAACTAAGTTATTTATCCTTGTGTTATCTATACAACATCCCACTGTTGCCTCATTAAGTGAAGCAATTAATCCGTCAATATACACATTAAACAGCATAGGGGAGAGCAAGGAGCCTTGTCTCACCCCGCAAGAGGAGCCAAAACACTCGGATAGTACATTGTCCCACCTAACAGTGAAAGATTGGTGGGAATACCAAAATTTCAATAAATTTAATATGTACATGGGAACCTTCCTAGTTTTGCAAATAAAATATTGTGGTTCACCCTATCATATGCCTTATTTATATCAAGGAAACAGCTATAAATGGTTGAATTACTGTCAGTGTGTTTAGATATTGTTTCTTTTAAGTACATAAATACACAGGTCAGTTGAGTGGGACCTTTTAAAGCCAAACTGTTTAGGAGATGTCCATAGGAAATCATTTAATCGGAGTAACAAGAGTTTTTCTAGTAGTTTCGAGAAGCAGGAAGCGACAGCAATAGGCCTGTAGTTATTGCTGGACAGAATGTCTCCGTACTTATTTTTGACCAGGGGCAAGATATATACCCTCATGAACTCTGCAGGGATATAGCTATGAGCAAGCATGGCTGATCTGAGCAATGATATATGCAGACATACTACGTCATTTGCATATTTTAAGTGCTCATTCGATAAGTCATACATATGTATCTTCTAATAATAATAAAAAACAGTGTCTGTCTTTTGGTAACGCTGACCAGTAGTATGGGTGAATAATCCTTGATTTCTCCGGGTAATGGTGGTAGTGGTTGAAGGGTGGGGGGTTAGCGTTGCGGGAACTGCGCCCCCAGAAAAGTGGGGCAACACCGCCCACTGGGTCGGTTGGGCCTGTAGCTTCACAGTGTGGAGGCAAATGTTATCCTTGAGGATTGCAATAATATTAAATAACCACCATAATAACTATAACAATCGTCAATGACCCCCCCCCCCCCCAATTTTTTTTTGCTAGTAGTTTGGGTGCATAATCACATGGAAATGGAACAAACCAACAGAATATAAGATAGTTTACATACAGTATAGTAAATTAGCATTCGTAGCTCAGTGGGTAATAATAATTTCTGGATTTAACATCATGGTGTGGAGCAGATTGCTGACGACAATATTTTTGAGAAATAGTTTTAAGTAAAAAAAAAAATTACATATTCATTATAAGTTAGGGTTTTTTCTAGAAGTTATTTATTGTCGTGCAACAATGGTGCGCTAGCAAAAGATATCCAATTACAGCAATAATGTTTATTTATATCTATATAATAAAGAAACGAAGTAGAAGATTTATTTAAAATTTGAAGTAGAAGATTTATTTAGAATGTGAAGTAGATTTATTTCATATTTGAAGAAGACGATTTATTTATAGCAAAGCTGAATTTTGTGTTGTGGGTTAAAATACATAAAGACGCAATCGTCGTTTTCTGTCAGAAAATTTGTGTTTTCTAACGATTTTTTATGTGAGAAATACTGTAGTGATGTTCTTTTATGCCGCAAAAATAGCGAAATGTAATCTAACCTAACCAATATTGTACGTAACCAGTTTCTGAGAACACAGTCTCCGCCTTTTCCTAGTTCTTGTACAAACGAACAAACACCCGTCTTCATCCAATAAACACGGTTGAACACCGCTAGCAATTCCTTGAAGAAGACAGTACTCCTTGTTTTTGAACTAACTTGATGGCAGCCTTATTGTCTTCATAAATGTCTTTTATGCACTGGAGATAATTAATGTCACATAATGTACACACCTCCATGGTTGAATGAGCACTGATACGTGTCAGAATTCTGGTAACGGGCATTGTTAGCGCATGCGCACAAGACACAACCTGGCGTTTATTCTGGTAGCCTTCTGTTGGTCTTCTAAAATTTTTCAAACATCCATTATTTCATTATAAAATAAGAGCGGCAATAATAACTATTTTTTCCATGACTGTATGAATGTTTCACACATATCTGGTATTAAAGTGGGTAAAAATATACGTACCTGACAATTGCGGCTTTATGTATCATATATAAGCCGTGTTGTGTTTTGTATTTAAGTTAATGATTTAAATTAAAATTGACATTTTAAAATAGAGACGGCAAAAAGAGCAGAAGATATAACTAGTAACGTAACGTTATTTTGGAAATAACAAAGATGAATGAGGTTTTATTCCACGAAATGGTTTTGCTCACGGACAGCTGTATGTTGCACTGATGCGAACAAGATCAGAGAATAATTTGAAGATATTTATCGTTGAGGATAAGAACCAAGGAAATTTATTAAAAGGTGGAAAAGTGTTCACGAGAGATGTAATATAGGGTGATTCAAAATTTTTTTAACACATATGGGATTTTATTTTTTATTTCCAATTTATTTGTAAACATTTTTTGTGGCACTCTCTACTTGCTGTCGACAGATATCTATGCATGTATGAAAGCGGTCAAACGTTGCTTCCAGAACCCTAAGGCACATCTCTGGTGGTATTGATTGGATGACATCTGTAATTCTTTCCCCATATAAGTATTAAATTTTTTTTTAATCACCCTGTATACCAAGAAATATTTGAATGATTAGTGAAAATCCAAATCAGTAAAATCAAGCAGTAATTTATGATGAAATTGCAACTTATTTGGATGTAATATATATATATATATATATATATTTTTTTTTTCATGTAGTTTGGTTTTATTTTTCTTTTATGATGAAGGGGAAAGTTTGGTGAACAAAACTCGATGAAGGAAGGGAGAGACCCTCGAGGGTTTTTTACAAAACTCCAACCCGTCATTTTTTGACGGGTTGGTCACGCTAGTGTATATATATATATACACAGGGTGTCCGAGAATTATCTGTACAATTTTTGGCTGTTATTAAAAGTCAACCATGAAGTGTAGAAATTCCAGTGTTGTCCCATTTTACAGAGAATCTCATTAAGTTTTTTCCAAGTTTTGACAAGTTTTTTAGAAATTCCAGTGTGTCCGAACATTATCTGTACAATTTCATCTTTTAATAAAATTCTTGATAACACACGTAAAATTCTTAAACAAGATTATTTAGAATCTGTATTTTCAAAAGTTTCTTTTATTAAAGTAACGTTGTTACAAACATTCGATATGTGCACCATCAGTGATTCGCAAAACATCCAATCGATACTCCAAATGTTGGCATGTACGCTGCAGCATATCCACATCAATTCGCTCAATAGCAGCTGTGATTCTTGCTTTTAAATCATCAATGTCTGTCACCCGCGTACAAAAAAGAAAAAACTTGTCAAAACTTGTTATCAGAAAAAACTTAATGAGTTTCTCTGTAAAATGGGACAACACTGGAATTTCTACACTTCATGGTTGACTTTTAATAACAGCCAAAAATTGTACAGATAATTCTCGGACACCCGGTATATATAAAACACTTGGCATAATTTTAGTTGGGGTGGGGCATGGCTTCTCTCAGTGCCCGTTTGGTTACAGTCTTGAGCCGAACTGAAGAAAGCTGAGAACACATCTGGATCTTTCTTAAATTTTTTTTTTTAAATTCTACATTTTTAAATTAAAATTAAAATTTTAATTAACACTTTTGGCGAAGCTCCAATTAATTCTTTCGATTTTGTTTATCGAAAGTAAAGTTAGAAATTGACTAAGAACTTTCTTTTTTATTTTTTTTTAATATTTTACATAATAAATTAAAAGTGTGATTCAAAGTTTGACCCATTTTTTCTCCTCATGCTCATGGCACGGCCGTAAAAATGCTGTGAACGTTTGAAAAATAATCGGTGATTACCCAGAATCTTAACCATTTACGGTTATTCTCATTTCTTTCGAATTTTGTGTTTTTCAATTCAGCAACAATATTCTCTCTCTCTCTCTCTCTCTCTCTCTCTGTTCTGTTTTGGAAACGGGTCGTGCTAGGGGGCGGTCAGAATAGGGAAGGCTCCCTCCGTGCAATGCTTTTTAATGCTAGGTCAATTAGGAACAAGTTTCGCGAGCTACGGGCGCTCTTAGCATCAGAATACCAGGATATCGTTGCTATCACCGAGTCCTGGATTCATACTGATCGTAGGGACTACGTTGGGGAGTTCGAAATTCCCGGGTATAGAATGTTTCGCAAAGACCGCACCCGTGGGGAGGGGGGGTGGGGTACTAATATACGTCAGAGACACGTTGAGTCCGGTTGACTGCCAGTTCCGGTGTCGGAACGGGAGCTGCTTGGCGTCGATCTGAACGTGGGAGGGACGAACTATAGGTTAATCTTGGTGTACAGACCTCCTCCTCGAGGAGGATACAGCCCTGTACACCGAACTCAGTAGCCTGCTAGGGGATAGGGTGTGTGTAGTTTTAGGAGACTTCAACTGTCGCGGCATAAAGTGGGAAAACAGGACTGCCGATACTGAAGGGAGGAGGCTAGTTGACTTTGCTGATGAGAACTTCCTCACTCAGTGGGTCAACGAGCCTACACGAGGCGAAAGCGTTCTAGACTTAGTGTTCACGACCGAAGACAACCTCGTCACTGGCCTCACCGTTGACGAATCGTTGGGCGGGAGTGATCACAGTCTTATTAGGTTCCGTGTGTGCGTCCCTCGGGTGAAGCGTAGTAACTCGAGAGGCAGTAAGCTCGATCTCCAGCGGGCGAACTTTGTTAGCCTCAGGGATAGCGTAGGAGATATGGGGTTAGAGGTCGGCGGCGATGTTGAGGGAGTGTGGAGTGCATTCCGGGACGAGTTTATGGTGCTGCAGTCTGCTGCCATACCCTCAAAACCGGTCACCCCTGCTTCAACGCAGCCTAAGTGGTTCAATCGTGACATCGCTTCGGCTATCCGAAATAGGAAAGTAGCGTATAGGAGGGCGAAGGCCAATCGTTCCCATGAGAACACTTTAGCGTATGTCCGCCTGTGCCAATGTGCTTAATGAGTACTTTGCGGGAGTGTTCACCAGGGAGGACACCCGCATCATCCCCAAGCCAGGTGTGAGGCACGAAGGTGCTGGCCTGGATAATGTTCGATGTACCGCAACAGTCGTTGCCGATAGAATAGACAAACTGAGCGCGTTTAAGGCTCCTGGGCCAGACCAGTTTCTCCCCAGAGTGTTGCGGGAGGTGCGCGACCAGGTGGCTCCCCACCTGGCTACAGTCTTCAACAAATCGTTGGAGACGGGCCAGGTGCCTGGTGACTGGAGGGAAGCCAACGTGACCCCTATCTTTAAGAAAGGGGATCACGAAAGTCCAGGGAACTATCGTCCCATTAGTCCTCACTTCAGTTGTAGGTAAATTATTAGAGGGGATAATAGCGGATAGGATCGTTGACCATTTGGATTCCTACAAGCTGCTTGGGGACTCCCAACATGGGTTTAGACGGCATAGGTCGTGTCTCACCAACTTGCTCGAGTTTTTCCACGTCATGTTGGGTGAGTACGATAAGAGTAGGGCGATTGATATACTTTATCTCGACTTTCAGAAAGCCTTTGATAAGGTACCTCACCGCCGGCTAATGGCGAAAGTGCGCGCGCTGGGTATCGGTGGGGAAATAGGTAGGTGGATTGAAAACTGGCTGAAGAATAGGCGGCAGAGGGTTGTAATTAAAGGTGCTAGTTCGGGTTGGGCCTCGGTCACTAGTGGGGTTCCTCAGGGTTCCGTTTTGGGGCCGCTGTTGTTTATCATTTACATAAATGATATCGACGGTGGCATCGTCAGTCGGATCGCCAAATTCGCTGATGACACCAAGCTTGGGGCCAATGTTGGGACGCCCGAAGCGATCGAGGAACTGCGTGCGGACCTAGGTAGGATAGGAGAGTGGTCCGAAAAATGGCAAATGCCGTTTAACTTGGGTAAATGCAAAGTGATGCACATTGGCTACGCCAATCCCAAGTCGGACTACTCGATGTTGGGTAGTAATATCGAGGTGACTGATTTAGAAAAGGACTTGGGTGTGCTAATTAGCAGCGACCTTAAGTTTACGAAACAGTGTGTAGAGGTGGAAAAGAAAGCCCAGAAACTATTGGGTTATATCAGGAGGCAATTTCAGTTTCGGAACAAGGAGATTGTGCTCTCACTGTACAATTCCCTTGTTCGGCCGCACCTGGAGTATGCTGTGCAGTTCTGGTCGCCCACCCTCATGAAAGATATTGAGAGGCTGGAGCGAGTGCAGGCGAGGGCCACAAAGTTAATCCCTTCCGTTAGGCATATGGGCTACAATCGACGGTTACGCGCCCTGAACTTGTTTTCGCTTGAAACTCGGAGGCTGCGCGGTCAACTGATCGAGGTTTTCAAGCTCTTACGCGGGTTCAACGATGTCGATTTTAGAAGTATGTTTAGTTTAAATGATAACCCAACTCGCAACAATGGTTGGAAGTTGGATTTGAAACGGTTTAGGACTAGTGTGTGTGGGAATTACTTTACGTATAAGATCTGTGACACATGGAACAGGTTACCTTCGGAAGTTGTGAACAGTTCCTCTGTGGATCAGTTCAAGAAAAGGGTAGACGAAATCTTGCACACTATTTGAGTGTGTAAAGACATTTAGGACCTCAGTCTGCGGAAATTTTTTTCCTATAAAATAGTTAATATCTGGAACCAACTTCCCTCAGAGGTTGTTTCCAGTCAAAGTGTAAATCTGTTTAAAAATAGGTTAGACAAAGTAATGAACACACTCATAGTTTAAGATTAAAACCTCAGAAAACTCTGCAGGAGTTCGCTTGCTCGGTGTCTCTGTGAGCAAGCAAAATATAGAGCTATTTATATATTCTCCACTTTCCTGTAAAATTTCCTTGGCTACTTTTCCAGGGTCAAGGTATTTTCTTCAAACCCTTTTCTGTACCTGCCTCTGGCAGGGAGGGAGCGGAGGGTGGGAGAGAGCCTTCTACTTTTCTATCCAGTTTTCTACTACTGCTAGGATAGTTGAAAGAAAAATAAACTTTCACAAAATTTTCCCTGGCACCCGTTGCCATTGGTACCTCCTCGGTATGGGCCGCAAGGCCTTTTGAGGTACTTCTTTTCCTTGTAACTCTCTCTCTCTCTCTCTCTCTCTCTCTCTCTCTCTCTCTCTCTCTCTCTCTCTCTCTCTCTCTCTCCTACTTTTCTATCCAGTTTTCTACTACTGTTAGGATAGTTGAAAGAAAAATAAACTTTTAATAACAGGAACCTCCCAGAGTGGACCAAAAGGTCTTTGAGGCTTCCTCTTGTCCTTGTAACTCCTTGTAACTCCCTCTCTCTCTCTCTCTCTCTTATAGAATTAGAATAGCCAGACTTATCTGATATTGAGTTTCAATACATTTTGGTTATATGTACTTCACAGACTTTATATATGAAAACACAATTATAAGAAATGAACAGAACCACTGTTAGTGAATATTAGCCATTTGCGGTTGATTTTTCAAACGTTTATAATCTTTACGGTCTTGCCATGAGCTCGAAAATAAAGTAATAAGATGCTGATAACACATTTACAGTATTACTGCTGAGGAACTGGAATTTAAGGTCTTTTTTTGTTTGTTTGTTTGGGTTAAAAGAAAGAAAGAAAGTGGAATGATGTTCAAATCAGGCCATTTTTTCACACGGATTCTGTGTTTATCTGTTGAAACTTAAAACGCTTCATTGAAACGTCAGTTCTACTTACGCACCATTTTGAACATTTTGGTCGCTACTGATTTCCTGTTGTTGTTTTTTTAACTTCCCATGGTTGGCAGTTACTCGCGATACATGTATGTAGGTATGCGAGATACAATTTGGATCCCACGGTGTGTGTCACGGGGTTTTGACTCTGATTAGCTCTTATTTACTAGTCTGCGATTTAAAAATCTAAAAATAATGATGCGGTTGTTTAAACTCCTTCGTAACATCTAAGGTCATATGACGGAGGGGACTGATACGTTACGTGGGATCCGAACCACGGGTCGCTACATAGTCAGGACGCAGAGGACGGCCTCGCATCCAACTACTTCCCAGACCTAATGTCTCTTAACTTCGCTGATCAACGGAAAGCGGTGTTATGACATTAGCTACGACGTAGCTCTCATTTTAAAATCTGCTTCAATGTTAAGTTAAGAGTCGGGAAACTCCCTAGATTAGTCTGTACGTTGACATTAATTTAATAGACCACAAAATATGACAATTCTTGAACTTGGGGAAACTCGGTGTAGGCGAGTTTACCGCTTATCATTACATAGAACATTTATATAAGTCTAACTTCGTAATATATTCTCGTATAAACCAGATGAAGGTAATTCTTTTAAACGTCATTTCCTCTACTTTAATAATTAAAAAATAGAAAGCCTTAAGATGAACCTCAGTTCATGGTTTTTACGGTCTTTGTTCTTACAAGTTCTTAGTTTAATCGTATGAAAGGAATGCTCTTTAGACGCCCACTTTAAAACAAAAGAAAGAAATTTAATAATAGTTTAAATGAATAACGTTGACTCATCTTTAAGCCAAGATGAAAATACGTGTTGTAACTTTGCAGAAAAGCTTAAATTTTCCCGCAACTCCATTTCATAAAGGAAAGTACCTAAAACTTTGGGGAATTTTTAGTGACTGACAGTACGGGTAAGTCACATTAATTTATATTCAACTTTAGAATATTTTTTTTTGTAAAATCGTAGCCATTCAAGATAAATGAGATGAGAGGGAACCTTGAGCGGCATCGGAATGCCACAAATAAAATTTATTGCCCGTTTCTTTGAAAAATTAAAGTATTTAAATGCACATTTTGCTTTTAATACATTTAAATACGCTCCCGAAAGGTGACATTCACACTGATACCTCAGTAGGATTTATACCTGGTAAGATAGTCCCAATTATATTTAACGTTCTTATAAAAATGACGGTTGTGAGGTATCACCACTCTGGCCCGGTGTGTCGCCATGTTTGTTCAAACAACGTATTAAAATGAATTATTCGCTCGTTTTCCTATTTAAGCAGTGAATAGGGAAAACTAAAATACAAAAGCTTTTAATATAAATTATTTGTTTTGCTTAGAAATAACACACACACACACACACACACACCACACACACACACAGTATATATTATGCAGGAAGAAGGGGCCAAGGGCGAACGCTCACAAAAACGCCTCCCCTCCCATGGAGGAAGAAGAAAGCCAAAATCAAAGTCCAAAAGGTTTTCGAGATTCTTGAACATTTTGCGTTTGAAAGATTGGAGGTTATAGGCAGGGGGAAAGATGGATTGAGGAAGATTGTTCCAGAGTTCGCCGGTTAAGTAGATGAAAGTTGAAAATACCGATTAACCCTTGCGTTAGAGAGCTGGACAGAAAAGGAATGAAAATGTGTCGAAAGTTGGGTACTGTTTGCTCTCCTTAAAGGAGGAGGCATGCATTTAGAGAGTTCAGGAGAGCAGTGTCCGTTATAATAGCGATAGTAAAGAGAAAGTGAGGCAATATTGCCGCGAAGAGTAAGAGATTGAAGACAGTCATTAAGACAGTCAGTAAGAGGCGGAGAATTGATGAGATGAAAAGCCTTTGATTTCACCCGGTCAAGTAAAACTATGTGGATTAAGCCACCCCACACATGAGAAGTGTACTGGATATATATGATACAAACCCACAAGGAAAAAGAAAAATGATTCCAAGGTTTGTGTATTCAAAAGTACACCTCGTCAGGGAGGTGACGAGGTGTACTTCTGAATACACGAAAGGCCTTGGAATCATTTTTCTTTTTCTTTGTGGGTTTGCATCATTCATTCATTTCACGTGTTTAATTGTGAAATTCATCCCATAATATATATATATATATATATATATATATTACCTTACTTTGTGATGGTTTTGAACGACGGTTCAGGATGAAGTTACAAACACGTTAGCAACGACTCGACTTCAAAATTTTGCATTACTTTTGTTCCATTTGGTCACCCTGGCACAACACTTCCCGTAGATCAACGAAGTTAAGCGACATTGGGTCTGGGTAGTAGTTGTATGGGTGACCGATCTTTCCCTCCAGAAGATGTAGCGACCCGTGGTTCGGATTCCACGTAAAGCTGTAGGTCCCTTCTGTTAAGTGGTACGAAGGAGATTAAAGCACTTGTTATATTTAAAAAAATTAATAAATAAAATAAGGCGCGCGTTTGCCACCATTTTCTCAAAACTACGATGAAAGAATTGGACGCTTAGGAGTTGACAGAAGTGTAAGTATTTCAAGTGCATTCAGAACACCAAAACTCGAAAAGTGATTCAAGTCCTTGAGTCACTTCTGATCACAGTTTTCTTCTTCCCACAAGCGAGATTTGAGTAATTTTTGGTCATTTGAGTCACTTCGCGGGGCATGCCCTCGACGTGCAGACTGCGGATTCAAGTACTTGATTCACATTTTCGGCAAAAGGCAAAAATCGGTAAAAAATGCATTTGAATTACTTTCACTTCCAAGCGTTCAGTTTTAACCCTTTCTTGCCGTATGGGCGCAAATGAGACCATCAAATTTTATGAGATTTTAGTCATTCTGGAGATATAACAAGTGTTTTTTTGTGGCATGAAAAGTAAACGAAAATCGGGTATGAAACGGTTATAGAATAGAATAGAATAACCTTTATTAATAATAAAATAAATACAGTAGTCTTTTTACAATTTACAATTTTTACAATGACATAAATAATTGTGAAGCTCGACTATTTATTTTTTTTATTTTTTAATTTGGCCCTTAAGCTTTAGGCTTTACTGGGCTCTTATTAAAAATAAGCAGCTAGCCGTTATAAATTAATAATAATAAAATAAATAAATAAGTATTATTAATAGTTAAAGCCTGTATTTCAATATTAAACAATATTAATGGACAATATTAAACATTATTAGTGGACATTAATCCAAGATTTTTGTTAGTATCCCATTATTAAACGGGATTTTAACTTGGTTTTAAACAAATTTACATTCGCAATATTTTTTATATCGGCATGCAAGTCATTCCATAGTTTCAATCCAATGAAAATGGGTAGTTTTGAGATGAAGACAATCTAAATTGAGGTATAACAATCTTTGATCTATTTCTGGTCTGATACGGGTGGATTTCTTGATGAGTTACAAAATATCTATTTACCCATTGCAAATTAATGATTTTGCTCTTACACTTGTAAATAAAAATAAAATGTGCCAGTTTGGTTATATCATTGAGCTTTAGTAGGTTTAGCTCTTTAAATAATGCACTAGAGTGATCAAGGAAATCAGCATCAGATAATAACCTTATTGCTCGTTTTTGGATGACAAAGATACCATTTAATGCGTTGTTAGCGGAGTTTCCCCAAACAAGGGTGCAGTATGTTATATAAGGAAGAACAAGGTATGATAAAGAGTCAATAAAACTTGTTTAGGGACTACATTTCTAAGTTTAAACATTATAGCAACGCTCCTTGAAATCTTTTTCGCGATATAATTTACATGATCACTCCATTGCAAATTCTTATCTAGCATTACACCAAGAAATTTTGTTACAGTACACTCCTTTATGGTGATTTCATTAACATTGAGTTCATCAAGATATACATTTCTTTTATTAGTAAAAATCATGAAATTTGTTTTACTGGTATTTAGGAAGAGTTTATTGGTGGTCAACCATTTCATTACACTGATGAATTCTGAATGAAATATATTCTTAGCTGTATTAACATCTTTGCAAGAAAAGGAGAGAGTTGTATCATCTGCAAACATTATGAAGTTCAGTATATCAGATGAACGTGGAAGGTCATTTATATAATAAAAATACAGTGGACCCAGCACTGAGCCCTGTGGCACAATGTTTGACAAGCGCTTTAGTGGAGCAAACCTTATTTACTGATACAAAATTATATCTATCGGACAAATAACTTTTAAATCAATCACTGATTACCCCTCTAAAGCCGTAACAATACAATTTATTAAGTAGAATATTATGGTCTATTACATCAAACGCCTTACTCAAATCCATAAATATTGACATCATTATTTCTTTGTTCTCCTTAGCTATATTTACATTTTCCATAAGATTTAAAATAGCCATTTCCGTTGTTCTATTATTACGGAAGCCATATTGATTTGGAGATAATAAATTGTAAGATTCTAAATATCGCTGCATTCTACTTTTGTAGATTTGTAAGATTTTAGTCATCGTATGAGAAAATTATTGATGTTTTAGGATAAATATTGTACTAAACGTATAAGACACTGTAATATGTATAGTAAACTGTACTAACCCTTTACCGACGAAAGGTACAAATTGGTAACGTTTCAAATACACGCATGCACAACTTAACCCTACAAAGAAATTCTCTCGTAAAGGTCTAAAGTATAGAATTACAGGTACAAGTTCCGCTTATATTTATAAAGTTGTGTGGGAAGTATTACAAGTTTACAACAGTCACAAACTGCAAATTAAGCGAGTTTACGTTTAAAGTTTAACATCGAATTAGCGACATTGAATCCTTGATCGAAATTGTGCGAATAACCGCGCGAAGGTAATTGGGTGTTTATCCTGTATAAATACTTATTTGCATCCAGCTTCAAAGGAGAAATTATTAGGAATTTTAATTGATAATTTAGGATATGTAAAATAGGTGCTTTCAGACCGTGAAAATTACTGTGTGTACTTTTTAAATGTGTACAGGGTAATATTTTATATTTAGAACTTCTTTAATTTCTAAGAAACGAGATGAAATTAGTTAGTTACACAGTTTGCGTGTAAAAATGTACAGGGTGTTCACAATGTCTTGTTACTCCCAGTAAATTATTAACTGATTTTCGTTTTACTTTCAGACTCATTTGAAATGTGTCATAGCAGCAACTATACGATTCAACAACGCATATTGGCTAGTATCTGGGTCCATGAGCGACCAATTCAATCGTGCAGCTCCTCCAAAAAGAAGCTGCACGATTCAATCAGTCCTGGAAGTTTGCACGAGAATATTTTCAATGGTTTTGCCATTACGTGGTCGCTCATGGACCAACAGTTTAACGTGGAATCCGAACCACGCCCCATCAGCAGCCCAGCGTCTTAACCACTAGGCCACCCAGGGTACCCAATTATCTACCAATCACGTTCTTTATTGTGTGGAAGGATGAACAGCTGGGTTTTGCTGCGCGCCGTCTGCCGTCACTGGGTCTCGATCCCGGGGCCGATGGATTCGTAGTCAGGGACGCTAACCACTACACCACCGAGGCGCATATAACATAGGATTCATTATTATTTTCTTCAAATTAATGGACCTGTGGTGGAGGGGTCCTTAAAAATGTCATTTAACCTTGTTGAAAAGTAAATTATCACCAGCTATTTCTTAATTATTGTTAATAAATTTAATATTTTTTATGTTAATTTCGTTTCTCCTAATTAACACATGGATTTAGCGTGTTTTAAAAAATTATTGCATTATGACGATATCCTGATTTTTAAATTAGATTATATTTTACTAATAAATATATATATATATATATATATATATAATATATATATATATATATATATAATCATGAACTAAATGTTGAAAATTATTTTTATGGTCAAAGGCTATAAGAAAATGAAAAAAAGAAATGAAATATCTTATTTACAGTGGAAATACAGATTTGAAGTTAAATATCAACCTATGTTTTCTTGGTTTCTGGCTATGTGAGGTGGAGAGCAAAAGAAACCAACTCTCTACTTCACCAGGCCATCTCGAGATTGACCTTCGTGAAGTGAGGAATCATCGCACGGAACACTTGAAAGGTTGAAAGGAAAGAGGATGTAAAATTCATATAATAAAGCCCAAGCGATCGAAAATAGAGGAGAAAAACAACAGAAATTAACAAAATAAATTTTGACTGTAAAAGATAAGTCTTGTCTAGACGAGGGATAACATTAAAACCACTATATAATATTTTTACGTAGCTCACATCACACATCAGCTCGTACCTAAATTTATATTCAAATTATGGAGCTCATATCAGCTCATATATAAATTTATATTCAAATTATATAGCTCATATATAAATTTATATTCAAATTATATAGCTCATATCAGCTCATATATAAATTTATATTCAAATTATGGAGCTCATATCAGCTCATATATAAATTATATTCAAATTATATAGCTCATATATAAATTTATATTCAAATTATATAGCTCATATCAGCTCATATATAAATTTATATTCAAATTATGGAGCTCATATCAGCTCATATATAAATTTATATTCAAATTATATAGCTCATATATAAATTTATATTCAAATTATATAGCTCATATCAGCTCATATATAAATTTATATTCAAATTATGGAGCTCATATCAGCTCATATATAAATTTATATTCAAATTATATAGCTCATATATAAATTTATATTCAAATTATATAGCTCATATCAGCTCATATATAAATTTATATTCAAATTATGGAGCTCATATCAGCTCATATATAAATTTATATTCAAATTATATAGCTCATATATAAATTTATATTCAAATTATATAGCTCATATCAGCTCATATATAAATTTATATTCAAATTATGGAGCTCATATCAGCTCATATATAAATTTATATTCAAATTATATAGCTCATATAAAATTTATATTCAAATTATATAGCTCATATCAGCTCATATAAATTTATATTCAAATTATGGAGCTCATATCAGCTCATATATAAATTTATATTCAAATTATATAGCTCAATATAAATTTATATTCAAATTATATAGCTCATATCAGCTCATATATAAATTTATATTCAAATTATGGAGCTCATATCAGCTCATATATAAATTTATATTCAAATTATATAGCTCATATATAAATTTATATTCAAATTATATAGCTCATATCAGCTCATATATAAATTTATATTCAAATTATGGAGCTCATATCAGCTCATATATAAATTTATATTCAAATTATATAGCTCATATATAAATTTATATTCAAATTATATAGCTCATATCAGCTCATATATAAATTTATATTCAAATTATGGAGCTCATATCAGCTCATATATAAATTTATATTCAAATTATATAGCTCATATATAAATTTATATTCAAATTATATAGCTCATATCAGCTCATATATAAATTTATATTCAAATTATGGAGCTCATATCAGCTCATATATAAATTTATATTCAAATTATATAGCTCATATATAAATTTATATTCAAATTATATAGCTCATATCAGCTCATATATAAATTTATATTCAAATTATGGAGCTCATATCAGCTCATATATAAATTTATATTCAAATTATATAGCTCATATATAAATTTATATTCAAATTATATAGCTCATATCAGCTCATATATAAATTTATATTCAAATTATGGAGCTCATATCAGCTCATATATAAATTTATATTCAAATTATATAGCTCATATATAAATTTATATTCAAATTATATAGCTCATATCAGCTCATATATAAATTTATATTCAAATTATGGAGCTCATATCAGCTCATATATAAATTTATATTCAAATTATATAGCTCATATATAAATTTATATTCAAATTATATAGCTCATATCAGCTCATATATAAATTTATATTCAAATTATGGAGCTCATATCAGCTCATATATAAATTTATATTCAAATTATATAGCTCATATATATGATTTATATTCAAATTATATAGCTCATATCAGCTCATATATAAATTTATATTCAAATTATGGAGCTCATATCAGCTCATATATAAATTTATATTCAAATTATATAGCTCATATATAAATTTATATTCAAATTATATAGCTCATAGCTCATATATAAATTTATATTCAAATTATGGAGCTCATATCAGCTCATATATAAATTTATATTCAAATTATATAGCTCATATATAAATTTATATTCAAATTATATAGCTCATATCAGCTCATATATAAATTTATATTCAAATTATGGAGCTCATATCAGCTCATATATAAATTTATATTCAAATTATATAGCTCATATATAAATTTATATTCAAATTATATAGCTCATATCAGCTCATATATAAATTTATATTCAAATTATGGAGCTCATATCAGCTCATATATAAATTTATATTCAAATTATATAGCTCATATATAAATTTATATTCAAATTATATAGCTCATCTCGCAGCTCATATATAAATTTATATTGAAATGAAGACTCGAAGAAAGCAAAATGAAAATTCAATCAATAAAGCTCTTCGAAGGACCTCTATACTAGGATAATTTAAAGATGGTGCCTGATTGTGTACAGATAAAAAAAAGGGGATTCGAATAATCTGCGGGAATGCCAATAAAAATGTCAATACAACGAAGATGTAAATAGAGAAAAATAACAAAAAATCTGATATGAATTCCAGTAATAAAAGTCATCTTCAAACGAATACAGAAATAAATATTTTTTTCTGTATAAAAATGTGTGTGTGTGTGTGTGTGTGTGTGTGTGATCTTTCAAAAAACAGCTTTACTTTGCTTTGTAGCTTTGATAGATTGTACCGAATGGAATTCAATAATCCACTTTATAGAAATTTATATAGTGTTGGTTTGGAAATATAAATTGAATTAATAATGTTTTGTATATATGTGTATCATATATATATATAATATAATATATATATATATATATATTATATATATATATATATATATATATATATACGAAATATTTATTCAAACAACATGTCTACAAGTGAAATAGAATTAGTTCATTGTTTTTCTGTGTGAGCACATTTTAACAGAATATATACCTCGTTAACCTCGTTTAGGTTCCGTGTGTTAGTCTCTCTTCACACCTAGGTCAAACTGGTGGCCCCACCTCTAGGCCTGGCTTGGTGGAGGAGCGAGTTGCTCTCTTGCGCTCTCCACCACACAGCCAGGTACACCCGGCTCATCTGGTACCGTTCTGAGCAAGGCATCTAGTCTTCTCTTGAAGACTTCAACTTTGACCCCTGTAACGTTTCTGAGGTTCTTTGGAAGATGGTTAAAAAGTCTCGGCGCCCTGACAACCAAGCTATTTTCCTTCAGTGTTGGGGAGGTCCCTTGTCGGGCTTTTAATTTGGGAACACTACACATTCTGCCTTTCCTATTTTCCAATGTTGTTTGCATGGTAATTGGTTTAGTTTGAGGTTTGGTACTAGTTTTTCGATCATTTTCTATATGTAGTTTATGGTGTACCTCTCTCTTCCTCTTTCCAGGGAGTACAGATTTAGTTTACGTAGTCTTTCCCAGTAGTTCAGTTCGTTGCAGCCACCAATCTTGGCTGTGAAATGTGTCTGTGTTTCTTCTAGTTTATTAATTTCTTCCTTTTTATATGGGGACGTCAAAACTGAGCAGTATTCAAGTTTTGGTATGATCAGTGTTCTCAGCAGGGGAATCATCACTGTCTTATCCCTCCTTTTGAACGTTCTTAGTACCTATCCCGCGACTCTTTTTGCTTTGTTTATTGCAAACTGATTTTGTGTCTTAAATTTGGCATCATCGGTCATTATTACCCCCAAGTCGACCGCTTTCTTGCTTCTCTGAATTTCCTGTCTATCTGGAGCATGATATGTAGTCTGTTTAAGTTCCTTATTTCTACTACCGTATCTCAAGAGCTGAAATTTCTCGGTGTTAAAAGTCATATTCTTGTCTTCTGACCATTTGTATATTTTGTTCGTGTCCCTCTGCAAGGCCTCCACTACATTTGCATCGCTGATTTTTCTGCTGATCTTTGTATCGTCTGCAAAGTATATTACTATACTGTTGCTGTTTACTCCACTGTCTATGTCTGTTAGCATAATAATGAACAGGAGTGGGGCCAGCACTGTAACTTGTGGTACTGAGCTGTGTACTTCTGAGTCTGATGATGATGCACCTTGAATTTTGACGGCAGGCAGACGTTCTCTGAGGAAGTTGTAGATCCATTTTCCTACTTTCCCTGTTATTCCCATATGTTTCATTTTATGTGCTATTATACTATGATCGCATTTGTTGAAAGCCTTAGCAAAATCCGTGTATATGACCATAGTTTTCATTGCCTTCAAGTGCATCTAGGATATTGTTATAATGCTCTTTAAGTTGTGATAGGCATGATCTTTCTGATCGGAATCCGTGCTGATTTTCGTTGAATCTTTCCAGTGTCTCCAATAAGTCATAGATTTTCTCTCTGACTATTCTTTCAAATATTTTGGTGAGGTGGGACGTCAGTGACACTGGTCTATAGTTCTTTGCTTGAGATCTATCCCCTCCTTTATATATAGGGACAATGTTCGCTCTTTTAAAGATGCTCGGTATTTCCCCAGTATTTAGGGATCTTCTCCCTGTCACAGTATAAGGGTGTAGCTATTTCATTTTTACAGTTTTTAATCAGTAGTGCGTTCCATTTGTCCGGACCTGCAGCTGAATGTGATTTCATTTGTCCTAGAGCTCTCGACACATCTTCTGGGGTAAAATCAAAGTCTGTTATACATTCTCCTTGCAATTTCTCTTCAAAGAATGCATGTATGTCAGGTATCGCTTTGTCACTTTTTGGGGTACTGAAGACCGATTCATACTGGGCTCTCAATGTTTCAGATATTTCTTTTAGATCGTCGGTTAGTTCATTATTTCCTTTCCTTAAGGGCCCGATGGTAGCTTGCGTTTTTGTTTTCCTTTTCGCATAGCTATAGAAATATTTTGGCTTTTCCTCTATTGCTTCATGCGCCTTTTCCTCTTCCCTGTCTGTATGGCCCTTAATCAGGGTTTATATTTCCCTCTCAATACTCTCCAGTTTTTCTTGTATTACTTTCCTGGAATTGTTGTCTCCGCAGTTAGCTATCTTCGTTGCTACTTTCTTTCTTTTCCGGAATATTCTTCTCTTTTGCTTCTCTAGTCAGTTTCTCTTTCCTTTTGGCTGTGCTTTCGAAGCATATTTTTCTAATATTTTGAGCGTCATTTCTTCCGAGGTTGTTAGCATTTCCTCCGTTGTTTTATTCTCTAAAACTGTTCTCCACTCTATTTGGGCCATGTGTGATCTGATTTCTTCTCAATTTATGGTCTTGATGTTTAGTGAAAAGCTCCAAATTTGTTTCTTCCTTCCGTATGTGTATTGTCTTTTAATGTCATCGCCATATTTGTTGATAACTCGATTATGTTGTGGTCTGAGATAATAGTTGGGGTTATTTTTATATCAACAATCAAGTTTGTGTTATTCGTAAATACCAGATCTAGGGAGTTATTTTTCCTGGTATTTTCTGTTATCTCCTGTGTCAGCATAAACTCGTTTGTGAGAGCCATCAACATTTTTGCTTGCTCCTGGTCCTCTCTTGTGTTCCCCTTATCTTGCTGTATAAATATACACTGAGCGGCAGAAAAATCGGCCCACTTGGAATATCGCGAAAAGCAAAAAAGTGTGCAAGCTTCTGTTTATAAAAGTTTAAAAATTCGAAAATATAGTCTATGAGGCAACCAAATAACGAGACAAAACAACGTCAGCTGCGAACACAATAGCTGTAACGAATTTTCGACTTCTTTTAAGAATTCGACAGTCTGACATTCAGTTGCTTTTAGACTGCTAGTGCCACTTTTTCTTCCACTAGTGGGAGTAGGCATTTGCGTTTAGTAACAGATAGACTTCTAATTCTTTTGGGTTTCAGAATTGGACATTTACAATGGATTTGAGTGCCGTGAACGTCGTAAGAGTCGTCGCCCTAATTGAAGATGGTCGGAGCCAGTGTTACGTCGTCGATGCGCTAGGAATTCCAAGAACAACGGTTCGACGTGTCTACCAACGTTATGTGTAGACAGGAGAGTACACCCGTAAGACCAGGATCTGCCCGTGACGATCGTTTCATTGTCTTGTGTTTTGCGAGATCGTCGCTTGACTGCCACAAACGTCCGCAATGAGCTGGAAAGGTCTCGAGACGTCAGTGTATCGGAGCGAACCGTTAGAAGGAGACTTATGGAAAGTGGCTTACATGCTAGACGTCCAGCAATGGGCCCGGAATTGCTCCCACACCACCGCAATGCTCGTCTTGCTTTCCCTCGTGAGCATGTCAATTGGACTCCTCCAAAAGCAACCCTCTCCATAAAAGTGCACGGGACGAATCTTTCTCCTGTTCTTCTCCATACTCTTTCCCGTCCATCGGATGTTCGAAGATTAAATCTTGATTCGTCCGTGAACAATACTCGTCCCCATTGGACCATAGTCCATTTGACATGCAACGGGTCACTCGCAAAGAGGTCCCAAAAATATAGCTTCCTTCACCAGCTATCTGCAAAGCAGATAGGATCCAGCTTTGGGACAGGATCTAGGACTTAAAGCAGCCTAGCCCAGCTACATTTAGAACCTCAATATAAGCAAAAGACTCGCTGCCTTCACGTCAGATTGAATACATCAAAGAAAAAGGGGTAACTTATATTTTTAGCCAAAAACCAAAACTTAAACCTTAACTGGCAGAATTGAGCGTCCACTTTTCAAGGCACATAACATGTCCGTTTCATGATGGGAATTAACTCAGAATGGTTCACTGAGGTTTTTTATGATACACACAGACCGTGCATGGAGCAAGGAACTCTTCTAGGAAAATTAAATCCACTATAGTCCGAATAAGTAATGGTAAATGACAAATACTATAGTTTTTCTTTTTCATGATGCTAGCCCGACGCGGGCAACGGGTCATTCGCAAAGAGGTCCCAAAAATATAGCTTCCTTCACCAGCTATCTGCAAAGCAGATAGGATCCAGCTACGGGAAAATATGGTAGACTATTTTTTGAGTGTTTTTAGTTACGCAAATGTAACTCGGAGTTCGACATTTTCTTCCGTTAAATTTTAAGGAAAGACTATTTTGCGTTTCAATTTCTTTAGACAACACATTCGCTTTAAGAGTGATTTACACGTTAAGTCCGTTTTCTATACTCTTATAGAGGAAGACTTAGTTGAGTTTACTCACTTTTGTGAACCACGCAATTTCTTTGTTAAATTGTAGGGTGAACTAATTAAATTTGTGACTTTTACTTCAACTTTCACACGGAGTCTTTTTAACTTTATCATTTAAACTACAGAGACGCATTGATTCTGCGTATTTCCTATTTGGCGCCTTTTGCTTCGCGTTTTATATCATAATAGAAGAAATAATCCTATTTTTTTAACTAACATAATTTTTATGTTACGTTATTCAGCAATAGGTAAAGAGTAATTTGATATAAATTTCATTCTCGTTCACTGCTTTAATACGATTTGATTTTATATACGATAACTTCTTTTTTCGGCCAATGACACCCTGTTGCCGCACGAGGCTGCCAGGCGTAAGATTTACTTACCCAAATTAGATTATCTTAATTTGATTCATCCTATTTTTAAGAATTATCAACCTTTAGAAACAGTAGATGTAATTGTAACATGTTTTCGATTTTAACAATTTAACCCTGAATGCTTTTTCGCTTATATAAATGAACATTCAATTTTATAGCCTTCTCCGCTTTGTTTTTTCATGAGGCGCGAGAACCAACATACCGGAATGTCGATCACGTGTTTTTTCACAATTGAATTTTTTATTTCTTTTCCTAATTTAATTTTGTGCAGCTAGCCCCTTCATAATTGTTATTTGAACTTGTATAGAATTAAATAGAAAATTGAATTCATGTTTTTTTTTCTAAATTACATGAGTATTTAACATGCCTGTGTTTTAAATTTCATGTATTTAAGAATTTATAAAATTGTTTCGTTTACACCCGAAACGGACTTCAAAACAAAAATGCCCAGCGCCATTTTTGACGAACAACAATTTTTTGTTTGAGCTCCGCTTTCAGTTTGGTATTTACACATACAAATTCATTCTGTTTGCATGATCAATTTTGTTTGTGGGTTAATTTATAACCAGTAATTAATTAACCTTATTACATTATTCCCATACATAACAATATATATATATATATATATATATATATATATACTCACACCGCTGAGATATGTACCACACTAGGTACGAATCGGCGGTAAATTAAAGAAAAAAAACAAAATATATATATATATATATATATATATATATATATACTAGAACGCCCGCTGGGTCTTGCGCAACAAAAGACCCCCGAAACACAACCTAGGGGAGGACTGGAAAGGGCTGGTGTATTACTAAAACCTTCCCTGGTTCTGCCTTAGTGTAGACTAAATTTAGTGCAAGTTAACCAACTGTTTAGGGGTAGGGGTCCTCCTTCTAGTGTCATAAACTGCGGGGCCAGTTTCCCATTGAGTGTACGCCAGATATACTGCTTTTAATGTGTGTACCAAACAAATTACTTTGGATCTATTTGTATAAGCATTCTATACCAGCCTTCAATAGCAAAACCCTTAAATTTTTGGTCCATTGCATTTGCCCAATTTCGTTAGGAATATTTTGTATCATAGAATTGCACCATCTAAATTGTAATTTTTAAATTCTACAGTCTAGATATACAGGGTGTCCCAGAATTAACTATCTATTTCAATGAAATCGGACAAATTTAATAAAAACTGACATAATTTTGTGTTTATTACTAAATTATGATACAAAAACAAATAGATTTATAAATCATAAGTCAAAACTTTATTTACTTGAATGTGATAAGCCTTTTTCATCAGTGTCGAACGCAAGATTCTATGAACTGTTGTCTTGGATATGTTGAGTCTTCGACCGGCCTCCCTAACCGAAGTTGTTGGTTCATCCTCAAACAATTGTCGTACCTGTTCGGTACTGTTACGTGCTGTCCTTGGGCGTCCTCTTCCCACCTCGTCGTGTACGGATCCAGTTCTTTTAAATTTGTTCACAAGTTCACGAATCGCTTTGTCTGTAGGACCGGTTCTGTGGAATCATCTTGTAAATTTGTCTCTGATTTCATTACATTGCATTCCTTTGATACGGGATGTTGCAACAAAGATGCGTTCTTGTGTATTCATTATTAATAGGGTTCTGAAAGAGAATGAAAATAAAACTATGAAAAACTATGAAAAAATTATGAAAATAAAATTATGAAAAAAATTTAGAAATTTATACATTTTTAACACATATTAAACATGATAAACATAAATAAAAGTGTGTTTTTAAAAAATTTGTCCGATTTCATTGAAATAGTTAATTCTGGGACACCCTGTATAGGGCGGGCCATAAGTCATACGAAGGTAAAGCGACTTATGGTCCACCCTGTATATATATATATATATATATATATATATATATATATATATATATATAAGTTCCTTCAGTAAGCTGTACTTACCTGAAGACAGTGGGTGCGAAATAGTGCCATATTGGAGCAAGTGTAGTTTACGTTCCCCTACATTATCCTAGTGTAATTTGCGCTCCCCAACTTTGGCCGCGTACAACTAATCAAATAAAACATTAAAAATAACGAAAATATTATGACAACCTACCAATCGTCAATTTCTATATATATTGACGATTGGTTAGGTTAAGTCGTAATATTTTCGTTAGTTTTAACGTTTTATTTGATGGATTCGTTTAAAAAATGTCTAAAGATCCTAGTGTAGTTTGTGACCCCTTTTGCGTCAGGGGGACGTAAACTACACTTGCTCCGCCATATTTTTGGTACCTCATTACCCTTCGCGTTTCGATATCATAGTTACGACATCGGGGAAGACAGTTTCTCAAGTGAATATAAATTTGTGTGTGTGTGTGTGTGTGTGTGTGTGTGTGTGTGTGTGTTTTATAGATCCAGTGATATTCAACAGTGTTTCTGTGTATTTGCAATTTGGCTCTCGTAGAGCGTAACTGCATGATAGCTTCAATTCCATTTCGTGTTTGTTCTTGATCTGCTTCCGAAAATGGGCCCCCACAAATGTAATTTCTTTGTAGCTGTTCTTTCTCAATATCCTTTTCGGTTTTTTTTTCCATCTCACAAAACCTTTTCGGACGATCTTCATTTCGGAAAATATTTCAAAATTCATTTTCGTTAACGCCTTTTTTTTTTTTAGTTTAAAAAGTAAATACCTAAAATTGAAAAAATTTAACATTTAGTTAATATTTCTGTTGCATTAAATTTTCAAGCTTTTTAGTCATATGTGTACATTATATTTTTTCACACAGCAGGAAAAAATCAATCAACAAAGTGTATATATATGTGTATATAACTTTGTTGATTGATTTTTTCCCGCTGAGGAGTGTAATTTCAACAAGATGAGAGGAGCCAATCCTCTGGACATTAATATTTTATTTTTCAAACTTTTGGGTAAGACTGCTTTTCATCTGCAGTGGATTCTAATACAAATATTTATAGTCTTGTTGAAGATCATATTCATTGAAGATTATACGACATCAACAATATTTACGATTAAGTTAAAGGTCGCCCACCAAAATATTTAAAAAGTTAAAGCTTCAATCTGAATTCTGAATCGAAAAATTAAAGTTGTGTGTGTGTGTGCGCGCGCGCGCGCGCAAACTGGGAAAAGTGAAGTCGGGTGTGTGATAATTCAGAGATGTTGTGGGGTAATGTTTTGTGAGGTAGCGCTTTTGGTACTTCGGAACATTAAAAGATTTATGTTAAGAAAAATTTAGACATTTTTACTATCAGTAAAAATATGTTAGTCCTGATTGGGTTAGGTTAGGTTAGGTTAGCTAAAGTTAGTTTATGCTAGGTTAGCTACTACCTCACTATTTAGGGACGTAACGGAAAACCCCCTTGGAGCCCAAATTGCGTCGTGAGCATTTATTACACCCTCCTCGGTTGATGACACTAAGGTTAGGATACGTTAATCAGGTTTTAAGTACAGTAGACCATCGTCCAACGCGTGTTTGTCCAGCGCGAATTTGCTTATACACAGAAAAATAAATGCGAACAATTATTTGCCGAAAGCGGAAAATTTGATTATGCACGGTCCGCCAAACACGCTCTAATACAGTAGTATTGTACGCGTGCCAATGCGCGCTCTAGTGTTTTCTCCTACACTCTCCAACACTCCCGCATCTCCCTCCCTCTCGCGTTACCCCTCGCATTACCCTTTGTCTCAGTCCCGCTAATGCATTAAGTTCAGTGAAGTTGTGTTGGATTGTTTTTGTCGTATTTTGCCGTTGTTTTGCTATTACTCTTAGACAGCAGTATGGCACCAAAACGTAAAGCATCTGCAAGTGATAGTGAAGAGGAGAAAAGTCGTAAGGTTATGACATTAGCCTAAAAAATAAAGATTCTAGATAAGTTGCGTGGTGGTATGAGCATAACATCATTTGGCCGCGAGTATCACCATGAGTCTACCATACGCACCATCCGAAAGAGTGAAGAAAAGATTCGTGCTATTTTCATTATATATATTTTTATTTATCATATGTAAATATCATTATGTTTATGATTTTATTATGTTCTTATTTCATATACGATATAGGTAGAGAAATTCATTTATGTGTGAATAAAAAATCTACGTATCTAAGTATTAATGGGAGCCTTTACGCGGCCCCGTTCACGTATCCCCATTTATCTCATAAGGCAGGGGTCCCCAACCCTGTGCCCGCGAGCACCATGGTGCCCGCCGACCCTTTTGCGTGTGCCCGCCACTGACTGACTACGATTGATAAGTTTTTATTTAAATTTTTAATAAAATGTTAAGTATGTTACATATTTTAAATATTTAGTTACTAAATATTTAAAATATGTAACATACTTATATTTTATTAAATTTTAGTAGTTAATTACAGAAACATGCTCATTTATTTGAAAATAATTATTTCTTTATAAATAAATTAAGTTATCGTTTTGATAATTTTTCTAAGATTCTTAGTTAGCCCATCCTTGTTTTTTTTTTTTGTGTATTATATTCATTATTTTACATAGGAATTAAATGTTTTTTTTGTGTATTATGTTCATTATTAAGTCCAACTATAAATTTGCCTTGAAAAAGTAAATGGTGCCCACCGCACTACCGGTAGTCTTGAATGTGCTCTTCGGCACAAAAAGGTTGGGGACCCCTGCCATAAGGTATTAAGTTTGTCCAACGCGGATTTAGCTAACGTAACGCGCCGTTCTCGAGGAACCTAACCCTCGCGTTGGACGAGGGTTTACTGAATATGGAATTTAAAAAATCAGTACTTTCCATTTTCGGAGAATCGTGAGCGCGCGCGCGCGTTCGCTTTTGTGTGTGTGTGTGTGTGTGTGTGTGTGTGTGTGTGTGTGTGTGGGTAAAATTATGTTGAATATATATGTTCCATGTAAGTGCGGGAAGTTTATGGTTGAATATACCATTTTCAACCCAAAGCAATTAAAAATGTTTCAAAGATCTCTGTGAATTCACAGGCTAAATTTGTAGTATGGCGTTCTTCCTAATGATCCTTCTGGTTCGAATCAGAGATTTTCGCAACCAGATTCCAGACAGTAAGTCCTTCTATTGATTAATATTATATGAATTGGCTTTTCAATGACAACAGTGATTTTTTTATTTCTGAAGAGAAATTACCTTCTTTCTGAAAGGTTAGTACACACTCAGTTGTGGAACATGGAAGCACGTTAGGCGGTACAAGGCTACGTTTCACGATGTTTTCTGCCGTTTGTGTCTAACGGTTTATATATATATATATATATATATATATATATATATATATATATATAAACTTGGGTTAGATCAGTGGTTCCCAACCTTTTTTAGGCCAACGTCCCCTTATGTCACTCAATATTTGCTGGTGCCCCCTCACAAGATAAGTGATAAGTGTTTTATTAACAGAAGGTAACAATTTTACGGTTTCCTAGCGCCCACCTAAGATTCTCAAACGCCCAGTGGGGGCAGTGGGAACACTGGGTTAGATAGATGGATAGATAATTGAAAATAATATTTTTTTCTTTTTAGATATTTGCAAAGAAAAGCGAGATATTAAAGACTTGCTAAAATGTGTGAAAAAAAAGTTCACTACCAAACCTAAGTGTGCCGCAGTGTGGTGGAAAAATTCTGTTTCGGGACAACAAATTACGGTCACGTAGTGAAAAACACAGTGTTGTGTTTGTACGATCTGTGGAAAGTTGTCTTATTGAGTTACGTGCGTCGTTCAGTTTGTTTCTTCATTGTTTCATTATAGATATTCATAATTACAGATACTCATAATAATTACAGATATTCATAATTACAGATACTCATAATAATTACAGATATTCATAATTACAGATACTCATAATAATTACAGATATTCATAATTACAGATACTCATATTTACAGATATTCATAATAATTACAGATATTCATAATTACAGATACTCATATTTACAGATATTCATAATATGCTTTTGAGTGAATCAATGAAACGTTAATCAAAGGCTTGAATAAATAGCCTGGGAAAAAAAATATATATATACACAGTGTATATATATATATATATATATATATATATATATATATATATATATATATGCAGTGGTTAGCATGGTGGTGGTGTAGTGGTTAGCATCGCTGAATACGAATCCAACGGCCCTGGGATCGAGACCCGTTGACGTCAGGCGGCGCGCAGCAAAACCCAGCTGTTCATCATTCGACACAATAAAACTTGGTTGGTAGATAAATGGATACTCTGGGTAGTCAAGTGGTTAAGACGCTGGGTTGTTGATCGGGAGGTCGTGAGATCGAGTCTGGGGAGGACTTTGTAATTTCTCACCGGCCGTGGTGGGGCGTGGTTCGGATTCCACGTTAAACTGTAGGTCTAAGGTGGAGTGACAAGCTTGAATGAAAAATTCTGGCAGAACCAAAACCAAATATATATATATTATATATATAGGGTTGACAAAAGTAAATAGACATCACGATGATCACCTCAAAAACAAATAGCAAATTTCCTCAGTGGAATGTGAGAACGTGTGTCAGCTTTACATAATTCAAAGGGGAAAGCAACATCATTCTAAATATATTGATTCAATAAACCTGTTATTATTTATTCACTCTTATTATCAAATCAAAAACTATGGAAATATCCAAAGGGATCCATTTACTTTACTTTTGTTAACTGCTATATATATATATATATAAAAGAAAGAAAGAAAGAGAGACAGATAAATAGACAGAAAGGCGAACTAATTCAAGTTATTAGATTTTACAAACACGATAAGAAATAATAGATCCAAATTACGCGGCAAAAGATTTGAAACAAATCTTTCCAAAAACTTCACTTCTGAAGTTATGGAAAACTGGAAAAAGGTAACCGGCAGTGCTCGTCTTGAGTACCTTCGCGAACATGTTGAAAATTCGCCTGGAGAGATACTCCAAAACCCTGAATTTAATACGAATATAGTATATGAATCTAATTCAAACCAAGAGCTCAGTGACGCGCATGATAGATGGAGACGATAAGGATGACTACAACGAAATAAAAATGATAATGACCACGATATAATATGCCATCAAACTGATGGCTTCATTTCCTTTTTTTATAAACAAAACCAAAAAAAATGAAACCAAGTCCATTATCAAAAAATGCGTTTGATGAAAATTAGTTTTTTTTTCAAGTAGAACAGAATTTCAAACTGCCCTCACCTTAAACTATTCTTTTTGAATGACTCTGTACACGAGATAAATGCACGTACGCGGAAGTTGCGGATGCTATGAACGATTTTTCTTTTCATTATATTCGTCCCACCTGTCCTATACTTCTTTCAAAACTTTTCCGCTAGAAGTGGTTATAGCGCGAGAAGAAAAATCTTACCAGTATCAATGTTTTATGGTTTAATTAGCGTAAAAGCGTTGGAGAAAAGTTCGTTCTGAGACACTTTTCGTTGTCATCTCTCTCTCTCTCTCTCTCTCTCTCTCTCTCTCTCTCTCTCTATATATATATATATATATTATATATATATATATATATATGTAAAGAACGACGCTTGTGTGGAAGAGCGTCCGCACAAGATGAGGAGAAAGAACTAACAAATGAAAAATGAGGTACCTCCCAGGAATCGAACCCGGGATCATCCAATTGCCGGTCGGACATGCTAACCACTGCACTGTTCGGGGACCTTGGTGTAGTGGTTAGCATGTCCGACCGGCAATTGGATGATCCCGGGTTCGATTCCTGGGAGGTACCTCATTTTTCATTTGTTCGTTCTTTCTTCTCATCTTGTGCGGACGCTCTTCTACACAAGCGTCGTTCTTTACATTAATTATACTGTGTGTTGTTTGCAGTTAAAATGTATATATTTACGGCATGAGAAGGTGCCCCCTGAGGGCATTCGATTCCGCTCGTATGTAGGAGAATTACGACTTCTGACTGTTCGGGGACCTTGGTGTAGTGGTTAGCATGTCCGACCGGCAATTGGATGATCCCGGGTTCGATTCCTGGGAGGTACCTCATTTTTCATTTGTTCGTTCTTTCTCCTCATCTTGTGCGGACGTTCTTCTACACAAGCGTCGTTCTTTACATTAATTATACTCTGTTGTTTGCAGTTAACTAGGGGCACTCAATATATTTTGCCCCACCCTTTTCTCTTAGCTAAATAATAGGCCATGAGGGTGAAATGTCTTTTGGGCCGTAAGTTTGAACTTTCTGCGCTTCACATAACCGGATTTTTCCAGTTTGAACCTCCCTCCTTGTATAAAATATTTTTAAACGCCCTTGTATAAAACCGATGGTTAACGCAGTTTCGAAAATGCATCTGACAGTGATGTGCGTCGTAAACAGAGAGCTGTTATCGAGTTCTTAACCGCAGAGAAGGAAACAGTTGGAAATACTCACAAACGTCTACAAAACGTTTACAGAGATGCTGTTGTCGATCGAAGCACAGTTGGATGCTGGTCTAAACGTGTGAGATCATCGGAGAGAGGGAGAGCCAGCCTCGATGATGAGCCATGCAGCGGTCGCCCGGCATCTGCTGTGACATCTCACACTGTGCAACGTGCTAACAGCATCATTCGATTAAATCGGCGAGTCACATACAAGGAGCTATCACTGGAGCTAGGAATTAGTGAAGGAAGTGTGAATACGATAATTCAGCAACTGGAATACTCAAAAGTGTGTTCACGGTTTGTTCCCCGCGAACTGACTGAAGATCACAAAGCCCAAAGAAAAGAAATTGCTTCTGAGTCGTTGGTTCGATACGAGACAGAAGGGGATGACTTCCTTTCACGAATTGTGACTGGGGATGAGACTTGGGTACGCCACTTTGAACCTGAAACAAAACGCCAATCCATGGCGTGGCATCACGCAGACTCCCCACGCAAGAAAAAGTTCAAAATGGCTCCCTCTGCAAGAGGAAAGGTTATGGCCACCATCTTCTGGGACATGAAAGGGGTGGTTCTGGTGGATATTATGAAGAATGGACAAATAATCAATTCAGAGGCATATATTGCTACCATACAGAGACTCCAGAGACGTATAAAGCGAGTTCGATCGGAGAGAAAACTGGAAGACGTCCTTTTTTTTTACATGATAACGCAACACCACACAACAGTTTGCAAACAAGAGAGGCCATCACAAAAATGCGCTTGACTGTGTTAGCCCACCCTCCAGGGCCGGGCCTCCATACAGCCCGGATCTGGCACCTTCAGACTTCCATTTGTTTGGGCCAATGAAGGATGCTATTCGTGGAAGAAAGTTTCAGAGTGACGATGAGGTTGTTGAGGAGGTTAAGAGGTGGCTCGAGCGGAACTCAGCGGACTTTTACCAGCAAGGAATAAAGGCCCTTGTTTCGAGGTGGAGGAAAGCCGTAGAAAAGGATGGAGAGTATGTGGAAAAATAAAAAACTTGTAAAAAAGGTATGTAACTACTTATGTAAAAAATTTCTGGAACTTACAAGGAAACTTGGAAAGAAAAATAAAAGGTGGGGAAAAATATATTGAGTGGCCCTCGTATATATACAGTACGGGGCTCCAATAAACCTTAGCCCCCCCGCCCATGGCCTAAACCATTAGAGGTACAGTAAAACTAAACATACCTTACAAAAGAGAATTTAATCCTGCATTTAATGAGAAACAATTAAAACTTGGTGGTCCCGCCATTGGCTTCCAAGACAGCCTGAATTCGCTTTGGGTAGCTTGCCAAAAGTGACGTGAATAGATCTTGATCGTTACGCAAATTTGCTAAAACAGTTTCAATGTGTTGCGTCATTGTATCCTTCGAAAATCGATTTGCTGCAGGTTCTTGAAACAAGAGACATTCAATCTTGTCCTTTATAACTGATCCAATGTGTTCACAGACGTTCAGGTCAGGAGAATTTCCTGGCCATTCTTCATTTCCAAAGAAATCGATCTCATGGTTCAGCAACAACTGTTGAGTGGCTAATGCCTTAAAGCAGGGGGCCTTATCGTGCAGAAGTGTGACCTGATCGACATCCATAACATTGTTTGGGTTTCTTAGAAAAGGAATGACATGCTGGGATAGAATAATATCACGAAAATACTGTCCATCCCAACTCTGACCATTTGGCTTCAGCACCCACATGAGCTTCTTTGCAGTGAACAAAACAAACACACCAACACAGTCAGGACTTTTTAATAATTCGCGATAATGTTCATTGTCATCGATTTCATCTGGTGTTGTGGCCCACACTCGATCATTTTGGTAGTTAGGCCGACGTGTTACGTAAACAAAAAATTCATCGGAGACAGCTAAATGCATGAAATCATCCACATCCCAATCTTCAAGATAATGGGCAAACCACATTCTGTCATCGATGTTAAGTTGAGTTTTTCGTGGCTTTGGAAGTTCATGCCAAGGCTTTAAACCTTGCCTATGACGGTACAGTCGAATGATCTCACCACTAACGATCTTTCCTCTCAACACTTCGATCTCTCTAGAAAGTTTAGCACAGCTGTTTTTCCGCTTACGCGTACCGCGTTCAATGATGTCCTTTGTTTCCTGAGAGAGTGGCAAATTTGGGCCCCCAGATTTGGTTGTATCCACTTCACATTCATCCAAAGTTTTATTCCAATTTCTTTTGACGAAGTCCTCACTTCTTCGCAACTTTTTGGCAACCCATGAACGTGTTATAAAGGTGGCTCCAGCATCACGAGCTTCCCGAAATGTTATTGCTCGTATGCGATCTATCATACGTTGCCTCTCCGAATCACCAATTAATTGAGAAGCCATTATATTATCACTTTATCAGGTAGAGTAATTTTAATACCTGCAATAAATAAAGAATTTTATATATTTTTATAATCACTAAAAACTATTTCGATATAAGTAAACATGTAAGCTGCAAATGGGGGGGCTAAGGTTTTTTGGAACCTTATATATAAATAATCCAAGTTCCGCATGCAGGTCATCCCACACAGGTCAGGCTTGAGGCTCCGCCTTCAACTTTCAGGTTGTTGCCTTGGGCAGGAAACATCTACCTTTCTGCACTTTATATCTATACGAATGCAGGCACACGTGGCTTATCTGGCATCCTCTTGAGCGACTCCTCCAGGTGGTTCCTGAAGACGCCTACTCTTACTTTTGTTGTCTTTTTAGTTGTTTTGCGAGATTGTTGAACAGTTTTGGCCCTCTGATTGCACCATGTTTTTCCTTGTCTTTGGCAATTCCTTCTTTTTCTGTTTTCCACGTCAGTTAGTCAAGTTATTGGGCTTACTTTGAGATTCGGAGCCTATCCTTCAGTTATTTTCATTGTGTAAAATTCAGGGGTTCCCAAACTTTTACCACCAAGGACCCCTAAATATTAATATAGTTAATATAGTTATAGTTAATATAGTTAATATAGTTCATATAGTTAATGTTACTATTTTTCCAAAAGCTTAGAGACCTCCTGGAAGCTTCCTACAGACCTCTGGGGGTTTGTACAGACCACTTTGGGAATCCCTGGACTGTAAATGATGGTCTATCCCTCTTCTCTCCAGAGAATATAGATCTAGTTTCCTTAGCCCTTTAGAATAGGCCTATCTTTTGAGTTCATTTATTTTTTCAGTGAAGTTTCTTTGTATTACTCCTACAGTAGCTAGTTAATCTCTTTATTTTTAAGTTGTTAGAACCGAGCAATATTCATGTACTGATATAATTAATGCTTTTAGTAAAAGAGCCACTTTGCTTCTATCTCTTCCTTTAAGATATAACATTGTTTCTTACATTGCGTAGGGTCATATTGACCCCACCCGACTAATGAACGGTTAAAGACCCTGAGCTATATAATATTTGTTCACTTATTCTCTTGGTTTTGTTTACGGTTATTATCTCGTTTAGCGCGTCAAAGTTCACTTCGTCAGTTATAATTATTCCTAAATCTTTTGCTTTTTTGGCTTCTCTGGCTTTTCTTTCCAACTGGAATAAATTATTAATTTGTCTTCAATTATTTTCTTTTTCAACTTTTCGCTTTTAACTTTCATATTAGTCTCTGGTTTTCTATCTACATTATTTATATCCTCTTGTAAAGCTGCAATATTGTCTGTGGCCTTAATCTGTCTGATCATTTTTTATCATCGGCACAAGGTGCCACATTGTTTGCTGTATTTCATAACTATATCAGTAAACACTGTCATAAAAATACTGGAGCAGTAACTATTTCGTGTGGCTCTGAGCTACGTGTCAACGACTTTGAAGAACACGTTCTTCGGACCGTAACGACTGGCTTACGTTCCCTCAAGTCGTTGTACAATAAGTCCATTTACCTACTTTGTCTGTTATTCCTGTATCTTTTACCTTACGAGTTATTATTCCATGGCCACACTTGTCAAGTGCTTCAACAAAATCTATGCATATGAGTCACGGTTTGCACTGTTTTCCGAAATACCAATGATGTTATTATAGAGAACTGCGGTATTGATGTTAATACAGAAACTGAAGTAAAATGTGTAACATAGTGGAGGGTTCGTTCCCGCTTAGCGTAAGCCACGTTCCGAGCACGTCTCTTACTATCTTACTACTACGCCATCTAGGGCAGCGTTCCTCAACCTTTTTTTGTACTGCGGACCCCTTATCAAAATCTTGATATTTTTGGGGCTCTCTCCCCAGAAATTATCTTTTGTATTATGATAAAGTAGCATACTGTATAGACAAATTGAGGTATGCAGATTAGTATAGTTTTTGAGTCTTGATTTATACTTCAAAGTCGGAGTAAAAATGTAATAAAAATGCGTAAAACTTACCGCTGTTCTGTTTGCATAAAAAAAAAACCAGCATAAAAACAGGGAAGGGGTTCATTTGTGCTAAAAACTCAGTTCATGAATTGGAAACTTAAGATGGTCGTAAAAAAACAACATTTATAGAAACTTTAAAGTTTCAAGTAACCGAAAATGTTATCGGTTAGAGGTCAAAATTAGCCACCGCAAAAAAGGGAAAAAAATTGTTTTACTGAATATAATCTAGTCAACTCACGGACCCCTTAAGCACAACTCACGGACCCCCTGTTGAGAACCGCTGATCTAGGGCACATCAAAAAATAACTCAAACGCAGCTTTAAAAGTATTTTGTTTTATCACGTGTTTCCAGAAAAATACAGGGTACGCTTAAGTACTGTATATATAGAGAACTATAATAACCGTTGTACAATAAAGATAGATCTGGATAGCCTCCTCTGTGCTACACTTTTATTTCAATTTCTCTATATTATCGTCAGCGTCAAAACAAAATTTCCGAAGTCACTTTTTGACGTTTTTGAGTTTTTGTTGCTAATGCCATGTAAAAAAAATTGCGCATCTTTTGGTACAAATTTCGTCCTTGTAGGATGAACTATAAGGGTGATATTTGCAAAAATTCGTATTTTCCTAAGTCATAAGTAATTTAATTTAGAACCCTTTTTTTTCGTTTTCCTCAAAACCACAAAAAATTACTTAGGAAAATATGGTATGACTCTGACGTTATGATAGATATCAGTTATTTGTAAGTGACATGATATGCTAGCAATAAACCCACGCCCGACTCTCACTGAATTTCTTTTTCTTTCGTAGATTTTTTTTCCTTTCCTGATTCCTTTAGAAATTCTGGTCAAATGTGAAGTCCGTAAGATAGGTCTGTAGTTCTTTACTTAAATTATCCTACCTCCATCCTTGAAAATTGGAATCTTTTCAATATGTTTAATATTTTTCCCTTGTCTAGTGATCTTTTCCATGAAGAGCAAACGAAATTCGCTTTTCGTTTTTACATGCTCTTTGCATGTTTTAATCAGGGTGACAATCCATTTATTATGAGTTTTATAACCTATTGTCGAGTGTGATTTCATTTGCTCAATATGGCCTTCTCCAAAATAAATCATAGTCTGTAATGCCCTCTTTTATTTCTTCAAAGAATGAGCGGCCGTCACTTTATCTGTTTTGGGGACACTAAAAACTGATTCCTATGAGGCGCGTAAAAATTCCCAGAGTTCATATACATATATATACATATATATATATACACTGAAATGTTTAATTCAATTTAATTTTTCTTTTCATTTTCTAAAAATTTGATTTCTGTTGTTTTCAATTTTCAGTTTGTTGAGCAGCAAATTGTCTTCAGAAATTACTGTAAATTTAGATTTGTCCTTCAAAATGTCATACATCCCCCTGAAATACTCTGATTTATTTAAGATTCAATTCCCTTTTCTTTACCTGCTTTACTGATAATATTGAATTTTCTTTTGAAAGCTTTCAAGGCAATTTATTTCATCTATCGATAAGATATGGTTATTTCTGTATTGATTGAAACTGCGGAAAGAAAAGGCCAACATGTTTTTTTTTAAATTGACATAAAATGTGGTATGTGGATGTCATTGATGGATGTTAATATTTCATGGTCCCTAATAATAATCGTAAAGGTTTTGAAGTTTTTCTCCAAATTTGGTTTAAATAAAGGTAAAGAGAATATCAAACGTTTACCAAGAATTTCTGCGTTAAAATCTGTTTCACTTCTATTTGATAGATTGAAAAATTGCAGTATTTGGGTCTGTTAGAGTTTGTATATTAAAGCGCGGATAATGATTATTTTTTTGTTGAGAATTTGTTCGTGTTGCAAGAAATTCCTTTTTGTTGAATTTATCAATTTTAATTTTAAGACATGTAAATTAAGAACGGTGTTTAAAGTACAGGGTGTCCACAATGTCTTGTCACTCCGGTGAAATACTAATTGATTTTCGTTTTTCTTGAATGCGTGATAGCAGCAACTATACGATTGAACAACGCATATTGGCTAGTATATGGTCCATGAGCGACCACGTAATGGCGAAACCATTGAAAATATTCGTGCAGACTTCCAGAACAGAGTGAATCGTGCAGTTCCTTTTTGAAGATCAATAAAACGAAAGTACGCCGCATCGATGGGTTTAATTCTTAGCTCATTTCTTTGCATCACACATTTTTGACATCCGTTTCGAGCTTATTGAAATAAATTCCATTTTTAATGGTGATTATAGATCAATAAAACGAAAGTAAAGGTTGTGGCTTTGGGGGGGGGGCTTAAACCATTAAATCCTTATATGAAAACCAAGAAAATATATCTTTCTTAATAAATTGGCATAGGGAGTGAATTTACCAGGAGTAAATTAATTACATGGGGGAGTGAATTTGCCGGGAGTGAAAATACTGGATTTACCGGGAGTCATTCTCCTAAAACCCTTCGACGGCGTTCATTTATATTTAAAAGATGTAATACATGGGAATCTCAGTTTTACAGTAAATACTATGACCATTTTTAAGTAAGCCAAGCTTTCGATAGATAGATAGATAGATGTAATTACACCGGTTATCATCTTCAATGTTAAATAAAAAATATATTAATTTTTACGATAAATTTAAGTTCAGGACAGAGTATGAGCCAGACCATTTTAATTTCATTTTGAAATACAGTTTGGAGGAACTATATTTTATTTATAAAATTATAAAATGGAGAGGTCTTATTTCATCTTAAAATAATTTCGGTTTTAATTTAAGAATGGTTTCTAAAGTAGAAAGTTCGTTATTTTCTACTTTGCAGAGGGTTCGAACAAAAAAAAATGGTCTCATATATTTGGGTACATTGGATTGGTAAACCTAGTATTACATATATAGATAGATAGATAGATAGATAGATGTAATTGCAATTAACTATGCTTTAAATGTCAACTAAAAAATTAGAATTAACTATGCGTTAAATGTCAACTAAAAAAATTACAATTAACTATGCGTTAAATGTTAACTAAAAAATTACAATTAACTATGCTGTAAATGTCAACTAAAAAAGGTATAAACTTCAATTGGAAAAGCGTATGACATTTGAAAGTCATTTATGGAGAAAGTTCACTTATCGAAAGCCGTTGAATGACAATGGATATTAAAATGATAACCAACACACGTCACCAATATTTGTGTCTTTGAAAGGAAAAACGAATTATTATCGTGCTCGGAAATGTAATTTTGGTGATGTGGAACTATCCAATTTGAAATGGTTTAGAATGAAATTACGAAGAAAATTAATTTCTATCTTAATGAAATAGATTCTACTCGTACATACGTCCTTCTTCCTTTCAATAACTGCAGTTAATGTAGTCGAGGAAAGGAATTAACCAAAATGTTGGTAATAATTCTGCAAAATTACTCTACATGAAATCTGTTTCAGATTTTTTTTCCTTTCAGTCTTTCGTGCTGAGACCTGAAATGATCCCTGAGCGGGTCATTAAGACAAATTAAACCAGAAAAGCTCCTCCTGCGGCGATTGCATCTAAAACTATTTGACCATATCGACCGCCATTATAAAATTGGCAACAATAAAAGTTAAAGATAAGAGAAAAACACTAATAACTATATATATATATATATAATATATATATATATATAAAACGTAAAGAACGACGCTTGTATAGAAGAACGTTCCGCACAAGATGAGGAGGAAGAACGAACAAATGAAAAATGAGGTAACCACCCGGGAATCGAACCCGGGATCTTCCGATTGCCGGTCAGATATGCTAACCACTACACCATGGACCTCGATTGATCAGAAGTCGTAATTCTCCTACATACGAACAGAAACCAATGCCCTGAGGGGGCACCTCCCGCATGTCGCACATATATACATTTTAACTGCAAACAAACACCTCATTTTTCATTTGTTCGTTCTTCCTCCTCATCTTGTGCGGAACGTTCTTCTATACAAGCGTCGTTCTTTACGTTAATTATACTGTGTGTTGTTTGCAGTTAAAATATATATAATACAGGGCGTCCCAAAAAAATGTATACACACTTTAACAGCTGATAGCTCAATTGATGTTTCTTTCTTTCCAAGTTAAACCCATTAGAATTAATAATGGCAGTCAGACTAAGCTTTGAACAAAGGAAACTCATTCTAAAATGCTACTGGAAGTGTGAAAACGCAGTTGAAGTGCAAAGACAGTTTAGGAGGGAGTTTCAAACAGATCCACCAACGCGACTTACCATCACTCGAATTAGAGATAAGTTTGAAGCCGATGGAACTGTTCAGAATGTCCACAAGAAGCGTTCCGGAAGACCACGGACATCGACAAGCCCCACAAAGCAAGAAAGAGTACTGGAAACGTATCACCAAGTCCAAGAAAATCTGTGCGGCAAGCGAGTCGTGAGGTAGGAATTTCAGAATCGTCTGTCCAACGCATTTTGAAGCGCTGTCAATGGAAAAGTTACATTCCAAGATTAGTCCATGCTATTAATGAAGATGATGATGATCCGGACAAGAGTGGAGTATTGCGAGTGGTACTTGGCACGATGTGGATGTGGATTGGACGAAGGGGTTTCGTAGAATACCCTCCGCGTTCACCAGACCTCACACCACTAGACTTTTTTTTTATGGGGATACTTAAAAGACAAAGTCTACGCTATAAAACCTGCAACAGTCGCTGAATTGAGAGCAGCCATTGAACGAGAATGCACACAAATACCAAACGAAATGTTTCGTGATGTTTGCGATTCCATTGCTTCGCGTTATCAGCAGTGCCTGGACCAGAACGGACGTCAGTTTGAAAACAGGCGTTGACAAAACAATTAAATAATGTCTGTAGATTCTATTACATTTTGAAAATGAAATGTATTTTAATAAACACTGCCTTTATAATTATTTAAAGTGTGTATACATTTTTTTGGGACGCCCTGTATATATATATATATATATTATATATATATATATATATATATATATATATATATATATATA
>JAJOZX010003612.1:0-47500 GCA_023014485.1 Bathynomus jamesi | reverse complement strand
AAAACACTATATACATCTATATTTCAATTAAGTGTGTAATTATTTAATTCATCTACCATATGTGGTACACAATGCTTAATATATATATATATATATATATATATATATATATTATATATAATATATTTCTCTAATTCTGTTTTCTATGGTTGGTTGAATTATGGATAACTACGTTATTTGCTTCGTTCAACTTCAAGGAAGCTAAGTACTCAATGTTCCAAATATTAATATTACCATTATATACATCTATTGTAAAACACTATATACATCTATATTTCAATTAAGTGTGTAATTATTTAATTCATCTACCATATTGTGGTACACAATTTAATATATATATAATATATATATATATATATATATATATATTTCTAATTTTCTGTTTTCTATGGTTGGTTGAATTATGGATAACTACGTTATTTGCTTCGTTCAACTTCAAGGAAGCTAAGTACTCAATGTTCCAAATATAATATTACCATTATATACATCTATTGTAAAACACTATATACATCTATATTTCAATTAAGTGTGTAATTATTTAATTCATCTACCATATTGTGGTACACAATGCTTATTAGAATACATGGCGCTATCGGAATACCTTGCGCTATCTGGCAACTCAGCCAGAATAGAGGATTATAAAAGATCGCGAAGTTGGTGAAGAACCATTCCCCCTCTGCTCCGGCCGAGTAAGGAGCTCTGCTCCTTCTATTTTCATGCCTTTGGTAAACCCCATAGTGGCCTCTTAGGTTAGGGAAACGAAATAAATTGGGGGAGAACTCCACTCTGTCCTTCGGTGTCTCTCTCCCTCCTTCAGCTCTCTCCTCTCTCTCTCTCTCTCTCCTTCAGGCGCCTCTCTCTATCTCTTCCTGCATGTTTGCCTCCAGCATGTGTACTCCTGCATGTGTACATCCAGCATGTGTACCTACTGCATGTGTACTCCTGCATGTGTACCTCCTGCATGTGTACTCCTGCATGTGCACCTATCCTCTCTCCTTCAGGCGTCTCTCCCTCTACAGGCATCTCTCTCTTCTTCAGGCGTCTCTCCTCCTACAGGCGTCTCTCCCTCTACAGGCATCTCTCTCTTCTTCAGGCGTCTCTGGCACAGCCAACTGGCTGATTAGGATAATAATGTATACAATGGAATACATGGCGCTATCTGGCAACTCAGCCAACTGGCTGATTAGGAGCCTATAAAACAAACGCCAGCCCGGCTGGAAGTCTCAGTGTGCACTTGGCTCCTGCCAGGTGAACACCTCTCCTTTTTCTCTCCTCCTTCTTCTCTTGGGGGATATATATATATATATATATATATATTATATATATATTTTGCTTGATATTTCTCCTGTACTGTTGTGTACATATTGAAGTGTATATGAAATGTATATTTTATTTTATATAACACCATATTTGTGTGTGTGTATATTTCTGTTATGTACATATTGATGAAATGTATATTTTATTTTATATATAATTATGTGTATATATTTCTGTTATGTACATATTCCTCAAATGTATATTTTTTTTCTATATATTTATAATAAAAAGAATGATGCAATGTTGTTATTGTTATGCCTTCTACTACCGGTATTCTGTATACAACAGGTATCTGGCAATATTTAAGCCTTCTAAGCCAACTGGCTGATTAGGAGTCTATAATAGTGTATACAATGGAATACATGGCGCTATCTGGCAACTCAGCCAACTGGCTGATTAGGCGTATATAATAACAATAATGTATGCAATAAAAAAGAGGTATCTGACAACCAGCCAACTGGCTGATTAGGAGTCTATAATAGTGTATACAATGGAATACATGGCGCTATCTGGCAACTCAGCCAACTGGCTGATTAGGCGTATATAATAATAATAATGTATACAATGGTATCTGGCAACTCAGCCAACTGGCTGATTAGGAGCCTATAAAACTACGCCAACTCGGCTGATTAGGCGTATATAATAATAATAATGTATGCAATAATAAAAAGAGGTATCTGACAACCAGCCAACTGGCTGTTTAGGAGTCTATAATAGTGTATACAATGGAATACATGGCGCTATCTGGCAACTCAGCCAACTGGCTGATTAGGCGTATATAATAATAATAATGTATACAATGGTATCTGGCAACTCAGCCAACTGGCTGATTAGGAGCCTATAAAACTACGCCAACTCGGCTGATTAGGCGTATATAATAATGTATGCAATAATAAAAAGAGGTATCTGACAACTCAGCCAACTGGCTGATTAGGCGTATATAATAATAATAATGTATGCAATAATAAAAAGAGGTATCTGACAACCAGCCAACTGGCTGATTAGGATAATAATGTATACAATGAAATACATGGCGGTATCTGGCAACTCAGCCAACTGGCTGATTAGGCGTATATAATAATAATAATGTATGCAATAATAAAAAGAGGTATCTGACAACCAGCCAGTTGGCTGAGTTGCCAGATACCGCCATGTATTCCATTGTATACATTATTATCCTAATCAGCCAGTTGGCTGAGTTGCCAGATAGCGCCATGTATTCCATTGTATACACTATTATAGACTCCTAATCAGCCAGTTGGCTGGTTGTCAGATACCTCTTTTATTATTGCATACATTATTATTATTATATACGCCTAATCAGCCAGTTGGCTGAGTTGCCAGATAGCGCCATGTATTCCATTGTATACACTATTATAGACTCCTAATCAGCCAGTTGGCTGGTTGTCAGATACCTCTTTTTATTATTGCATACATTATTATTATTATATACGCCTAATCAGCCGAGTTGGCGTAGTTTTATAGGCTCCTAATCAGCCAGTTGGCTGAGTTGCCAGATACCATTGTATACATTATTATTATTATATACGCCTAATCAGCCAGTTGGCTGAGTTGCCAGATAGCGCCATGTATTCCATTGTATACACTATTATAGACTCCTAATCAGCCAGTTGGCTGGTTGTCAGATACCTCTTTTTATTATTGCATACATTATTATTATTATATACGCCTAATCAGCCGAGTAGGCGTAGTTTTATAGGCTCCTAATAAGCCAGTTGGCTGAGTTGCCAGATACCATTGTATACATTATTATTATTATATACGCCTAATCAGCCAGTTGGCTGAGTTGCCAGATAGCGCCATGTATTCCATTGTATACACTATTATAGACTCCTAATCAGCCAGTTGGCTGGTTGTCAGATACCTCTTTTTATTATTGCATACATTATTATTATTATATACGCCTAATCAGCCAGTTGGCGGAGTTGCCAGATAGCGCCATGTATTCCATTGTATACACTATTATAGACTCCTAATCAGCAAGTTGGCTTAGAAGGCTTAAATATTGCCAGATACCTGTTGTATACAGAATACCGGTAGTAGAAGGCATAACAATAAACAACATTGCATCATTCTTTTTATTATAAATATATAGAAAATAAAATATACATTTGAGGAATATGTACATATTGATGAAATGTATATTTATTTTTATATATAATTATGTGTATATATTTCTGTTATGTACATATTCCTCAAATGTATATTTTATTTTCTATATATTTATAATAAAAAGAATGATGCAATGTTGTTTATTGTTATGCCTTCTACTACCGGTATTCTGTATACAACAGGTATCTGGCAATATTTAAGCCTTCTAAGCCAACTGGCTGATTAGGAGTCTATAATAGTGTATACAATGGAATACATGGCGCTATCTGGCAACTCAGCCAACTGGCTGATTAGGCGTATATAATAATAATAATGTATGCAATAATAAAAGAGGTATCTGACAACCAGCCAACTGGCTGATTAGGAGTCTATAATAGTGTATACAATGGAATACATGGCGCTATCTGGCAACTCAGCCAACTGGCTGATTAGGCGTATATAATAATAATAATGTATACAATGGTATCTGGCAACTCAGCCAACTGGCTGATTAGGAGCCTATAAAACTACGCCTACTCGGCTGATTAGGCGTATATAATAATAATAATGTATGCAATAATAAAAAGGGGTATCTGACAACCAGCCAACTCGCTGATTAGGAGTCTATAATAGTGTATACAATGGAATACATGGCGCTATCTGGCAACTCAGCCAACTGGCTGATTAGGCGTATATAATAATAATAATGTATACAATGGTATCTGGCAACTCAGCCAACTGGCTGATTAGGAGCCTATAAAACTACGCCAACTCGGCTGATTAGGCGTATATAATAATAATGTATGCAATAATAAAAAGAGGTATCTGACAACTCAGCCAACTGGCTGATTAGGCGTATATAATAATAATAATGTATGCAATAATAAAAAGAGGTATCTGACAACCAGCCAACTGGCTGATTAGGATAATGTATACAATGGAATACATGGCGGTATCTGGCAACTCAGCCAACTGGCTGATTAGGAGCCTATAAAACAACGCCAGCCCGGCTGGAAGTCTCAGTGTGCACTTGGCTCCTGCCAGGTGAACACCTCTCCTCCTTTCTCTCCTTCTCCTTCTTTCTCTTGGGGGATAACGCCGCCTCCAAGTTTTCCCCCCACCCTCCCTTTCCCCCACCCCCCTTTGCAACATCCCCCTTTGCAACAACCCCCCACAAGCTCATGTTTCCCCTGTGCGTGAAGTGCGCGGTAGAGGATAACGGCGAATGTAACCATATACCCCACCAGCGTAAGATCAGAGGCGTATATACAAGTCCTGAGCTGGCCCTAGCCGTACGCCATGGTTATAGAATACTGAAGATACACGAGGTGTGGAGGTTTCAGAAGCTCCCCAACCTTTTCACACCATATATAAACGCCTTTTTGAAGGATAAGGTTGAAGCATCAGGGTATCCGCGAGGAGTTGATACCGAAGATGAAAAGTCGGCCTATATTCAACGTTACCGCGACCGCGAAGGTATACAACTTGATCGTGTCCAAATTGTAAAGAATCCTGGCAAGCGCTTTAGTGTAAAGTTGTGTCTAAACAGTCTATGGGGAAAATTTGCGCAGAATACCGGCAGAGGGAACATTCATTTGGCACAAAGTTATAGCGATGTCGGATTTTGCCAATGCCCCCGATAAAGAGGTCATGGAGATCGTGAATGTAGGTAATACTTACGTAATAAAGTACAACAACACTGAATTTGCCACAGATACCTCAAGGGTTACAAACATACCTGTGGCGAGCTTCACAACAGCCTACGCCCGTATAAAACTTTGGAGTCTATTGCATTCTCTTGGGCGGAGAGTATTGTATGCCGATACAGATAGCGTGATATTCACAGAGAGGGAGGGTGATTACATGCCCGCTATTGGGGAGTTCCTCGGCGAACTCACTGATGAGATCAAGGATGAGTATGGGGACGACGCATACGCCGACTCTTTTATCTCAACAGGACCTAAGACTTATGGGGTACGGGTCAGGGTAGGGGATGAAATGAAATATATCGTGAAGGCAAAGGGTATTACGCTCAACCATGCGAATCGGGAGGTTGTTAACTTTGAGTCGTTGAAGGATCTAGTATGTTTGGAACCTCACCAACTAATTGTAGGCACCCACAATTTTCGGGCGCAGAAGCTGGGAGGCGTGAAGGAACTTAGGGGTACGATGGTGTGCCGTAACACCTATAGGAAACGTTACCAGTTACCTGGCACCTATGATACCGTACCCTTTGGATACCAATGATGCTTCTAACTCACACGTCTTGTATATAATCGTATCTATTTGTAAATATATATATATATATATATATATATATATATATATATATATAACTTGAATATCTCGAATCGTATTGTAAATATATGAATATCTCAATAAATCAAATAGCGTTTCACTTTCTCCTTTGTGTGTGTGTGTGTGTGTGTGTAGGTGAAAGTTCTAAGCTCCGCCCACTGCGTGAGTCATGCTACTATCTGGGAGTCCCTGCGTGGTCAGTCGACCGCAGTAAGCCGAGAGATCAGACGTGTATTCAGATCAGACGTATATTGAAATGGCTACCTTTAATATCGCTTGCACAACGTTTATGAAATGGTATTCAGTAAAGTGTGAGGATGTGGTGGATACCGAAAAACTTCCTATTCCCCCCTCCTATGCCTCTTTTAAAACCACATTGGATTGTGCGAAGTTCCAAGATGTACAAATACTCTACGGATGTTCTGGTGAGACTGTTGAAGGCTTTCGTTGCACAGACGATGTGCTGAAGTATACTGCAGGGCTAAACTTTATAAAGTCTCACATACACCGTGAAGTAAAAGAAACAACGCGTGCAGAAGAGAAGCAGCAGGTATGGATAATGAGCCTTGTGGATCGGTGGTGTGACAAGCGGTATTACGTCATGCTACACCATGTCGATTACTCATACCCTACGTCTGAAAATGTGAATCTCGTGATCATGGACAATCTTAGGTGTTTTTATCACTATATTAACGTATATCATGATGAGGTTCATAGTGAGGTTGTGGCTAGTGCTATGCGTGAGTTTTTAACAGATTTTAGAGACGAGCATCGTTTGATGGGTAGAAAGGAAAAATATGAGCATATGTTCCTCTCAAATAGTGCGCCGGAGTGTGGAGATGATTAGCGCCTAGTTCTTATCCAAAGTGCGTAGGCTGGTAGTGACGAAACGGAAAAACAAATATGTGCAACAATTCGAGTCGTACGAACATGCCCATTCACGTATCATCGAGTCAGCCGCCCGTCGAACCGTTCCTGCCTGTGCCTCACACGGCTCATAGTTATCTCAGAGCTTGAGCCGAGTAGACGTGCGCTCCTCGAATACGATGGAACTTCCTTTGAGCAGCATTCTCAACGCCTCGTACGATGTGTCCGTGACGAAATCGTTGCGCGTGTTCAGGCGTAATTCCGGTACCATTAGCTATGTACTGGAAACGGAATGTAGACCGACAAACAAACGGGTTTATTTAAGTATCGAGGAGATGAATAGAATCTTCGTGATAGTTGATAAGTGGTGTGAAGATCGTTATAAAATACCTGCTAACGTAGGTACAAGAAGAGAGCAGATTAGTGACGCGCCCTCATACGCCGTTGTATGTACGTTGTGTATAAATAACGATCGGCCGTGCATTGATATAAGGCTGATGTGGAAGAATGCTTCTGATAATAACGCTTATTCCTACGCGAAACCGTTTCATCCTCGACAGAATGTTTGAAATCGTCGGATTCCGTAAACTGAAACCTATATTAGACGCGCGTGTTACGGATATGCTTTATTTTGATACAGTTCTTGAATACGCATACACTGCTCTGCTCGATGGGTATTACCGAGTGTAGGACTGGTGAGAATGGTCTAGTGCTGGATGTTTATTTAAAAAGTTTAGACTCTTTGAAATACCATGAACTTTGGTACAAAGCAATTGATCGGTACAAGGCTGAGCTCACCTACACCGTTCACCCTGAAGAACTATTTCTTTATATAGCGCGCAGTTGCCGTAACGATTTAGAAGATTATTTCAATTGCCGCTATGTTGAGTGAAGAGTTCACGATTGAAAAGCTCGAGTCGGTAGAAATAAACCCTCGATTGGAAAAGCATTCTTATAAACTTGTGTTTAATAATGTAGCTAACGATGAACTCTTTGTACGTGCTTTTGATTGTATTCTAGACGTATTTAAAGATGACTTGCCAACCGGTTGTAAAGTGGGGACAAAAATAGTACTGAACGATATGAAAGCCATTCATATCGAATACAGGTTTCCCTATACTTTAAGCGGTGAAATATTATTAAGCCGCATAGACTGCGTAATGCAGAGCAATAATGATGTAATTGTAAACTCGATTAAGACCGATTTTAGTATTTTGAAAAAAAAGTGAATTGTATATATATATTTTGATTATGTACATATTTCTATTGATTTGTGTTTATATATATATATATATTATAATATATATATATATATATATTTTTTTTTGCTTGATATTTCTCCTGTACTGTTGTGTACATATTGAAGTGTATATGAAATGTATATTTTATTTTATATAACACCATATTTGTGTGTGTGTATATTTCTGTTATGTACATATTGATGAAATGTATATTTTATTTTATATATAATTATGTGTATATATTTCTGTTATGTGCATATTCCTCAAATGTATATTTTATTTTCTATATTTTATAATAAAAAGAATGATGCAATGTTGTTTATTGTTATGCCTTCTACTACCGGTATTCTGTATACAACAGGTCTGGCAATATTTAAGCCTTCTAAGCCAACTGGCTGATTAGGAGTCTATAATAGTGTATACAATGGAATACATGGCGCTATCTGGCAACTCAGCCAACTGGCTGATTAGGCGTAATAATAATAATAATGTATGCAATAATAAAAAGAGGTATCTGACAACCAGCCAACTGGCTGATTAGGAGTCTATAATAGTGTATACAATGGAATACATGGCGCTATCTGGCAACTCAGCCAACTGGCTGATTAGGCGTATATAATAATAATAATAAACAACATTGCATCATTCTTTTTATTATAAATATATAGAAAATAAAATATACATTTGAGGAATATGTACATAACAGAATATATACACATAATTATATAAAATAAAATATACATTTCATCAATATGTACATAACAGAAATATACACACACACAAATATGGTGTTATATAAAATAAAATATACATTTCATATACACTTCAATATGTACACAACAGTACAGGAGAAATATCAAGCAAAATATATATATATATATATATATATATATATATATATATATATATATATAAACACAAATCAATAGAAATATGTACATAATCAAAATATATATATACAATTCACTTTTTTTTCAAAATACTAAAATCGGTCTTAATCGAGTTTACAATTACATCATTATTGCTCTGCATTACGCAGTCTATGCGGCTTAATAATATTTCACCGCTTAAAGTATAGGGAAACCTGTATTCGATATGAATGGCTTTCATATCGTTCAGTACTATTTTTGTCCCCACTTTACAACCGGTTGGCAAGTCATCTTTAAATACGTCTAGAATACAATCAAAAGCACGTACAAAGAGTTCATCGTTAGCTACATTATTAAACACAAGTTTATAAGAATGCTTTTCCAATCGAGGGTTTATTTCTACCGACTCGAGCTTTTCAATCGTGAACTCTTCACTCAACATAGCGGCAATTGAAATAATCTTCTAAATCGTTTCGGCAACTGCGCGCTATATAAAGAAATAGTTCTTCAGGGTGAACGGTGTAGGTGAGCTCAGCCTTGTACCGATCAATTGCTTTGTACCAAAGTTCATGGTATTTCAAAGAGTCTAAACTTTTTAAATAAACATCCAGCACTAGACCATTCTCACCAGTCTACACTCGGTATACCCATCGAGCAGAGCAGTGTATGCGTATTCAAGAACTGTATCAAAATAAAGCATATCCGTAACACGCGCGTCTAATATAGGTTTCAGTTTACGGAATCCGACGATTTCAAACATTCTGTCGAGGATGATGAAACGGTTTCGCGTAGGAATAAGAGCGTTATATCAGAAGCATTCTTCCACATCAGCCTTATATCAATGCACGGCCGATCGTTATTTATACACAACGTACATACAACGGCGTATGAGGGCGCGTCACTATCTGCTCTCTTCTTGTACCTACGTTAGCAGGTATTTTATAACGATCTTCACACCACTTATCAACTATCACGAAGATTCTATTCATCTCCTCGATACTTAAATAAACCCGTTTGTTGTCGGTCGGTTACATTCCGTTTCCAGTACATAGCTAATGGTACCGGAATTACGCCTGAACACGCGCAACGATTTCGTCACGGACACATCGTACGAGGCGTTGAGAATGCTGCTCAAAGGAAGTTCCATCGTATTCGAGGAGCGCACGTCTACTCGGCTCAAGCTCTGAGATAACTATGAGCCGTGTGAGGCACAGGCAGGAACGGTTCGACGGGCGGCTGACTCGATGATACGTGAATGGGCATGTTCGTACGACTCGAATTGTTGCACATATTTGTTTTTCCGTTTCGTCACTACCAGCCTACGCACTTTGGATAAGAACTAGGCGCTAATCATCTCCACACCGGCGCACTATTGAGAGGAACATATGCTCATATTTTTCCTTTCTACCCATCAAACGATGCTCGTCTCTAAAATCTGTTAAAAAACTCACGCATAGCACTAGCCACAACCTCACTATGAACCTCATCATGATATACGTTAATATAGTGATAAAAACACCTAAGATTGTCCATGATCACGAGATTCACATTTTCAGACGTAGGGTATGAGTAATCGACATGGTGTAGCATGACGTAATACCGCTTGTCACACCACCGATCCACAAGGCTCATTATCCATACCTGCTGCTTTCTTCTGCACGCGTTGTTTCTTTTACTTCACGGTGTATGTGAGACTTTATAAAGTTTAGCCCTGCAGTATACTTCAGCACATCGTCTGTGCAACGAAAGCCTTCAACAGTCTCACCAGAACATCCGTAGAGTATTTGTACATCTTGGAACTTCGCACAATCCAATGTGGTTTTAAAAGAGGCATAGGAGGGGGGAATAGGAAGTTTTTCGGTATCCACACATCCTCACACTTTACTGAATACCATTTCATAAACGTTGTGCAAGCGATATTAAAGGTAGCCATTTCAATATACGTCTGATCTGAATACACGTCTGATCTCTCGGGCTTACTGCGGTCGACTGACCACGCAGGGACTCCCAGATAGTAGCATGACTCACGCAGTGGGCGGAGCTTAGAACTTTCACCTACACACACACACACACACACACAAAGGAGAAAGTGAAACGCTATTTGATTTATTGAGATATTCATATATTTACAAATACGATTCGAGATATTCAAGTTATATATATATATATATATATATATATATATATATATATATATATTACAAATAGATACGATTATATACAAGACGTGTGAGTTAGAAGCATCATTGGTATCCAAAGGGTACGGTATCATAGGTGCCAGGTAACTGGTAACGTTTCCTATAGGTGTTACGGCACACCATCGTACCCTAAGTCCTTCACGCCTCCCAGCTTCTGCGCCCGAAAATTGTGGGTGCCTACAATTAGTTGGTGAGGTTCCAAACATACTAGATCCTTCAACGACTAAAGTTAACAACCTCCCGATTCGCATGGTTGAGCGTAATACCCTTTGCCTTCACGATATATTTCATTTCATCCCCTACCCTGACCCGTACCCCATAAGTCTTAGGTCCTGTTGAGATAAAAGAGTCGGCGTATGCGTCGTCCCCATACTCATCCTTGATCTCATCAGTGAGTTCGCCGAGGAACTCCCCAATAGCGGGCATGTAATCACCCTCCCTCTCTGTGAATATCACGCTATCTGTATCGGCATACAATACTCTCCGCCCAAGAGAATGCAATAGAATCCAAAGTTTTATACGGGCGTAGGCTGTTGTGAAGCTCGCCACAGGTATGTTTGTAACCCTTGAGGTATCTGTGGCAAATTCAGTGTTGTTGTACTTTATTACGTAAGTATTACCTACATTCACGATCTCCATGACCTCTTTATCGGGGGCATTGGCAAAATCCCAGACATCGCTATAACTTTGTGCCAAATGAATGTTCCCTCTGCCGGTATTCTGCGCAAATTTTCCCCATAGACTGTTTAGACACAACTTTACACTAAAGCGCTTGCCAGGATTCTTTACAATTTGGACACGATCAAGTTGTATACCTTCGCGGTCGCGGTAACGTTGAATATAGGCCGACTTTTCATCTTCGGTATCAACTCCTCGCGGATACCCTGATGCTTCAACCTTATCCTTCAAAAAGGCGTTTATATATGGTGTGAAAAGGTTGGGGAGCTTCTGAAACCTCCAACACCTCGTGTATCTTCAGTATCTATAACCATGGCGTACGGCTAGGGCCAGCTCAGGACTTGTATATACGCCTCTGATCTTACGCTGGTGGGGTATATGGTTACATTCGCCGTTATCCTCTACCGCGCACTTCACGCACAGGGGAAACATGAGCTTGTGGGGGGTTGTTGCAAAGGGGGATGTTGCAAAGGGGGGTGGGGGAAAGGGGGGGTGGGGGGAAAACTTGGAGGCGGCGTTATCCCCCAAGAGAAAGAAGGAGGAGGAGAGAAAGGAGGAGAGGTGTTCGCCTGGCAGGAGCCAAGTGCACACTGAGACTTCCAGCGGGCTGGCGTTGTTTTATAGGCTCCTAATCAGCCAGTTGGCTGAGTTGCCAGATACCGCCATGTATTCCATTGTATACATTATTATCCTAATCAGCCAGTTGGCTGGTTGTCAGATACCTCTTTTTATTATTGCATACATTATTATTATTATATACGCCTAATCAGCCAGTTGGCTGAGTTGTCAGATACCTCTTTTTATTATTGCATACATTATTATTATATACGCCTAATCAGCCGAGTTGGCGTAGTTTATAGGCTCTAATCAGCCAGTTGGCTGAGTTGCCAGATACCATTGTATACATTATTATTATTATATACGCCTAATCAGCCAGTTGGCTGAGTTGCCAGATAGCGCCATGTATTCCATTGTATACACTATTATAGACTCCTAATCAGCCAGTTGGCTGGTTGTCAGATACCTCTTTTTATTATTGCATACATTATTATTATTATATACGCCTAATCAGCCGAGTAGGCGTAGTTTATAGGCTCCTAATCAGCCAGTTGGCTGAGTTGCCAGATACCATTGTATACATTATTATTATTATACGCCTAATCAGCCAGTTGGCTGAGTTGCCAGATAGCGCCATGTATTCCATTGTATACACTATTATAGACTCCTAATCAGCCAGTTGCTTGATATTTCTCCTGTACTGTTGTGTACATATTGAAGTGTATATGAAATGTATATTTTATTTATATAACACCATATTTGTGTGTGTGTATATTTCTGTTATGTACAATTGATGAAATGTATATTTTATTTTATATATAATTATGTGTATATATTTCTGTTATGTACATATTCCTCAAATGTATATTTTATTTTCTATATATTTATAATAAAAAGAATGATGCAATGTTGTTTATTGTTATGCCTTCTACTACCGGTATTCTGTATACAAAACAGGTATCTGGCAATATTTAAGCCTTCTAAGCCAACTGGCTGATTAGGAGTCTATAATAGTGTATACAATGGAATACATGGCGCTATCTGGCAACTCAGCCAACTGGCTGATTAGGCGTATAATAATAATAAATGTATGCAAAATAAAAAGAGGTATCTGACAACCAGCCAACTGGCTGATTAGGAGTCTATAATAGTGTATACAATGGAATACATGGCGCTATCTGGCAACTCAGCCAACTGGCTGATTAGGCGATATATAATAATAATGTATACAATGGTATCTGGCAACTCATCCAACTGGCTGATTAGGAGCCTATAAAACTACGCCTACTCGGCTGATTAGGCTATATAATAATAATAATGTATGCAATAATAAAAAGAGGTATCTGACAACCAGCCAACTGGCTGATTAGGAGTCTATAATAGTGTATACAATGGTATCTGGCAACTATCCAACTGGCTGATTAGGAGCCTTAAAACTACGCCTACTCGGCTGATTAGGCGTATATAATAATAATAATGTATGCAATAATAAAAAGAGGTATCTGACAACCAGCCAACTGGCTGATTAGGAGTCTATAATAGTGTATACAATGGAATACATGGCGCTATCTGGCAACTCAGCCAACTGGCTGATTAGGCGTAATAATAATAATAATGTATACAATGGTATCTGGCAACTCAGCCAACTGGCTGATTAGGAGCCTATAAAACTACGCCAACTCGGCTGATTAGGCGTATATAATAATAATGTATGCAATAATAAAAAAGGTATCTGACAACTCAGCCAACTGGCTGATTAGGCGTATATAATAATAATAATGTATGCAATAATAAAAAGAGGTATCTGACAACCAGCCAACTGGCTGATTAGGATAATAATGTATACAATGGAATACATGGAGGTATCTGGCAACTCAGCCAACTGGCTGATTAGGAGCCTATAAAACAACGCCAGCCCGGCTGGAAGTCTCAGTGTGCACTTGGCTCCTGCCAGGTGAACACCTCTCTCCTTTCTCCTCCTCCTTCTTTCTCTTGGGGGATAACGCCGCCTCCAAGTTTCCCCCCACCCCCCTTTCCCCACCCCCCTTTGCAACATCCCTTTGCAACAACCCCCCTTTGCAACAACCCCCCTTTGCAACAACCCACCCCCTTTGCAACATTACATAATAACCTGCAACATTCCTGCACTCTCCCTTTTGCGGCTATACTACTAGCGTCGTTGACTACAAATCCATTGGCCCTGGGATCGAGATTCGAGACCCGGTAACGGCAGGCGGCGCGCAGCAAAACCCGGCTGTTCATCCTTTCACAATAAAGTGGTTGGTAGATTAAATGGGTACCCTGGGTGGCTAGTGGTTAAGACGCTGGGCTGCTGGTGGGGCGTGGTTCGGATTCCACGTTAAACTGTAGGTCTAAGGTGGAGTGAAAAGCTTGACTTTCGTCAGAATGAACAATTCGGGAGGAAGCAAACCAAAACCAAAGGGTGTTTCATATGTCTGGACAGGGACGTAGACAGGTGGGGGATACGGGAGCTTCAGCCGCCCCGAAATAAAATCATAGGTTTGATATTTCTATGCATTACTTATGAGTAAGTACGCCATGCCAAGTACCTTCAGCACATGTTTTATTGTAATACACTTAAGAATGTGGTTTTACTCATTTACACACTTTAATATATATATACACCTTCCCTTACCTTATGTTGTTTCGTGCGTTGGTCTCTCTTCACACGGAGGTCAAGCTGGTGGCCCCGCCTCTAGGTCTGGCTTGGTGGAGGAGCGAGTTGCTTTCTTGCGCTCTCCACCGTACATAGCCAGGCACGCCCGGCTCATCTGGTACCGTCCTGAGCCAGGCATCCAGTCTTCTCTTGAAGACTTCAACTTTGACCCCCGTTACGTTTGTGAGGTCCTTTGGAAGCTGGTTGAAAAGTCTGGGCCCCCTGACAACCAAGCTATTTTCCTTCAGAGTGGAGGAGGTCCCTTGTCGGGCCTTTAATTTGGGAACACTGCACATTCTGCCTTTCCTATTTTCCAGTGTTATTTGAATGGTAATTGGGTTTAGTTTTAGGTTTGGTACCAGTTTTTCGATCATTTTCCATATGTAGATTATGATGTACATCTCTCTTCTTTCCAGGGAGTACAGATTTAGTTTACGTAATCTTTCCCGGTAGTTGGTATATATATATATATATATATATATATATATATATATAAAGGTGCGGCGTGAAATTATAGGCCAATCAGTTTAACGTCTGTTGTAGGTAAGCTACTGGAATCAATAATTAGGGATCGTATAGTCGAACACTTAGAATTGCATAACTTGGTTAGAAATACGCAGCACGGTTTTAGGCGAAACAAATCTTGCTTAACTAATCTTTTAGAATTTTTTAAAAGCGTGGTTGAAGTTTACGATAGTCGTCGGGCGGTTGATGTAGTGTATTTTGATTTTCAAAAAGCGTTTGACACCGTACCGCACAAAAGACTCATTGAAAAAAACTAAGGCTCATGGAATCAGGGGTGTAGTAATAAATTGGGTAGAAGAGCGGTTGCGAGGTAGGAAACAGAGGGTGGTCGTTGATGGAGCGGAGTCGTGCTGGGCTAATGTAGCGAGCGGTGTTCCTCAGGGTTCTGTATTGGGCCCCTTGCTTTTTCTTATATATATTAACGATTTAGATGTCGGCCTAGTCAGGACAGTTTCAATTTTGCGGATGACAAGAAGCTGGGTGGTAGGGCGATTAATGACGAAGATAGAGGTAAAATCCAGGGAGATCTGAATAAAATCGTTGATTGGTCAGTCACATGGCAAATGAGATTTAACGTTGATAAGTGCAAAATTTTGCATATAGGTTCGCGTAACGGTAATTTTGCATATAGTTTGTCAGGGAAAGGGTTAACAAGCGTAGAGTAGGAAAAAGATGTAGGAGTTATAGTCACTGGTGATTTAAAAGTAGCGAAACAAAGTACAGCAGCGGTCAATAAAGCGAACAAAGTGTTAGGTTTTATAGCTCGGAATTTTGAGTACAAATCGCGCGATATTATAGTTCCTCTTTATAAATCATTAGTTAGACCCCATTTGGAGTACGCGATCCAATTTTGGAATCCGCATATGCGAAAAGATATAGACAAACTCGAAAGAGTTGAAAGACGTGCAACTAAGATGATTCCGTCGGTTAGGTCGAAGTTGTACGAGGATAGGCTAAAGGAGTTAAAATTGACTACACTCGAGACTAGGAGGCTAAGGGGTCATCTAATTCAGGTTTTCAAAATTATGAATGGGTTCGATAACGTATATGGAAAAACCACAACATGGTATCGTATGTGATACCTTTATTTCATAATTAAATATAATTATTAATTAATTGAATTAATTATCTATACAAAATTGGCTCGGGATTGTTGACATAGCTAATGGGAATGAAATGATTGCCATACATACATGGAAACTGTATGTAGGCGTCGGTCTGCATAACCACGTGAAACCTTCATTTATTTCACGTGAAACGAAATCTTCCATTCGCTAACCCATGCAAAAACAAGGAGAAAGAGTCAACAACCTTTGCAAAATCAGCAATTTATACAGAAATATGAAGATATATTAAAGGAATAGTCTCAGGGCTGTTTATGTTACAGTAAACGCTTTAAACGGGAGGATGTCTAAAGTCCTCTCTAAAGTTCTGTGTGAATTCCTTATAATATGGAACCTAATGACTGTAAAAGGGTAGACCTATTCCTTCAGGGGTAAATTAGTGATTGCTATATTAGTAACAAAGTGTTAATTCGTCGTGTAACTCCATCGTGGCGGCCCTACACCGAAAAAGATCGTAACGCCCAACATCGAAGTAAAACTATGATCCATCAAAATTAAGGTGAGGTAATTTCATTTTCATTTTCATTCTAGGGCGTCTAAAATCCGACGCTAAAATTACCATAAACAATTAAATATAAAGAGGTCCTTTAAAGACCTACATATTCATAACTCTCTAACGAAAATATATAGGGCTTTTGTCGTTCACTCTCCACTGAAATCTGCTGGACATTTCCAACGGATGAGGGTAACAGGCAATCAACCCAATGCCCTATACAGTTTTTCACAACGTAGATAGAGATAGCTTTTTCGAAATATCTCAGTATAATAGGACTAGAAATAACGGGTGTAAGTTGACAAGTAGAAGGTTCGAGACAGCAGTAGTTTGCCGGTAGAAGTAATTAGTAGCATGTCTATAAACATGTTTAAAAATCGATTATACGCATATGTTGATAGATTGGGTATAGTTTAAGGTAGTAAACTTAAGGCTTCGTGGTTCGGAACCCACGTAAAGTTGTAGGTCCCCTCCGCCACCACGGAGGACATGCACAATACACAATTACGAACACAGTTAGGTAGACCAGCCATGAGTGGATCCTAGGGTCTTTGTTGGTCTGAAACATTTATATTATATATATATATATATATATATATATATATAATGAATTTCACAATTAAACACGTGAAATGAAGACGAGGTGTACTTCTGAATACACGAAAGGCCTTGGAATAATTTTTCGTTTTCCTTGTGTTTTTTTGTATTATATATATATATATATATATATATATATATATGATACGCACAGACCGTGCATGGAACAAGGAACTTCTAGGAAAATTAAATCCACTATAGGCCGAATAAGTAATGGTAAATGACAAATACTATAGTTTTTTTTAAAAGAAAAAACTATAGTATTTGTCATTTACCATTACTTATTCGGCCTATAGTGGATTTAATTTCCTAGAGAGTTCCTTGTTCCATGCACGGTCTGTGGTATCATAAAAAAACCTCCGGGAAACCATTCTGAGTTCTTTCCATATATATATTATATATGTGTGTGTGTGTGTGTGTGTGTATATGTGTATGTGGGTGGGTGTATAGCATACCATAATAATCGTTTGCCTTTAGAAAACTGTAATATGTACTAGAAATGGAAAATATTATATTTTCGCGCACGCGAAATCTGAACCGTTTAATTATAGATACGCTAATTTGATGTTTGTAGAACAATTACGTTTATGGAACGCCAGTTATCAAATGATACGCTATCGATCAGCGGTAAATTAAATGAACACTCATTATCAAAACTATTATCCATAAAAGGAAAATGATATGGAACTATCTGAATTTTACTTTTTATTTATTTTTTTTTTGAAGCTTTTGACTCCATTACGATAATTGTCTGAAAAAGTTATGCTGAAATATTTCAGTCATTTTTTATTTTAATTTTTTTCGATTTTAAGCGTTTTTTGGGTTACGTTAATGCGTGAAATTTTCCTCAATAATAAAAAAAAGGGTAAATTTCGGAAATTATTTTTTCATCTTTACGAATATAAGAAAGAAGTGAGTTTTGGTAATTTTTTAATGCGGGTCCGAGTTACCAATTGGAGGGGACATTCAGTAAACCTTTTTTTATGCAAGTGAGGTTTTTTTTTTGTTTTTTCTAACGATATTTGGGATTATATTTATGGGAAAAAATATCGAGGATGGAAATATATTAAGATGCAAAGTGTTAATTTCTTTATTTTTTATCAGTTAATTAAAAGACAGTTTGAGTTTCTCTCTCTCTCTCTCTCTCTCTCTCTCTCTCTCTCTATATATATATATATATATATATATATATATATATAAGCAAACAACCACAGCGAAAAGGAAACACGAAGTCCGAGCGCTTTCGTGATATATTCACATTATCAAGGAGAAACAGAAAATAGACGGAGATTACAAAGTAAATGAGTTAAATAAACAAGCAAAAAATTCACAATCGGCACCTCAAATTAAAGGCCATAAAGCCCTCTAAAGATTTTTTCAATTGATAACAATCTGTAGGCTGCTAAATTACTAAATATAAAAGAACTATATAGATGAAATTAGACAAAAAACCAATACAGAGAACAAAAATTATTATAATGGTTATTAACACTAATATTTAATTAAAGCAGGCAATTAAATGGTAAGAATTTAATGAAAACAAATAGATAACATAGATAACAAATAGATAACAATCTGTAGGCTGCTAAATTACTAAATATAAAAGAACTATATAGATGAAATTAGACAAAAAAAACAATACAGAGAACAAAAATTATTATAATGGTTATTAACACTAATATTTAATTAAAGCAGGAAATTAAGTGGCAAGAATTTAATGAAAACAAAGGGAATGGTGCCATCGTCTTACAGAATATTACAAAATTTCTACAAACAGTCTGGAAAAATTGTTGTCCCAAAAGCAAACCAGTTGAAAAGTCCAATAAACCACCCAGCAACCAAAGATTATACACGAAAGAAATATTACAATTAAAATAGACACATAAGAATGTTAACAGTTCTTAAAATAATATTTATTTATTTAACCAGGGCAAGCCGTTAAGGGGGAAGAATGCGGTCAAGAAAACAATAGGCAAGATATGAAAATAAAACCCACTCTAATAGACAGAGTTTATTTCCACGACAGTTTCGACGCCCACTGGCATCCTCCTCGGGTGGATACAGAAACACGAATGAACCAAAACAAGAGGGAAAAACAGTCAGGGACCGACCGTTAAGAAATTCGCACCTAGGTTAGATCCCATTCTCCCGACACCGGAAGGGCATTTTCATTAAGTACATTCGCGCAAATTTAAAACTATCTTCCTCTTCTAAACATACAGATTCATTATTATTTTTTTACATAATTATTACATTTATTATTAAATTTATTACATTTAATATTGCATAATTATTTATTACAGAAATTATAAATTTATTATTACATTGGTTATTACATTATTGTTTATTATACAGAACTTATAAACCGAAAAACGAATGAAAAAGCCGATTAGGAAACAATCCAGAAACCATTGAGAAATTCGCACCTAGGTTAGATACCGTTCTCCCGACACTGGAAGGGCATTTTTATTACAGGGTCGCTTATAAGTACATTCCCACAAATTAAAACTATCTTCTTGTTCTATACATACAGATTCTAATATTTTGACATAATTACTGCATTTATTATTACATTTACATTTTTTAACATTTATTATTATTACCTTTACCCTAATTATTAAATTTATAATATTACCTTTATTATTACATCTGTTGCATTTATATTTATTTCCACATTTATTACTTCCATTATTACATTTACTAAAGGCGAGTAAGGAAACATTCCAATCCAGAGACATTTAAGAAATTCACACTTAGGTTCGAACACGTTCCCACGACTCCGTAAGGGATTTTTTGACCAAGAATCTCATTAAAGGGTCTAACTTATAAGTACCTTCGCACAAATTAAAATTATCTACTTTTTCTATACACACAGATTCTATTATTTTTCTTTTGACATAATTATTACATTTATAAAGTACCTTACTTGATTCCCAATCTATAGCATGATTATTTTGGCTGGCGTGATAAAAAATGGCATTATTATTATTACAACTTCTGAGGCATATTTGTGTTCTTTAATACGGGTTTCGATATTTCTTCCAGTTCTCCCACGTATACTAAATCACAACTTTTACAGGGAATGCTGTAGACACAGGCTTGTTCCTCTTTTGCCACGTTATTCCTAACCAATTTACTTTTCACGGTAGACGAATATTTGAACGCCAAAGCAAACTTAAAATCTTTCGTCAACGGTTTTACTCTTTCTAAGCCGGCAATGTAAGGCAAACTCACATATTGTTTTGGTTAACTGAAGGTTCCCGAGGGACATAAAAAGATTTTCTGGCTTTAAAATACGCCTTTCTGATAAAACACTCGGGATATTTTAAATCCTTAAAAATGTTCCAAATCTTTGAATTTTCCGGGTCAAGCAAATGTGGGCTACAAATCCTGAGTGCTCTTAGAAACATGGAAGAAATAATTGAGCTTTTAACCCCTTCATCATGATATGAAAAATAATGAATGTACGAATTACAATGAGTAGGTTTTCTATAGACCGTGAAATTGGGCTTTCCGCTTTCGTTAATGACCAAAACATCTAGAAAAGGTAATTGTTTGTCGTTCTCCCATTCATATTTAAATTTAATAGAGGAACAAGATTATTTAATGACTGAAAGAAAGTGTCAAAGTTGTTCCAGTGGTCAGGCCAAAATGAGAAAATATCATCTACATAACGAAACCAAATTAGATTCCTGGGCAATCTTCCCTCTAAGGTGTGCGCGTGTGCGCGCGCACACGTGTTGTGAAACCCGCGCACAGGCTCAAACGTATCATGAGTCACGACAGTAAATGAAGTAATTTCAAAAATTTCAGTTTAATGAATCCTATAAAGAACAAATTAAGAAACCGCTTGAAAGAAAATCATTTGGACATGCTCATGCGAATTAAAAAGTTACCTGAATAATGATGGATTATTAATCTTCATAGAGTTTATTTGGAATGGGCAAATGCTAAAGATCGTGGGGAGAAATCATAATCATACTTAAATGAAAGGCACTTTCATTTAATGTTATTCTGATTATATTTTATTTTATTGAATTTATTATTTTATTCCTGTTTTGTGAATAATATGATACATGATTTTATCCAATCTTGATAATCTATTTAAATTGCTAAATGTTAAAAATTGTTTTGAGAAATGATAACTAAAATAGTCATTTTCAATTAATGTTATTTTTTTTATTTCTTTATTTTGTTGAATTTTATTTTATATTTTTTATTTTATTCATATTTTTAGAATGGATAAAATGTTTTCTTTTTTAAGAAATATATAATATTGTAAACAGTTTTTTAATATCCATTTAATAGTACCGTAATGATCAAGCTGTCACCTTATGGAAATTAACCCTTTAATGCCCAGTGTGTGAAATTTTCATCGTTAACTTTGGAAGCAATTTTAGACCTTCCAGTTTCCAATGTGTGAAATATAAACACATTTCGTATTTTATTAATTATGAACAATAAAACTTTGTAAATTATATTTTTCAGTTATTTTGGGTCCAATTAAACGATTTTTATATCCCAATTTTTTTTTTTACTTTTCGACTTAATTTGGGTATGAAAGGGTTAAATGTATGCACAACGAAAATTTCTTGCGCACACGGACTAAAAAAAAATAGAGGGAACATTTTTCCTGGGACATATTGTTTGCAACAATTCCGACTCATAGTATTCCATGTATAATGTACTCAGTATTGGGGATAAAGGAGACCTCATTCCCATACCAAAACGTTGCAAATAAAATTCTTCACCGAAGGAGAAGGCATTATTGGTGACAGAGTTTTATCAGTTCTAAAAATACAGATGTGGGCATGCCTAGTTCTACGTTACATGTTGGCAATTTTCTATCTAAAAAACTAAGTACATCATCAATGGGAACTTTCGTAAACAAGGACTCAACGTCAAAACTGATCATTCTTCCCCGTTTTAAATCTAAGGACATAACTTTGTTAATAAAGTCACAGGAATTAGTGATGTGCGAGCATGAAAATTTACCAACTAATGGGGATAATTTATCTGCAAGAAATTTAGATAACCTGTAACTAAAGGAACCCCTGTGTGAAATAATGGGACGGAGTGGTATATTAATCCTATGGGTTTTGGGTAGGCCGTAAATGTGGGGAGTTTGGGGTTAATCTGTAGAAATCTTTTAGGATCAATCGCCGGGACATCTTTTAATAAGTTCCTGATGGTTTTGTTGAATTCGGCAGAAAGACGCTTTAGGGGGGACGATCTCACTTTGGCGTAGGTGAATTCATCACTAAGTAACGCTTCCATTTTTTGTTTTATAATCACACTTGTCCAAAATAACCACAGTGTTACTTTGTCCGCTTTAGTGACAAATATTGCTTCATTCTTCCTGAGCTTGTCTAAAGCTAACCGGAATCTTTTGGGAATAGAGTCCAATGAGTTGAAATGTTCCAGAAACTTGCTCAGAATCAAACCATTTAAACACGGAATATCCACCCTGGAATTAACTACGGAAGACACAAAATCTAAAACAATGTTTTATCGGGTTTAAGGGCAAACGACAGCCCTAAATTAAGAACTTCCTTTTCGGATTTGGATAAGACATATGTCGATAAATTTAAAACGGAACCTTCCACCGCACACTTTGACCAAGCACTTTCATCACATAAATAGGATAGCTTTCTGTTAAGTCGTTGTTCAGTGCGTCTAGTCTCCACGTAGCATTTATAATCTGCAGTTTCAAACAGCGCCACAAGTAGTTCACACGACACATGCGATTTAAGGACGCGTAGACAATTCTCAGTTTGAAATACGTATGGTCAATTTCTCTTTTAACACACGGAATACGTTCCTTCAAAATTTCCCTGGCAAAATTCGGAAACGGTGTATGGTCCTTCCTGAAGGTAAACGGTATCAAGGACTTCGGGCACACTTAATTTGTGGGAATGTACTTATAAGCGGACCCTGTAATAAAATGTCCTTCCAGTGTCGGGAGAACGGTATCTAACCTAGGTGCGAATTTCTCAATGGTCTCTGGATTGTTTCCTAATCGGCTTTTTTCATTCGTTTTTCGGTTTATAAGTTCTGTATAATAAAACAATAATGTAATAACCAATGTAATAATAAATTTATAATTTCTGTAATAAATAATTATGCAATATTAAATGTAATAAATTTAATAATAAATGTAATAATTATGTAAAAAAATATAATAGAATTGTATGTTTAGAACAGGAAGATAGTTTTAAATTTGCGCGAATGTACTTAATGAAAATGCCCTTCCGGTGTCGGGAGAATGGGATCTAACCTAGGTGCGAATTTCTTAACGGTCGGTCCCTGGACTGTTTTTCCCTCTTGTTTTGGTTCATTCGTGTTTCTGTATCCACCCGAGGGGGATGCCAGTGGGCGTCGAAACTGTCGTGGAAATAAACTCTGTCTATTAGAGTGGGTTTTATTTTCATATTTTGATCTTCACGTAGAAAAAAGTGAAGTTTTTTGCATTTAAAACAATAGGCCCTTCGCCACCTTTCTAACAATGCACGAGTCTAATTTATACAGCCCAGGGCTAATATTAAGGACCAAGTCCGCATTATTCTTGATCACACTTGATTCCAGTATATTTCTGCTAACAATAGATTTACTAAACCTTAATTTCGAAGCATTTTTCCAATCAATGGGATGATTAGTATCTCTTACGTGAATGAAAATGGCGTTAGATTCCTGGCCACTTCTTATACTGTATTGATGCTGTTTAATACGTAACTCAAGGGTCTTACCAGTTTGGCCAATGTAAAATTTATTACATAGTGTGCAAGGGATTTTATATACACAACCCTGTTCACTTAAAGTGGAGTTCTTAATCAATGAATTCTTAATTACATCTAAATTTTTGAACGCAATATTTACGTTAAAAGTCCTCAGCAGATTCGGCAGATCAAGGAAATTTTCTCTGAATGGTAACACTAAAACATTTTTTGTTATAAGGAATCTTATCCTTTACTTCGTAGAAGGTTTTCTTTGCCATTTTTAAGGACTTGTCTCTGCAGTTCTTTGGGTATTTTAAATCAAAAGCAATTTTGTATATTTTACTAATTTCGTCGTCAATGAACTCTGGGCTAAAATTCGTAGGCCTCTTAGGAACAAAGTAGAAAGAACGGATCGTTTTACATTAATGTGGTGATCAGAATAATAATGGGTGCTGGTTAAGTGTGCGGTCTACCTAGCTTTTAGTTAGCCTTATAAGGCTAACTAATGAAACTATCACGACTTAACCTAACCAATCGTCAAGGGCGTACAGTTGACCTAACGATTGGTTAGGTTAAGTCGTGATATTTTCGTTAGTTAGCCTTATAAGGCTAACTAAAAGCTAGGTAGACCGCACACTTAACCAGCACCTAATAATGTATATAGGAACAATTATTAGTGGGTTTTCTGTAAATATTGTACTTAAACTTTTTTCCAGACTTATAGGGTATATTAAAACATCTAAAAAAGGGATCGAAGAATCTTTTTCTATTTCAACTGTAAAATTGATAGAGGGAGTTAAGTTATTAAGTTTGGGTAAGAATTCATTGAGATTTAAAGTCACTGGCCAAAGACAAAGAACATCATCTACATATCTAAACCATCGAACATAATTTGGCAGAATCTTCCTTAATAACTTACTTTCAAAAAAACTCCATATATAAGTTACTCAAAATGGGGAGAGAGGGTTTCCCATCGCCATACCAAATTTCTGCCTAAAATATTCATTATTGAACACAAATTTTGAGTCTACTATGCACAGCTTAATTAATTCTATAATTGTAGCCACAGGTAATGGCAAATTATGCTTAACCAATTCTTCCGAAAGAAACACTAATAGATCCTCAACCGGGACTCTTGTAAATAAAGCGGTAACATCAAAGCTTACCAATCTAAAATTGTAATTGACACTGATACTATTTAATTTTTCCACAAGGTCTACATTATTATTTGTGTGTGATGTGAAATTGTGCCGAGGAGAGGATTAAGAATGGAGACAAGCCATTTGGATAGCTTATATGAGATAGATCCTATAGAACTAACAATAGGCCTTGCAGGATTATTTGGCTTATGAGTTTTAATCAGGCCATAATATAGGGTAATGACAGTGAAGTACTCAAAAACTGTTTAAGTAATATTTCATTACCCTTCAAAAGTTGTTAATTTTCTTGTTAAATGCACTGTTCACAGTTTCAAGGGGATTGTTCCTTAATTTCACGTAAGTGTCCGCATCATTCAAAAGATCATACATTTTTCCTAGATAAACGTCTTTATTGAGGATCACTAAGGCATTTGATTTATCAGCTTTGGTTATATGTAGATTCTGATCTTTTCTTAAAGCTTCATAAGAGTCGAAAAACCTCTGTGGACAATTTGGAATAGAGGGTTTAGACATGGCACTATATACTATACCTTTACAAATATTCACATCCTCTATAGGTAAATCATTAATTTTTCTAAATTACAGAAAGCCTTAGCTATTTCTAAATAGTCCACCTCCTTTTTAGCTGCTGCAAAATTTATTCCATATCCAAGAGCCGTAACCATATTTTTATTTAACACTTTATCTGATAGATTATCACAAATCCGGGGTTAGCATCCTTAGTCCAATCACTTCTTTCAATTAGAATTTGTAATTTAATATCCAGTTTCCTTTCCACAACACTACATTCTCGTCTAAGTTTGTTATAACAATAGTCCAGTAACCGTTGTTTCCATTCAGGTGGAATTGCCCTATCAAAACTATATCTTCTCGCCCTGGTAACTTTAAAAGTTTCTTCGACTTCAATCTTAGTAATTTCTATATGCTTCTGCAACACTATTCTCTGGAATTCATCGAAGGGGCGTTCTCTCAAATTCAAAAGTCTATTAGGGAGTAAAGAGGTGGGGAGAACTTGTTCACTTAGACATCTTAGAAATATCAGGTGAACCTTTCGCTTGTGTGACTTAACTAAAGAAGAACAAAAGGTAGAAACAAACAGTGCTAGGCCAGGGAAGAGCAACGAGAAGGTCTCGAAGTGGCGCGTGGTATCCATTATGCACTAAAATCACAGAATAACACGTGATCTTATTAATAAGTAAACAACCACAGGGAAAAGGAAACACGAAGTCCGAGCGCTTTCGTGATATCACATTATCAACGAGAAACAGAAAATAGACGGAGATTACAAAGTAAATGAGTTAAATAACCATTATAATAATTTTTGTTCTCTGTACTGGTTTTTTGTCTAAAATTCATATATATAGTTCTTTTATATTTAGTAATTTAGCAGCCTACAGATTATGTTATCTATTTGTTATCTATGTTATCTATTTGTTTTCATTAAATTCTTGCCATTTAATTGCCTGCTTTAATTAAATATTAGTGTTAATAACCATTATAATAATTTTTGTTCTCTGTATTGTTTTTTTTGTCTAATTTCATCTATATAGTTCTTTTATATTTAGTAATTTAGCAGCCTACAGATTATGTTATCTATTTGTTTTCATTAAATTCTTGCCATTTAATTGCCCGCTTTAATTAAATATTAGTGTTAATAACCATTATAATAATTTTTGTTCTCTGTATTGGTTTTTTGTCTTATTTCATCTATATAGTTCTTTTATATTTAGTAATTTAGCAGCCTACAGATTATGTTATCAATTGAAAAAATCTTTAGAGGGCTTTATGGCCTTTAATTTGAGGTGCCGATTGTGAATTTTTTGCTTGTTTATTTAACGCATTTACTTTGTAATCTCCGTCTATTTTCTGTTTCTCCTTGATAATGTGAATATATCACGAAAGCGCTCGGACTTCGTGTTTCCTTTTCCCTGTGGTTGTTTGCTTATTAATAAGATCACGTGTTATTCTGTGATTTTAGTGCATAATGGATACCACGCGCCACTTCGAGACCTTCTCTTTGCTCTTCCCTGGCCTAGCACTGTTTGTTTCTACCTTTTGTTCTTCTTTAGTTAAGTCACAAGCGAAAGGTTCACCTGATATTTCTAAGATGTCTAAGTGAACAAGTTCTCCCCACCTCTTTACTCCCTAATAGACTTTTGAATTTGAGAGAACGCCCCTTCGATGAATTCCAGAGAATCGTGTTGCAGAAGCATATAGAAATTACTATGATTGAAGTCGAAGAAACTTTTAAAGTTACCAGGGCGAGAAGATATAGTTTTGATAGGGCAATTCCACCTGAATGGAAACAACGGTTACTGGACTATTGTTATAACAAACTTAGACGAGAATGTAGTGTTGTGGAAAGGAAACTGGATATTAAATTACAAATTCTAATTGAAAGAAGTGATTGGACTAAGGATGCTAACCCCGGATTTGTGATAAATCTATCAGATAAAGTGTTAAATAAAAATATGGTTACGGCTCTTGGATATGGAATAAATTTTGCAGCAGCTAAAAAGGAGGTGGACTATTTAGAAATAGCTAAGGCTTTCTGTAATTTAGAAAAATATAATGATTTACCTATAGAGGATGTGAATATTTGTAAAGGTATAGTATATAGTGCCATGTCTAAACCCTCTTCCAAATTGTCCACAGAGGTTTTTCGACTCTTATGAAGCTTTAAGAAAAGATCAGAATCTACATATAACCAAAGCTGATAAATCAAATGCCTTAGTGATCCTCAATAAAGACGTTTATCTAGGAAAAATGTATGATCTTTTGAATGATGCGGACACTTACGTGAAATTAAGGAACAATCCCCTTGAAACTGTGAACAGTGCATTTAACAAGAAAATTAAACAACTTTTGAAGGGTAATGAAATATTACTTAAACAGTTTTTGAGTACTTCACTGTCATTACCCTATATGTATGGCCTGATTAAAACTCATAAGCCAAATAATCCTGCAAGGCCTATTGTTAGTTCTATAGGATCTATCTCATATAAGCTATCCAAATGGCTTGTCTCCATTCTTAATCCTCTCCTCGGCACAATTTCACAATCACACACAAATAATAATGTAGACCTTGTGGAAAAATTAAATAGTATCAGTGTCAATTACAATTTTAGATTGGTAAGCTTTGATGTTACCGCTTTATTTACAAGAGTCCCGGTTGAGGATCTATTAGTGTTTCTTTCGGAAGAATTGGTTAAGCATAATTTGCCATTACCTGTGGCTACAATTATAGAATTAATTAAGCTGTGCATAGTAGACTCAAAATTTGTGTTCAATAATGAATATTTTAGGCAGAAATTTGGTATGGCGATGGGAAACCCTCTCTCCCCCATTTTGAGTAACTTATATATGGAGTTTTTTTGAAAGTAAGTTATTAAGGAAGATTCTGCCAAATTATGTTCGATGGTTTAGATATGTAGATGATGTTCTTTGTCTTTGGCCAGTGACTTTAAATCTCAATGAATTCTTACCCAAACTTAATAACTTAACTCCCTCTATCAATTTTACAGTTGAAATAGAAAAAGATTCTTCGATCCCTTTTAGATGTTTTAATATATAAGTCTGGAAAAAGTTTAAGTAAAATATTTACAGAAAACCCACTAATAATTGTTCCTATATACATTATTATTCTGATCACCACATTAATGTAAAACGATCCGTTCTTTCTACTTTGTTCCTAAGAGGCCTACGAATTTGTAGCCCAGAGTTCATTGACGACGAAATTAGTAAAATATACAAAATTGCTTTTGATTTAAAATACCCAAAGAACTGCATAGACAAGTCCTTAAAAATGGCAAAGAAAACCTTCTACGAAGTAAAGGATAAGATTCCTTATAACACAAAAAATGTTTTAGTGTTACCATTCAGAGAAAATTTCCTTGATCTGCCGAATCTGCTGAGGACTTTTAACGTAAATATTGCGTTCAAAAATTTAGATGTAATTAAGAATTCATTGATTAAGAACTCCCCTTTAAGTGAACAGGGTTGTGTATATAAAATCCCTTGCACACTATGTAATAATTTTACATTGGCCAAACTGGTAAGACCCTTGAGTTACGTATTAAACAGCATCAATACAGTATAAGAAGTGGCCAGGAATCTAACGCCATTTTCATTCACGTAAGAGATACTAATCATCCCATTGATTGGAAAAATGCTTCGAAATTAAGGTTTAGTAAATCTATTGTTAGCAGAAATATACTGGAATCAAGTGTGAGGAAGAATAATGCGGACTTGGTCCTTAATATTAGCCCTGGGCTGTATAAATTAGACTCGTGCATTGTTAGAAAGGTGGCGAAGGGCCTATTGTTTTCTTGACCGCATTCTTCCCCCTTAACGGCTTGCCCTGGTTAAATAAATAAATATTATTTTAAGAACTGTTAACATTCTTATGTGTCTATTTTAATTGTAATATTTCTTTCGTGTATAATCTTTGGTTGCTTGGTGGTTTATTGGACTTTTCAACTGGTTTGCTTTTGGGACAACAATTTTTCCAGACTGTTTGCAGAAATTTTGTAATATTCTGTAAGACGATGGCACCATTCCCTTTGTTTTCATTAAATTCTTGCCACTTAATTTCCTGCTTTAATTAAATATTAGTGTTAATAACCATTATAATAATTTTTGTTCTCTGTACTGGTTTTTTGTCTAAAATTCATCTATATAGTTCTTTTATATTTAGTAATTTAGCAGCCTACAGATTATGTTATCTATTTGTTATCTATGTTATCTATTTGTTTTCATTAAATTCTTGCCATTTAATTGCCTGCTTTAATTAAATATTAGTGTTAATAACCATTATAATAATTTTTGTTCTCTGTATTGTTTTTTTTTGTCTAATTTCATCTATATAGTTCTTTTATATTTAGTAATTTAGCAGCCTACAGATTATGTTATCTATTTGTTATCTATGTTATCTATTTGTTTTCATTAAATTCTTGCCATTTAATTGCCTGCTTTAATTAAATATTAGTGTTAATAACCATTATAATAATTTTTGTTCTCTGTATTGGTTTTGTCTAATTTCATCTATATAGTTCTTTTATATTTAGTAATTTAGCTGCCTACAGATTATGTTATCAATTGAAAAATCTTTAGAGGGCTTTATGGCCTTTAATTTGAGGTGCCGATTGTGAATTTTTTTGCTTGTTTTTAACTCATTTACTTTGTAATCTCCGTCTATTTTTCTGTTTCTCCTTGATAATGTGAATATATCACGAAAGCGCTCGGACTTCGTGTTTCCTTTTCCCTGTGGTTGTTTGCTTATTAATAAGATCACGTGTTATTCTGTGATTTTAGTGCATATATATATATATATTATATATATATATATATATATATATATAGCTATTACCGTTTAATTTTAGCTTCGTTCCATAACTGATTATTTCTTTAACATTTCACTTAAGGAAAAACAAGAGTAGAATGTAACTTGTCTTTGAAGACTTCTTCAAAGAGGGAAAACTTTAACATTGATGAAAATTTCATCCTGAACGAAGGTTGATGTCGAGGTGGTCTCAATGATGCGTGAAATGCGTTCTCTCTCTTCGCTGTTTCAGCTTTAATTAAAAATAACAGAATGATGTCACACTTCTTTGTTTGGCCACTTATTCATTCCCACCTGGTATACAGAGAGAAAGGAAACTCGTGCGCACCCCTGCAGGGATTTCATCCCACTGCATGTCTTCAGTAATGAGTGAAACGCCATTAAGGTACTACATTATAATTCAACAAATTATATATATAATATATATATATATTATATATATATATATATATATATATATATATATATATATATATATATATATATGCCAAAATCACCCCACCCGGATTTAAACGAAGGACCTCCTAATTAAAATCGCGGGGCTCACCACTATGCTACGACACGGTAAAAGACAATGCAACTTGCCGCATATTTCAAACCCGAAGGAACACACAACGTTTTCGTGACCAGAGGTGTTTTTAAGTGCTACCCCCTCCCCTCTGCACTTGATCTAACTAACGGTAACATTTTATTCAAAATTTCTCCGACTTGTAATCAAGCTGGGAATATTTTGCATTATGCATAATCGTGCGAAATCATGCATGATATATATATATATATATCGCCAAATTTCTCCTACATTTTTGTCAGTTGTCATTAAAGTTACATCAGCTCCTACATGTGATGTCTTTTATTTTTTTCCACATTTTTAATCACCTACTTGCGTTAAGGTAGGGAGGGGTTCCATTAAAAAAATTTAGTAGAAAATGCGCTTTTTTACCGTATATAATGATTATTTTTCGAATGTCATTCATGAAAGGATTTTAATTACAAAATCGAAATCAAATTACTACTACTTCATGCTACCTCAGGATTTTAAACACAGTTTTCTTTTTATTTTATTTAGGTTAGCTTAAGTTAACCTAATCTAACCTAACATAAATTAAACCCATATAACATCTTATATAACAAAATAGTAGCTATTTTCCGTGTAGGAGAAAAGTGGTACAAACGATAGCACCGAATAGGAGCGAACGTGACTTTTAGCGATATATACATATATGTACGTACCATTCACCCTTTTATAGATATTTTGTAGAGGTCAATATACATATACATATACACGAGTATACAGTATACGAGTATATATGTATATATATAGTTTCGAAAAATATATCTCGAACGCCATGTATGTTTCAAAATGGCTCTCATTGAAAAGGCATCAGAGAGGCAATATCGAAAATCAAACGCATCCTTTTTTCCTTTCTATATGAAAAGTCTGATCTATCGCTTAATAGACTTTCGAACCCGAATAGCCGTTTTACGTGATCGTAAATTTTCTCCGTGAACGATGTTGCACCCGGAAGTCAGTGGTCGAACCAGGAAACTCGTCAAAAATCAAAAAAAAATTTTTTTGCCGAATTTAAAAATAAAATAAAATTAAACTGTCTTTGCGTACGTTTACCGAAGCTTATTGAAAGTCTTATTTTTTTCCTCGCAAGTTATGAAACTTTTATTCAGTCTTATTAAATAACTTTTTGGAGAGTTAAATAGATGGAGTTTTGGAGATATTTATTGAATATATATATATATATATATATATATATATATTTTTTTTTTGTTGTTGTTGTTTTTAAGATTATTTTGGGTGTAAAATTTACACCCGAAAAAAATACAATTTACAACCCCGAAAAAATAAAGTCGCTCAATGTATGCACTTCTTGACTTTTAGTAGCAAGGCGTATACTGTATATTATTCTTTCGACTGATGGTGGTGAAGGAAGCTTGTGTTTCTCTGATCTTCAAAATCATATTGTTTTTCATATTTGCAGGTAATTCTTCAAGTAAAATTGTTTGTCTTAAATTTTCTCATTTACACCCAAGTTTTGGTCATTTACACCCGGAGCCTCAACCTTAACCCTTTAAGCCCTGAATTTTTTGTAGGGTTAAGTTATGAACGCGTGTATTTGAAACGTTAGCAATTTGTACCTTTCGTCCTTAAAGGGTGAAAAAATGCAAAATTTAATTCACTTTATATTTACGACATCTCAGCGATATTTTATTTCATTTGTGATAGATTTTAACAAAATCCTTTCAGTACATTTTCAAAGCGAATTACGTGCAGATACACTCCCGTTTCAAAGGTGTTTGCAAAAGATTCCCTAACTAAATTTTTCCACCACTTTTCGCACTCTGAACAAAAAAATAACAAACATTATGGTCCATAACAACCAGCGACGACTCGTTTTCAAGGCAGCAAACATTATAAATTGATATGTAGATATATTGTATATATAATGGTGTTTTATATATATATATATACAGGGCGTCCCAAAAAAATGTATACACACTTTAACAGCTGATAGCTCAATTGATGTTTCTTTCTTTCCAAGTTAAACCCATTAGAATTAATAATGGCAGTCAGACTAAGCTTTGAACAAAGGAAATTCATTCTAAAATGCTACTGGAAGTGTGAAAACGCAGTTGAAGTGCAAAGACAGTTTAGGAGGGAGTTTCAAACAGATCCACCAACGCGACTTACCATCACTCGAATTAGAGATAAGTTTGAAGCCGATGGAACTGTTCAGAATGTCCACAAGAAGCGTTCCGGAAGACCACGGACATCGACAAGCCCAAAGCAAGAAAGAGTACTGGAAACGTATCACCAAAGTCCAAGAAAATCTGTGCGGCAAGCGAGTCGTGAGGTAGGAATTTCAGAATCGTCTGTCCAACGCATTTTGAAGCGCTGTCAATGGAAAAGTTACATTCCAAGATTAGTCCATGCTATTAATGAAGATGATCCGGACCGAAGAGTGGAGTATTGCGAGTGGTACTTGGCACGATGTGGATGTGGATTGGACGAAGGGGTTTCGTAGAATACCCTCCGCGTTCACCAGACCTCACACCACTAGACTTTTTTTTATGGGGATACTTAAAAGACAAAGTCTACGCTATAAAACCTGCAACAGTCGCTGAATTGAGAGCAGCCATTGAACGAGAATGCACACAAATACCAAACGAAATGTTTCGTGATGTTTGCGATTCCATTGCTTCGCGTTATCAGCAGTGCCTGGACCAGAACGGACATCAGTTTGAAAACAGGCGTTGACAAAACAATTAAATAATGTCTGTAGATTCTATTACATTTTGAAAATGAAATGTATTTTAATAAACACTGCCTTTATAAGTATTTAAAGTGTGTATACATTTTTTTGGGACGCCCTGTATATACACAAACTCAGAATGGTTCCCTGAGAAAATTATATGTTAAACACAGACCGTGCATGGAACAAGGAACTCTTCTGGGAAAATTAAATCCACTATAGTCCGAATAAGTAATGGTAAATGACAAATACCATAGTTTTTCTTTTTCATGATTTTAGCCTGACGTGGGCAACGGGTCTCTCGCAAAGAGATCCCATAAATATAGCTTCCCTCACCAGCTATCTGCAAAGCAGACAGGATCCAGCTTTGGGACAAAGCTATATTTATGGGATCTCTCTGTATAATAATGGGGGACTTTAACGCACATGTGAACTCGGAATTCTTTGTAGAATTGGGTAACATGTGCGAGTCGGCCAATTTAAGTATAAGTGATGTAGAGGTATTAGGGGTAACCAGTGGTAATTTTACATACGTTAGTGATATGAGTGGTACCACCAGGTGGATTGATCATTGTCTCACTAGTAATAATCTAAAGGTTCGAATTGTTAGAGTTCATATTCTGCATGATTTCCTTCTTTCTGATCATAGACCATTAGAAATATTAATTAACTTTACCAATTTATACGCAACAAGACTTAACAAGAACTCAATAGGTAAGAATAATCGCGTCGATTGGTCCAATGTTAATATTCAGCAGAGAATAGAATACAAAGACAGAACAAGTCACCTTTTTAATAATTTAGAAATCTTACATCTTGCCTGTAATAATCCTTGCTCAAATGATTCTCACTGTAAACTCATAGATAGGTATTATAGTAAGATAATATCCCTGTTAAGAGAAGCAGGAAGCCCCCTGATTAACCCTTTATCGCCGAACTTTTTGCGTAGGGTTGAGTCTAAATGCGTGTATCTGAAACGTTACGTATTCGACGCACAGTGCAGTAAAGTGTTAAATCTTACAACTATCATACTAAGATTATTCCTGGATGGAATGATTTTATTGCCCCCCTGAAGAGGGAATCGAACGACGCCTATGATTTGTGGTGCTTTCATGGTAGACCCAGATTATGATCAGTATACATGAATATGTGTAGAAGTAGGGGTCAGTATAAGGCGACCATAAGGCGATGTAAACAGGAAGAAGAGTCTATTCGAGCATCAAAAGCCTGTGAAGCTCGCATAAATAACGATAATAACAAATTTTAGAAATTTGTTAAGAATCAAACGGGTGTCAAAAATGTCCTCCCTCCGACAATCGATGGGGTGTCGGGGGAGGATGAAATTGCAAAGCTGTGGAAGAACCACTACTCTAACATTCTTAATAGTGTGAGTAGGGATAATCTTAAGATAGATTGCAGCGAAACGATTGTGGGAGGGACAAGGGAAAATACTTTATCATTTTCTGAAGTAAAGAGGTTAATTAAAGAGTTAAAGACTGGTTCTGTGTCAGGGGTAGATGACTTATCGAATGAGCACTTAAAATATGCAAATGACGTAGTAGGTCTGCATATATCATTGCTCCTATCAACCATGCTTGCTCATAGCTATATCCCTGCAGAGTTCATGAGGGTATATATCTTGCCCCTGGTCAAAAATAAGTACGGAGACATTCTGCCCAGCAATAATTACAGGCCTATTGCTGTCGCTTCCTGCTTCTCGAAACTACTAGAAAAACTCTTGTTACGCCGATTAAATGATTTCCTATGGACATCTAATCAGTTTGGCTTTGAAAGGTCCCACTCAACTGACCTGTGTATCTATGTACTTAAAGAAACTATCTAAATACATTGACAGTAATTCAACTATTTATAGCTGTTTCCTAGATATAAGTAACTTAGTAAGGCATATGATAGGGTGAACCACAATATTTTATTTGCAAAACTATGTAGAAGACAGGAAGGTTCCCATGTACATATTAAATTTATTGAAATTTTGGTATTCCCACCAATCTTTCACTGTTAGGTGGGGCAATGTACTATCCGAGTGTTTTGGCTCCTCTTGCGGGGTGAGACAAGGCTCCTTGCTCTCCCCTATGCTGTTTAATGTGTATATTGATGGATTAATTGCTTCACTTAACGCGGCAACAGTGGGATGTTGTATAGATAAAGTGACCATATTTTAGGAGCAAAAAGCGGGACATTTTTCTATTTTTGGAGTTATAAACTAAAATGACTATATTTTCAGGAGCCAAAAGCGGGACACCTCCCTACCTCATAATATATATATATATATAATATATATATATATATATATATATATATATATATATATATGGAACATGATTATTACTTCACTGCTTGTATTTTTCTCTTGAGTATATAATTATGAAAAAAATTATCTCAACTGAGAATGGCTTATATCTATGACATACCAATACACAATATTATCGTACTTGCTTTTCAATTCCCGTACTTTTCAGTAGATGAAATCTTCTGAAGTAACTCCGGAGTTAATTTCAACATAGTATAGAACTCCATAGCAGGTTTTTGTTGCACAGTCAGTAGATCTGAAGCTTTGATTTTCCCTGACTGTATGGTAAGCCCACAAACCCTCAGCAGCAGCTACCTCTAAATCCTTATTACTAGGCGTCACACTTTTAAAATAATCACTCACTATCTTACTAGATGAAGCACCGATATCAACCGATTTGTGTCTTTTTGAGCCAAGATGCTTAGTAATATCATTAATCCCACTATGTCCAATGCTGAAGTCACTTCTACATTTCTCACACCGTACATCACTTTCTGTTGTTGTTTTTGTAATAAATGGATATTTAGACTGCAGATGTGCATTAAATGTACACTTCCTTTTAGTTTTAGACATTTTAGACATTTTGTGTTGGGAAACTAGGCCTACGACCTTACGTACGATACAATTAATAACTTTCCTTATCCTTCAAACGAAAAAGTTTAACCTAGCTGCAAAAGAAAAAAAAAGGATGCAGAGATAAAAATGAATTAAGGTTATTAATTAAGCAAACATAAAAGCGTTACACTATAACACAACTTTACACAGAGGCCGCTAATGAAACACTGAAACGCTAGTGGGGAATCACGGCACTGCCGCACGGCGACATGTATCGTACCAGTTCAGTTTGCAAGTTAGTATTTAGATTTGGAATTCGGAATGTGGCATAATTCTATTAATTCATAAAGGACATCTAATGTCTAATGTAACAGTAATTTTAATAAAGCGAGACATTTATGAAAATTTGCTCCAAATGCGGGACATTTTCGGGACATTTTGAAAAGAGGGACACGTCATAAATTCGGGACTGTCCCGCCCAAAATCGGGACTCTGGTCACCTTATGTATAGATAACACAAGGATAAATAACTTAGTTTATGCCGATGATATGGTGTTAATAAGTCCCTCTGTTAAAGGTCTGGATCGGCTACTAAAAGTCTGCGAAGAGTATTCGCAGAAACATGATATTCTTTTTAATGTTACAAAAACTAAGGTTATGCAATTTCATCCTAAAAGGTGTAATCAGCCAGCTGATATAAGGTTTAAAATGAATGGTGAAGTAATTGAGGAAATACAAGAGTTTAAGTATTTGGGTCAAACTATTACCAGCTCCTTGAGTGATGACTCGGATATAAGAAAACAATCTCGAAGCCTGTGTGCTAAAGCGAATATGACCATAAGGAACTTTCGATTTTGTACAAGTGAAGCTAAAGACACTCTCTTTCGTACTTTCTGCAGTAATATATACGAACAGCAACTCTGGGTGAATTATAAAAAAGGTTCTGGCAGAACCCTAAATTTGCTGTACAACAGGTCTTTTAGACTCTTACATAAATTACCCCCGAGATGCTCAGCTTCGCAAATGTTTGCTATCCGCAATGTCCCGAGCTTCCCGGAGGTAAACTATCCATGAGTCCTGCCATTTATTCTCTAAGCTATGGACTTCTTGGTACGAAAACGTCTGTCTGTAGCTCCACTTAACTTCGACATTACAGTATTATTTCTAATCAATTGTATATATTTCTATCCTTAGCATATGAACTGTCATTGTATTAATAATATTTCTCATATGGACTATAGTCTGCCAATAATCCTTTTCATTTTCATATATATATATATATATATTATATATATATATATATATTTATATATATATATATATATATATATATATATATAAGAGGACGAAGAGATGGTATATGTTTATTTACGAACGTTTCGGAAATTTTCATTTTCCATCGTCAGTACTAAAATTATAAAAACAGATAAAAAATTAATAAATATAATGAACGGAAACTTGTACAATATATTTAAATAAACTTGTGATATTAATGGTGCTTAGGTAATTAAAATTAAAAATAAAATAATATGAAATATAGAAAAGTGATCAGTATATTGGCAGCTCCATTCACCAGTATCAAACCAGAGTGGACGAGCATCGCGGTATTTCTACCAGAACATCGCAACCCTTAAATAAACCCTCTAAATCAGCAATAAGAGATCACTGCCACCTTCACAACCACCCACTACTTCCCTCCAATTTCAAAATTATCAACACAACCAACCATCTAACCGACCTCCGCACTCTGGAATCCCTACACATCCTCAGTATTAAACCAACTCTCAACGACTACAGTTCTGCCTTTAACTTAAACATAGCCAAATAAACTGCCATATCCTACCACTGAGAAGAAATTCACCATCGCTCCGTCTGGCCCCAACTCTTCTAATATGGACCCCTTCCAACAACCATTCATTCCCATCCCTTTGCTCAATTAGTCCCCTTACCCCGACAATAACAACCTGGTAAGACTCCTCACAATTTTGTTCGCTTTTTACTTTATATTTGACGACTGATTACTTTTCTATATTTCATATTATTTTATTTTTAATTTTAAGTTTCCGTTCATTATATTTATTAATTTTTTATCTGCTTTTATAATTTTAGCACTGATGATGGAAAATGAAAATTTCCGAAACGTTTGTAAATAAACATGTACCATCTCTTCGTCCTCTTATTCCTCACTAAGCTACGTTTCCCTAAGAACAAATCCTTCAATCAAGGTATATATATATATATATATATATATATATACAACACAACACACACACACACACACACACACACACAGCTTTAGAAAATGCTCTACAGAAACTAAAATAGAAAACAAAATTGGTAGGAAGAGAGCTCCTGCGCAGTGCTTTCGATTTTATATGACTGGTTATCAATTATTCTAGTTTTCCCTTTACAAACCCCCTCCCACACAAGGGTGTTTATCAGTCATCTTGGCTTGTAAATACCTGTTTAAAACTGTTTCGTTTTGACTTGTATTCCCAAATGAGTACTGTACTTACCCAACCAAATCGCTGCTTAGACCATTCTTCTTGGTTTTGCTTCCGCCCGAATTGTTCATTCTGACGAAGGTCAAACTTGTCACTCCACCTTAAACCTACAGTTTCACGTGGAATCCGAACCACGTCCCACCAGCAGCCCAACGTCTTAACCACTAGTCTACCCAGGGTATCCGTTTATCTACCAACCACTTTCTTATTGTGTGGAAGGATGAACAGCTGGGTTTTGCTGCGCGCCGTCTGCCGTCATCGGGTCTCGATCCCTGGGCCGATGGATTGGTGGTCAGCGACGGTAACCACTACACCACCGAGTCCAACCCGCTTTATATGGCTTTATTGTCTGATTTTCTCTCTAAATCACACTTTCTGGCTGTAGACTCGGGTGAGCAAGGTTGTCGTCTTCTGTCATTTCTTTCTAAATAATATATATTTTTCATTTGAATTCTAAGCTTCTCTGAAATAGTGTAGTAATATATTATATATATATATATATATATATATATATATATATAATATATATATATATATATATATATATATAAATATATATATATATATATACTTTTGGTATGTCTTTCGCATAAAAACTGAATAATTTTTATATTCAGCGTGATACTTTTATTTCTTCATGCCAAAGCTCTAGATGTTACAGAATAGGTCACAATGCTGCATCGTGGAACAGCTCTGAAAGTTTTTCATTTGCACTAGATGTAATCATTTTTAGAAGGAATGCCACATTACTACGCCTCCCTTTCCTGTATTAGTTTCAAAAGCTTTCACATGACTATTCTCCATTTCTGGCCGTGTTCTAAAGACTATGAATGCTCCGTCATATCTCTTAAAATTTTTTCCGCTGGTTCTTATGCGTCAGAGATGAACCCCTAAAAAACGGTTTCTTTCCTTTGGAAGGACCCGCTATGGATCAGATTGTGCGGCAGCTTCAGAGCATCTCCAAAAGTTTAGCTTCCCTTTTGCAAAAATTTCAAAGGGAATCGCAACCTTACCCAGTTCCCCCTCTTTGCCACTGTTACATTCCTTCACCTTTGTACCGATACCTCCCGACTGTGCTCAATTTCCCCTATGAACAAACTCACTACCTTTTGCTAAACCTCGTGTATTTGCTCCTCTTTCAAGGAATGTGGCTTCCTTCTCCACTGCTATCTCTTCAAGAATTTCCCCTTCTCATATTTATATTGATGTATCTTTGGCTCCCTCCCCATCTTCATACCCACCCTCAAGTCCCCACCTCTTTGATTTCGTTTACTGGAATCTCGATTAAAGTTCGCAGGGTCTCTATTCCCCATGCAGAAGTGATCTCCTCAGAAGATTTCCCGCTCAGCCCACTTCCGGGATTTACTTCAAACGTCGCATTATGACCTCCTCCCTCCTTCTCCCCTATAAACCTCCCGCTGATTCTCCCTCTCTCCTCTAGATCGTCTCGCACCTCGAACTTATTAATTCCACTTCACGTTCAACGTAGAGCAATTCATCGAATGCCATCTCTCCACTGCATTCCCTCCTTACCTCCTGGATCCTAGAACTGTTTAGCTTCTGCTTCCCGCTTTTCTCACGTACACTGTAACTGTACTTACGTATTCTATATACAGTATAGTTGCCTTTATTCAGAATTGCATGTACACATAGCGTTTCGTGATTACTTAATGTTTATTCTACCATCGTTTCTTATAATTTGCTTTTATTTTTGTTGCTGTGTTACGTACTGAATGTTCATTATGGTGACTTTTGTATCTTTATTTCACGGCGTTATTTATTTGTACTGGGGACAAGGGGATGGGTTGTCAGTTCTCTTACTCTCTTTTAGAGTCGCTATTCCTTCCTTTAGCTTATTTCTTTTCCTTCTATTTCCTTCTTTATTGCTTCTCTCTTTAAGAATTTTTAATTAATAACCGAATAACTAAAAATACTGAAGTTACGCCAAAGCAAAAAAAAAAAAATCATAAATAAATGAATATCGTATAAAATATAGAAACTCTGGACGCGGAATTTGAACTTCCACACTTTATTTCAACAGCAGATCTATCTATTCATGGTATGGAGCATATAAGAAAAGCAAAAATAATGCAATATAGACTTCTCAGCAAACCTATATATATACACACATATACACACACACACACACTCCATTTAAATTGAATTTCAATCTGTTTCTTCAGTCAGAGAAAGTGCGAAAATGTTGCGATATGTATTTGCATTCAGTAAAGACATTTGTTTGAGCAAATACTCTCTCAAAATGACGTGGGATTTGAGTTCAAAAGAATACTACCGCATCTTTTTGGATATGACTTTTTGTACTGATATTGCTAAGGCTTCGGATATGTCTTGCTTAAGTATTTTTATTGAATTTATGGTGTATAATAATATGAAAACGTGTAATGGAATAGGTTGTAAAATTTATTAAATAATTACAGTGTCATCGGAAAATATCAGTAATGTTTGCATCTCTTTTCTTTTGTATAAAAGCATTAAACCTAAGAAAGTTTATACATGATAATGTGGTGGACATGGTCAAGCGGTGGTAAAATTTAAATGGGTTTGAACGGTTTCATTTTGGAGTCCTGGATGACTCACTGAATCAAGGTAGTAGTTTCTGATACGGCGCGACGCGAATTCGAACCCCCACTGCTTCCGAGTTTCTCAATAACTGCCTTTTAAATTTTTTATACCTTATGTTTATACGTTATTAAGACGTAACTTATCTGTCGTCGTCGTTCGTTGTCGTAAACTTTAAGAAAAAGACGTTAATTTGGAAAACGTATGAAAGCGTATGGTACGAAAACGTTTGTCCGTAGTGCATTTTGACTTAACTTCGACATTGCTATTTTTCATTATCTGTATTTCTATTCTTCGTATTTGAATATTTTATTTTCAGTTTTTACTATTACTATTTATCATAATAGACTATTATTATTGGTTTGCCAATAGTCATTTTCATTTTCACTTTTAATTATTACGTGTTTGTAAAGGTTTTGATATTTGTAGTTAGTGAACAAATATTTTTGATAAGCGAAATGCACATTTTCACAAATTAAGGAGAAATGTTGCATACAGTATTTTGGAAGTTAAAAATTTTTAGGCATGAGCAATATGCCTATGTAATATACCCTATACAATATCATTGTATATTTTGAAAGCTTTAACATCGTATAGTGACTTCACTTAAAAACAAAAATGAAATAAATACACGCTTTTGCAATTTAAACATTCTTTGTAAACAAAAAATCTAGAATTTTTTTATATCGAATTTAGTAAGTATAATTTGAGAGTTGACATTTGTTATCGCTATTTGAAACTTTATTACAGTACTGTAATGCAATGTTTGGTGAATCCGTCTTGACAGCCAGCTTTCCATTATAACTGTTCATGGTTAATCCGCATACACGATACCATTTCAGACCTAATGCTTTCAAAACAAATGAAAAACAACAGCGATACTGCTATATTTCAATGAAATTTTCTGAGTTTATAAATTTTACGTACAATATACATTTTTATTACATCATGAATTGAATAAAATAATTACCCACGAAAAATAGAAAATAATACAAAAAGCCACGTCCGGAAGGATAATGTGTTCTTTAATGCCGATCACTGAATTTACTTTGAAAGAGCATTCATAAAAGAGATACGAAATTTAATAAAAATACCTAACGAAACATTTCACTTTTCAACAAAACATTTTTTTTAAATGTTATTTTCTCTGCCCTGCACATCAAATGGAGACGTAAAAATAAATTTAATTTAAATAGATATACCGTATATATATTTGGGTTTGTTGGAAAGTCTATGCAAACACTCCTTTTCCCTATACTATCATAGTCGAAGCTTTCACTAAGCTTTCACTAAGCTTCGCTGTGTTTTAAATCTTTACAACGGTGGTAGCGAAAAGACAATATATTCTTTTCTTTCGAAAAAGTGTTTTTATTACGTTTCCCTGAAACTGAATTTCATTGTTAATTTCTTATAATGAAAAATATAATAAAACAATATCTAATGTGATCAATACTCGGCTGTAAAGAATATTTGTATAACTCTCCCTAAAATAATTTGGATAATAAATGCATTGATTTCTCTAGAAATTTTTCAATTCTGAAGGAGGAGTCGGAGTTTAGAAGTTGGGGGCCAAAACGTCACAAGATAACTTATGAATTATAATTATCTTTCTTTAATTAGAAAAGCAAATATGTAACCAAGAGTTCATTTATTAAGAACAGGGTGGCGCAAAAGTCGCGCACCATAGAAATTTTCAGTGTTGACTATAATAGAGTATTTTTTCTTTTAGGTAGGGAATGCCTGCAAAATTAACAATAGACGAGAGGGTGAGCTTGGTTTTAATGTATGGAATACCAGGTAGTGTACTACAAATCGATGAATCGGTTCAGAATTAAATTCTGTACCGATTCATCGACTTGTAGTAACTGGTATTTCATACATTAAAACCAAGCTCACCCTCTCCTCTATTGTTAATTTCGCAGCCATCCCCTCCCTAAAAGAAAAAAAAAAAATATATTATATCCAACACTGAAAATTCCTATGGTGCGCGACTTTTGGGCCACCCTGTATACGTCAGCCATAATATTATCTGTGGAGGCATATACTGCATATGTAAACGGTGAACCAAAAGTAGGTGGACAGTAGGTTGAATACGGTTTGTGTTATATTATATTATAACTAAGGTGTTCATTATAACATTGGTGTTTGTGTTATATTATATTAAATATTATAACTAAATTATTTAAATTTTATTTTTTTGTATAGTATACAAAAAATTAAATATGTATTCTCAAAATAACGTTATCATTTACTGTCCCCTACTTTTGGTTCACTCTATATATATATATATATATATATATTCTGACGAAGGTCAAGCTCGTTGCTCCACTTTGGACCTAAAGCTTAACATGAAATCCGAACCACGACCCATCACAGGTGGTCAGAAATTACAAAGTCCTCACTCGGACTCGATCTCACGACCTCCCGATTAACAGCCCAGCGTCTTAACCACTAAGCCATCCAGGCTACCCATTTATCAACCAACCTATTTTTCTAGAAGAACGAATAGGTGGGTAAACTGCGTGCCGACTGCTTTCGTTGGGAATCAAATCGGTGGATTCGTAGTCAACGATGCGTAGTGGGGCTTGTTTCAGAAAACAAGTACACTTAGTAACTAATCCTAAAAAAGCGTAGACGTGACTGAGGGACATTTCCTTACCAATGACAATTTTTGGTTTTAAAATTTTATTTTTTCGTCAAACTTTTTTCCACAACTTTTTGCATAAACAAACAGAAAAACGCAAGCATAAAAACATAAATTAAATAAACTTCACCTACCTGCAAGTTTTTTACCATTTTTTTTTTTTTTTTTTGCTTATCCTGATGATCAAAGGTTGCTGAATTCTGACACGAAATTCAATACAGACGCTGCAAACATTCCCAGAACGAATTCTTCTCTCATTCTCATTTAAGGAGAAACAAGTCACATAAAAGTCTTTTTTAAGATGTTTGCCCTTTTTCCGCAAATAGCAACACAACATTATTTATATATATATATATATATATATATATATATATATATATTATATATATATATATATATATATATATATATATATTATTGGCATCCCTTGGTTGCGGTACGTCGACGATATTTTGTGTATCTGGCCCATGAATCGTGACCTGGATAACTTCCTCCTTCAGTTAAATGATCAAGTCCCCTCCATTAAGTTTACTTTAGAAGTGGAACAAGACAATTCAATCCCATTTTTGGATGTGCGTGTACATAGGGAAAGCCCAGGTTTTAAGTTTAGTATCTATCGGAAAACAACAAACAATTTGTCCTACTTACACTTTTACTCGGGACATGACACCCCCACTAAGAAGGCCATTTTTTCATCAATGTTTCTCCGCGCCCTTAGGATCGCCAGTCCGGAATACATCGATGCCGAATTGGAAAAAATCAACGGTATTGGAAGTGATCTGTGTTATCCATCTGCGTTTATGGAATCTTGTCTCAACAAGGCAAAACGAACTTTCTATCGTGTCAATATTAACACTCGTACTTTGTCAAAAATATTTTAGTACTTCCATTTTTCCCGGGCTTTTTAGGCATTGCTAATGTACTTAAACTTTTGGATATTAATGTAGTATTTTCATATAACAATATTGTGAAAAATATCATAGTAAAAAATAGCCCTACCAATAATTCAGGCATTATCTATAAAATTGGTTGTAAACAATGTGATTCCTTTTACATAGGTCAGACGGGAACATGACTCCAGATTCCTGGGATCTTGGGAGCATTGCTCCAGTAAATTTGACCATGAGAAAAAGTAAATTTGGGTTTTGGGTTTTGTTCATCCGCTAGACGTTATGCAATTTTTTTGCGTATACGTTCTTGTACAAACCAATTTTTTTAAATTACAAATTTAGTTATTTTAAGTTTAGTTGGTAATTCCATATTTAACAATTATTTTTATTTTTTGTTAAGCTTCAATGTTTTGATAATTAAAATTTTATTAAAACGTATATTTTTTTAATATAAAATTATCAGGATTGGACTATGTTCCATTGATCTCGGCCAGGTTTGATAAATTGGCCAGATAATTACTTGTGCGGGTTTAAGTAATCCACCATGACTCTAGAATTGAAAAGTTTAGTTAAGTTTAAACTTACTTTTACTTACTTTAACTTACCTACTTTTACTTACTCTTCCTTACTTTTACTAAGTTTAAAGCACTTACTTTTACTTACTTTCATTGTACTATATTTACTTACTTTTACTCACTTTTACCATACTATATTTACTAACTTTTACTTATTTTGTATTTTTCAGGTAGTCAATAATCAATAATGGATCCTAATATTGATGAAGTTGGAGAGAAAAGTGAGGGTGTTAAAAGGGGTTACTTTTGTGGTCAATGCAAGGACAAATATTCAAAGAAGCAAAACTGGGAGGAACATTTTAATTCCAAAAAAAATATTTGTTACAATACAAGAGGTCCCAGAGTTTGAGCCTACAGCTTAGATATTGCAGTAAAGAAATACCAGGATGAAGTGCAGCAAGAGATACGGCAAAGCAGTCATTTAGTTTGTTCACAAAATGTGCTAGTGCTAGACCTCAGAAAAATGAACCAACTTCATCAACTGCTAATCTAGAAAATGAAACGTTTTCACTAGATGTTTCACAGACTGAAGAAAGTGCTTCTCCTCCACCTAAGAAACAAAAGGTAAGTGAGGAATCTGCGCATCAGACTAACAAAACTGCTTTAGAGGAATTTGAAAATTCCCAAATCCAGAAGACATTGAATGCAATTTTGCGCCTAACAAAAGAAACTCACCAAGCTGTTGTGGTTAATAAAGAGAAGAGTCAAATATGCCTTCAAGTTCAAGTGTTGCATCCAAATCTAATAAAGCAAAAAGCAACAATTTGACATTTCCATAGCCCATTTAAGCAAGTGTAAATCAATACAAGAAATCCTGAACAATGATTTGATCAAATCTACATTCAAATTGGTGGAAAAGAAGGATCTAGGGCATGCTGATGATTCATTTTCAGTACCAAGTGATATAATGGAAAACATTGCAAATAGTGACACTAATAGCCTGATGTAGATGTAGCTGTTGGGATGAAGATGATGATAATCAAGAAGATATTGATGATGCTGCTGATGATAAAATGTTTACATTATATGCATAGCTTGCACAGACCCCAAAGCATGTGCTTCAGACAAACATTCTAACATAAAAGGTACTTCAATGTTAAAGATTTAACCTATGTATGCAAACAAGGAGAAAATCAAGAGAGATGGTTTAGAAATCTGAAAACCCACCGAAGAGACATTTAATTAAACTTCAGCATCATCAAAGAGCTGCTGTTTATGAAGTGATGAAAACATCTCGGAACACTACTAAACGCATAGAAGACTTATGTGGCAACATCTTATACTACATAATGAAAACAAACACTGCATGGGCTCTATATCCAGTACTTCTAGCTGTATTACATAGGTCAGGTTGTGAGGTTGGAAATTGAATCATAGCACACATGCGTGCGAGACAATTTGTGAGCT
>JAJOZX010003611.1:475000-487500 GCA_023014485.1 Bathynomus jamesi | reverse complement strand
ATCATATGTTTCTGACCATGGAGAAGCTGAATTTACAACCCTAAAACTTCTCAGAAGCTTCTTTCTACCATTTGTAGCACATTGACTGAAAATATATGCAGCTTACTAATAATTAACTTTCTTATTTTTGTTTCAGAAGTCAGCCAGGGCGTGAACTGTTCATCGTCTCACAAGATGGCCAGTTTGGCTGAATTACCATCTAAATTGCAAACTGAGTGGAACAAATGTTGTCTCTGTCAAATCGAGAAGAAGGACGAAGATCTCAAATCACCACCAACCCACTATCCATGTAGTACTGAACATGATGGCTACTCTATGATTGCGTAAAATGTTCCACTCTTTCAAGCCATCAATGATCTCCCAACCGTTTTGGATCCAGCAAGATTAGATGAAGGCGGCGGCATAGAAGAAACGCTGAGAAAGAACAATGCAAAATACCATCAGAGCTGTCGACTAATGTTCAACAACACCAAACTGCAACAGGCAAGGAAAAGAGTAACTAGTGCTAGTAGTACAGATGAAGGACGCAGCAAGATGCGAAGAACCAGCCATAAAGGTCTACAGTCTGAGTGCTTCTTATGCGAGAAGGAAGCTCCAGCATCAGAACTGAGACAAGCCATGACCATGCAGCTCAATAAAAGACTGAATGAATGTGCCCGAAACCTAAACGATGGAAAGCTTTTGGCCAAACTGAGTGGTGAAGATGTTGTAGCACAAGAGATAAAGTACCATTCTTCTTGCTTGGCAGGCCTGTACAACAAGGAGAGGGCCTGCCTGAACAAGAAGTGCCAAGGGTCGCTAGAGAAGGAAGTCAACCAACTACCCACTACTGCACTGGTATTTTCTGAGCTACTCGCCTACATAGTTGAGACCAAAACCAGTAGTGAAGGTCCTACTATATTTAGGCTTGCAGATATGGTCAGCCTGTACAAGCAGCGGCTTGAACAACTTGGGGTAGAAACACCTGAGGTCAACTCAGACTAAAGGACAAGCTGTTGGCACAAATGCCTGAGCTAGAAGTTCACAAGAAAGGAAGGGATATCCTCCGGGCTTTCCACAAAGATGTAGGCTCAGTCTTATCACAAGCCTCCTTCTACTCCGAAGCCATTATCCTTGTCAAAGCGGCCAAGCTCTTGCGAAGACACATGGTTGGCCACAAGTCCACTTTTGATGGAACCTTTCATGGAGGATGTGTTGAAGAAGCCATTCTATCGATTCTTCTCCAGTTTGTGGGGATGAATGAACATGGGCTGATATCAAATCTCAACTGAGATTTGGAGCATCAAAGACAGACCTAGCAATGGCGCAGCTGCTGCAGTACAACTGCTACGCAAGGTACAAAGAAGGAGCAGCTACTCACCGGCATTCAAAAGATCGGGAGACCCCGTTCCCTGTTTACATGGGAATGTCTGTTTTTGCGGAAACCCGAAAGCGACTTCTGGTAGAAATGCTTCATGAGCACGGTATCAGCATTTCATACGACAGAGTGCTCGAAGTCTCCGCATAGCTTGGAGAAGCAGCTGTCAACAAGTACGTGGAGGATGGGATGGTATGTCCACCAGTTCTGCAAAGAGGGTTGTTCACCACATCTGCCACGGACAACATAGACCACATCCCAACTGCAACGACAGCAACCACTTCTTTCCATGGAACCAGCATTTCGGTCTTCCAGCACTCAACCTCGGACAATAAAGGTGAAAATCGTGAACCGCTCTAACTTGGAAAGAGTAAGGTGAAGACAGTCCCAGAACAGTTGAAGACGACGACCTGAAGATCCTGGAGAAGTTTGTAGTCACTATGTATGACAGGTCCAGTACAGCTGCGGGTATTGATGACGCACAGCTCGACATGTTTGCTCGCAAGCAGAGGCCGTACGAAGCCATTCCTCCAACTCGAGCAGCTCTCCTTCAGCACGCCAAGCGCGCGGCCTACCAGGCAGGCTGCATATAGAGTCAGTCAACAATGTGCCATCCCGAAACCCAAAGTCCTGCTGACTGGGGATGGAAACAGCAAGGTGACCTGTGGCAGATCTTCTGGACAGCACTCCCACCAGTTGCGCAGAGTTGTTAACAGCTGACCAAGTGTGGCTGCAAGACAGAATGCCGTGGAAAGTGCAAATGCTATCTCTTTGGACTCACCTGCACAGCACTGTGCAGCTGCAGATGCGAGGATTAGTTCAGAGTGTACATGTGGAAAGCAACACTTATAAGTGACAAAGTGGAAAGTACAAAGTGCAAAGACAATAAAGGACAAACAAGTACTTTTATAGTTACCTACGTTTAAAAAAAATTAAAAATTAAAAATTAAAAAAAAAATCCTGCGTCCATTCATAGCGGAGCTAAGGTCATTAGATGACCGAAGAGCACTCATTTGTGGAGGTTTGAATAGCATGGCGACAGCTCCATTTATTTTTATAAATTTGGCTAAGTTGTTCACGTAATCTGCTAGAAATGGTGGAAAAAAGCTTCTGAGAAGTTTTATAGTCTTAAATTCGGGTTCTGCATAGTCAAAAACATATAATTCGACCAAAATCATTCAAATCGGCCGACTGTATCAAATTATGTGGTAAACATAGTATTTCTATACCGCACATGGCGGCCATTTTGAATTTTTAGGTGGCTAACGGCTTTTTCAAAATAGTAGTTCCAGAGGGGTATCCATGCCAATTTTGGTGCTTGTATCACTATTTGAAAGATTCCCCTGAATATCTTCACTTATCTGCCCCCACTAATAGGACGTAATGTGGTACAATATTTTTCAGGTGTTCATGACTTTCTATCCTCACGAGCGTTTTTCGCAAACATTTAACTTGTTTCCTTATGTTGTAACATACGTAACACACTTTCCAGCTATGGAATGATTTGCTGTAATTGAGGCGCGCCCTGCATGAAGGGCGTATATGCCAATATGACAGATTTGAGTTACGCCCTTCTTGCAGGGCGCACCTCAATTTAAATAAATAAAATTATGTCTTCTAAACATTGTCCAATTTTATTCCTGAGTTAATTTTTGGAATAAGGAAAATTACCAGCATCCTTTCTAATTATTGTTCCGCATAGCTCCTACGTCACAATTCAGTAATTTTTGTCAGTAACTTCAACATAACTTACGTGTAACTTTACTAAACTTAACTTCCCTCGTAATGTTGCTATGGTTTTATTTCTTGAAATTTTCATGTAACTTTTGCATATGTAACGTTTTCGTAACGAGCTTCTACTTCGAATAAATTATATTTTCGAAAGAAAACTAAAACATAGAACAATAAATAAAATATATAAATCACCTGAAGATCAGGGCCCCCAGCATTCTCTAGTTAGCCTTATAAGGCTAACTAACGAAAATATCACGACCTAACCTAACCAATCGTTAGGTCAACTGTACGCCCTTGACGAGTGGTTAGGTTAGGTCGTGATATTTTCGTTAGTTAGCCTTATAAAGCTAACTAAAGAAGGCTGGGGGCCCTGATCTTCAGGTGATCCTAAGATAATGTAGGCCATAATTAATTATGCATTAATTAATTTTTTAAGTAATGATCGTCCGTTCACATCTTATGTAAACTATGAACTAATCTAAACCAGACAAGCGCGCATGCGCATACAGAGCGTATCTGAAAAATATTGTCAGATATACGAGTATTTCTATTCAAAATAAAGATAAAATACAGACTCTTCGTTTATGAAATAATTATGTAAGGAACAAAATAATTTTGAGTCATTCTTTGGATCACTTGAAGATCAGGGCCCCCAGCCTTCTTTAGTTAGCCTTATTACTTATAAGTAGAGGTCGGAATTGTAGGTGATTGACCTAAAACCTAGGTTTTCACCTAAAGTAGCAATTTTAGGAAAAAAGACCTAAATCCCGTGTTTTCACAAAATTACCTGATGCGCCCTATATCTGGCCTAATATATAGTGTTTTATTATTACTTTACCGATTTGTTTCATTTCATCAATTGATTTCCTCTTTTCATTTACTTGCTTTGCAAATCGTTTGCTGTCTTGAAGTTTGTTTCTTAAACTTTTTCTATTTGTTCCAGATATATTTTTGTATTGTATTTTGTTGCAATGAGCTCCGATCGTTCGAGAAAAAATTGGCTTAAGGAGTTCAACGATCGTGAAGAATTTCCTTTTAAATTCTTGCCTGACAACAAAACATGTTACTGCAGTCTTGTGAGACTGCATTTACAGTAGTTAAAAAGTCCCAACTGATTCATCATTTAAAAACTGAAAAGCACATTAAGAACAACCAACTGTTGTTATCCTTATAAGGCTAACTAACGAAGGCTGGGGGCCCTGATCCTCAGGTGATTCGGAGCTATTGAAGAATAGGGACCCCAGCCTTCTTTAGTTAGTTTTATAAGGCTAACTAACGAAAATATCATGACTAACCTAACCAATCGTCAAGGGCGTACAGTTAACCTAACGCCTGGTTAGGTTAGGTCGTGATATTTTCGTTAGTTAGCCTTATAAGCCTAACTAAAGAAGACTGGGGTCCCTATTCTTCAATAGCTCCGGTGATTCCATTTTTAGGCACCCTCAATTTCTTTTTGTCATACGCCATACACCTAAATAGTATCACGTTTTATAATTACATTTAACATACTTGTCAACATTTTGAAAAGCGGTAGCAAAAGCAAAAGCAAAAGCGGTAGGATTTGTAATCAGTGCCAGAAGGCCCGGGAGCATGCCCCCTCCCGGGGAAGTTTTTGAAAATCTAGCCTTAAATGATGATGCACTCTAGTGCATTCTGAGCATAAAAGGTTTGATATTATTTGCATGTTGTTCGTGTTGATAATTATGTGAAATCGGTAGCCTACGGCCTAAATCGGTAGGGTTGGCAAGTATGATTCAATTGGAAAACCTACGCATTAAAACGTGTTCATACTTCATTTCGGGTAGAATCTCAGCTTTATAACATGCACTGCTATGCATATTATACTTATGCGAGTTGTAGTGCTTTATAAGTTATATTTATCTGGAACTTACTTCATATAGTTTTTATTTTGTGAAAAACGTTACGCCTAAGTTACGCAATTAAGAAAAATAAAAACAAACAACAAAATGTTACAGAACTAAATAGTGAATAAGGGTTTTACTTTTGTTGAAGCTGAAAATGTTACACCCATGTTGCACATTGATTTGAGTGTCACATAAAGGTTAAGTTCAAACGTGCAAATCATATGCAACTTATAAGTAACATTTTTGGGGAATGTCAGAGAGCCAAGCCGGCGGTTCAGATAACGGTCGTTCGAGGGCCGGGTGTGGCCTGCGTAGGCACCAGTTGTCGACCACTGATATATGATTATTGTTACATATTCACTCATAACGAAATACGCTGGTGTTCTAAAATAAAACTTAAAAAGGCTGCTGGGCTTTGAAACTAGGGTTGTATTCAAAATGTTTTGCAAAAAATATTTTTTAAGCAAATTTTTTCGGGATAAATTGATTTACAATTTTCTAGAATTATGTAGGATCCTGTAGAATTCTGTAGAGTAATGTTGAATGTTCTAGAACATCCTAGAATTTACATAACGCTTATAAAATGTTGTGTTTGGCCACGAGTTGGCAGTTTTTCGGCTGTAGTTATATTGTAAGCTTTGAAGTAGTGTGAATCCTGCGATTGCTTGACCATACAACTTGAGATTGTGTAATTCAAATAAAATCTGTATGTCTGCTTTTTATAAGAAATCGTTCAGGTGTAAATTGCTGCATTTGCGTGAAAGTTTTTGCGTGAAAGAGGAACACACACACACACACACTTGATTTTCAAAGCTGGGCACTTGCGGTTTTTTTTTGCGGTACTGCGGTACTGCGGTACTACCGCACTACCAAACCGGTACCGCATAACGCAGTACCGCAAAGGATCGCTGAAAGTACAGCAGTACCGCTACCGCATTCAAATTTCCCGCGGTACTTTCCGCGGTACCGACAAACACGGTAGTACCGCAGTACCGCAAAAAAAAACGCAAGTGCCCAGCTTTGTTTAAATGATTTTATTTATAAGATTTAGAATACTTTTTTGAATTAATTATTTACACTCATGACTTGCAAGGAATTTCAGTTATACTTGAAATCAGAAGATGGAGCTAAAATTTTGAAGAAGATTAAAAGTTCAGAAAAATATTGACATATGTCATAATATAATTAGTAAAGCGATGTATACTACAATATTTAATATGCTATGATAATTTCAATATTTTTTACGATATTTCAATATTATGTACAATAATTCCAGTATTATTCACAATGTTTAATTGTTAAGCATTATTTTAATAAATTTTTCTAATTTTCTTTGTTGTAACCGTTGAAGAAATCTAGTTTCAATTTGCAAAAAAAAATTGGTCTTGGAAAAAAACCTCAGAAAATTTTTTGTCCCGCATGGCCATTTGAAAAATCTGGCAACCCTCTATGGAACTCTGGTTGCGAAAATGTTATGGTTCCTCGGGGTGATGAAATGTCGCTAGGAATTGGAATTGTATAACCTTAGCTTTAGTAACATTACAATTAATGTCATGGTTCTGAGAATATGATCCACAAATTTTTATAAGACGATCCAGACCTTCCACCGAAGGACTTATTAACACCATATCATCAGCATAGACAAAGTTATTTATCCTCATGTCATCTATATAGCATCCCACTCTTGCCTCATTAAGAGAAGCAATTACTCCATCAATATGTATTTATTAAACATCAGAGGAGAGAGTAAGGAGCCTTGTCTAACTCTGCATGAGGAACCAGAACGTCCGGACAATATATTGCCCCATCTAATAGTAAAGGTGTGTGTACCAAAATTTCAATAAATTTAAAAAATATGGTGGAACATTCCTGTCTTCTAATGTCTTAAATAAAATATTTTGACTTACTCTATCATATGCTTTGCTTATATAAAAAACAATTATAAATAGTTGAATTACTGATAGTATATCTATGATAAATACAATCTCTTTCAAAGCATAAATGCACAGGTCAGTTGAATGGGACCTTTCAAAACCAAACTGATTAGGAGACGTCCATAAATAATCATTTAGTCGGCGTAGCAAAATTTCTTAAATAATTTTGAGAAGCAGGAGGCAACAACAATGGGCCTGTAATTATCGCTAGACAGAATGTCCCCATATATATTTTTGACAAGGATGTGGTATAAACCCTCATAAACTCTGCAGGAATATAACTGTGAGTACGCATGGCTGAGAACAGTAATGAGATATGAAGACTGATCACATCATTAGCATACTTTAAATGCTCATTCGACAGGGCATCTATGAGGTGCCTGTCTTTAGCTCTTTAATCAGACTCTTAATTTCAGGCACTGAAATCCCCGTATTTTCACTGGCCCCTCCTAATGTTGTTCCATTGCAGCTTACATTAAGATTAACTCTCCCCACGCTGTTAAGGCTGTCTGAGTACTTCGTTCTCCATAACTTAGCTATTTCTACCTCCCCAGACACTCAATCAATTGATGATGGGATGGCATTCTTGGCACCCGTTTCATTCTTGACAAATTTCCAGAATTTGTTACTATTATTATTTAAATTAGTCTCACAGGATTTTGAAGCTCGAATGGAGTCTTGGTCCTGTTTACATCTTCTTTTGGCTGCTTTATAGCGAGCCCTACTTCTACTCATATTCATGTAAACTGCCCCTATTCTCGGACGACCAAGGAGACACTGTATATATATATATATATATACAAATTAGTTTTCCTCCATTTCAGTCATTTATACAATAGCAACTGAAGCCAAAAATTAAATTAGAAGAGACTGTTGACTTTCCCTAATGTTAATAAAGAAATCCCATTATAAGATGACAAATGAAAGACAACTGAAATATTTCGGAGAAATTTTAGAAATTACATTTAATGTTAGATAACAGCACAAACCTTTTGTGTGTGTGTGTGTGTGTGTGTGTGGGTGTGTGTGTGTATATACAGGGTGGGCCGAAAGTCTGGATCCATAGGAAGATATTTATTTTAATACATAAATTACAACAAATGGTAAATACTTAAAATGAATATCAACTTTAACTCGTAAATGCGTATCCGTGATACTACTACAGTGGTTCGTACTCCAGTATAAACAACAAATTATAACAAATGCTCAAATTGGCGGCCTCTGACATCGAGACACTTAGGGATGGAATTTATGATTTTTAATAATTCTTCGAATTGACGTTCTCGAGATGCGTGTTTCATTTGATAATCTTCTTGTTGACTTTACTGGACTATTCGTTAAAGTTTCACATACCATTGCAGAGGTATTTTCATTAGTTGCAGTTTTTGGACGACCAGAACGCCGTCGATCATGTACACTTCCTGTTTCTTTGAAACGTTTAAACAACTTGCCAACAGTCGCATGTGTTACTGGATGCTTATCAGGGTGATTTCTATTGAATTCGGTAGCAACTTCTCTGTGTGTAGCGCCCTGTCTTGCGTACATGAGCACAAGTTCTACCCGGTCTTCTGTTGTTAGATTCGAAGCCATTTCTGGGCTGAAATAAAAAAAGTATTTGAGTATTTATACTGGAGTACGAATTACTGTACAGTATCACGGATACGCATTTACGAGTTAAAGTTGATATTCATTTTAAGTATTTACAATTTGTTGTAATTTATGTATTAAAATAAATATTTTCCTATGGATCCAGACTTTCGGCCCACCCTGTATATATATATATATATATATATGATACACACAGACCTTGCATGGAACAAGGAACTCTTCTAGGAAAATTAAATCCACTATAGTCCAAATAAGTAATGGTAAATGACAAATACTATAGTTTTTCTTTTTCATGGTGCTAGCCCGACGCGGTCAACGGGTCACTCGCAAAGAGGTCCCAAAAATATAGCTTCCCTCACCAGCTATCTGCAAAGCAGATAGGATCCAGCTTTGGGACAGGATCTAGGGTTTAAAGCAGCCTAGCCCAGCTACATTTAGAACCTCAATTTTCCTAGAGGAGTTCCCTGTTCCATGCACGGTCTGTGTGTATCATAAAAAACTTCAGGGAACCATTCTGAGTTCATTCCCATATATGTATATATATATACATTCAACTGCAAAGAACACGCAGTATAAATAACGTAAAGAACGACGCTTGTATAGGAGATATTCCGCGCAAGACGAGAGAGAGAGAACGGAACAAATGAAAAAATGAGGTAACCACCTGGGAATCGAACCCAGGATCTTCCGATTGCCGGTCAGACGCGATAACCATTACACCATGGACCTCACTCTTCCAAATGCCGTAATTCTTCTACATACTCGCAGAAACCAATGCCCCAAGGGGGCACCTCCCGCATGCCGTAACATTATATACATTCAACTGCAAAGAACACGCAGTATAAATAACGTAAAGAACGACGCTTGTATAGGAGATATTCCGCGCAAGACGAGAGAGAGAGAACGGAACAAATGAAAAAATGAGGTAACCACCTGGGAATCGAACCCAGGATCTTCCGATTGCCGGTCAGACGCGATAACCATTACACCATGGACCTCACTCTTCCAAATGCCGTAATTCTGGGTTCGATTCCCAGGGGTTACCTCATTTTTTCATTTGTTCCGTTCTCTCTCTCTCGTCTTGCGCGGAATATCTCCTATACAAGCGTCGTTCTTTACGTTATGTATATATATATATATATATATATATAATATATATATATATATATACATATGATGAATTTCACAATTAAACACGTGAAATGAATGAATGATGCAAACCCACAGGGAAAAAGAAAAATTATTCCAAAGCCTTTCATGTATTCAGAAGTACACCTCGTCAGGGAATGAAGGGAGAAGGCGAGAGGTGATTAAAGGAAAAGGTATTTTAACAGGATATTGTCAATTTTATACATTCCCGCATTGTTATTGACATTATTTTTAAAATGGATAAATGCACATTCTAGAATATTCCTTTCAATTACATCTGTTTTTTTAACGAGAGCTTCAGAACTATCCCACTTGATACTATGATTACATCTATACATATGGTTAAACAATGCATTAGAATTATATTTGCTGTTCTACACGGATATTTATGTTGTTTTACCCTAATATCTAACGGTTTTCCTGTTTGACCTATCTATAATGAGTTACATTGTGTACATCCGATCAAATACACACAGCCAACCGCATTATCCGAGCTATTCTTTATTAGGCGTGATTTAACATTATTTTTCTTAAAGACTAAGTTGATACCAATTGCTTTAAGTAAAATCGGAAGATATTGAAAATTAACATGGTAAGGTAGGTTAATTGCAATTTAGTACCAATATTCATGATATTACATAACTCGGAATCTAAAAATTCAGGACTGACAACTCTCAATGGTCTAAGAAACATAGCATAGGAAATAGAAGATTTAATCGAGGGATGATGGTCAGAATAAAACTGAATGCACATAAGAGTTATTATTAGTAGGCTTACGAAAAACTTCAAATTTGAACTGATTCAAACAACTCCGAATTTTTAGATCCAGGAACGATAAGCTTCCATCATTTTCTTTTTCAATCGTAAACTTAATAGATGGGACTAAATTGTTGAGCCTACCAAGAAATAAGTCAACATCCAAATTGTTAGTCCAAACGCATAAAATATCATCTACAGTATATAGCGGTATCAAACAAGGTTAAAATTAACAGTAGTAGGCAAAATTCAGTTTTCAAAAAATTTCATAGGTATTATAATAATGTATCTTAAAGGAATTTGAGCGTAAAAATATCCTTAGCCTACCTTACCATGTTAATTTTCAATATCTTCCGACTTTACTTAAAGCAATTGGTATCAATGTAGTCTTTAAGTATAATGATAATGTTAAATGCGGTTGGTTGTGTGTATTCGATTGGATGTACACAATGTAACTCAGTAGGCCTATATATATAGGCCAAATGGGAAAAACGTTAGATATTAGGGTAAAACAACATAAATATGCGTGTAGAACACCAAATAATTCTAATGCATTGTTTAACCATATGTATAGATGTAATCATAGTATCAAGTGGGATAGTTCTAAAGCGCTCGTTAAAAACACAGATATAATTGAAAGGAATATTCTAGAATGTACATTTATCCATTTTAAAAATAATTTGAATAACAGTGCGGGAATGTATAAAATTGACAATATCCTGTTAAAATACCGGTTGCCTTTAATCACCTCTTGTTAATCATGGGCTAATCTTTTTATTTTTCAGTCCCTTTGTACATATATATATATTTTCGTCATCTCGCCTTCTTCCCTCATTCCCTGACGAGGTGTACTTCTGAATACACGAAAGACCTTGGAATCATTTTTCTTTTTCCTTGTGGGTTTGCATCATATATATATATATATATAATTATAATATATATATATATATGTCTAATCTACATGCATTAATATGCGTGGTTAAAAACCAAACATGCTTTAATAATTAATTCGCTTTTATTCCGAAAGCGGTTTACAAGAATTTAAAAAAAAAAAAATTCTTTATATAGAGTATAACGCTATAGGCCTACTATAAATATTCATTATTGAAATGTCTTTACAGTATATATATATATATATATATATATATATATATATATATATATATATATGTGTGTGTGTGTGTGTGTGTGTGTGTTGTTCTACTCTCTCTCTCTCTCTCTCTCTCTCTCTCTCTCTCTTCTCTAATTCCCTAAATCAGAGACTGAATTGAGAGTAGAATTTTTTCCTCGTCATTAGCTTGTTTGCAGAGGGCGATACCAAAACAAGCAATTCGAACAACTTTTATCCGATTTTGCAACTTGAAGTTCAAACTTTTCCTCAAGTTTTCAACTTAAGCACGGCCAGGAGCGTACTTCAGAATTAGTGAAGTTCTTTAAAGGAAAAGTAGATTACATCTCGAAGTCTTTGCTTTCCAGTCATTAATTACATCACGTAGAAATATTTACGTAATAATGGAATTTTAAAGTTACTTCTCATTTATTTTTATATTTATTCATTTATGAAACTAATTGTGGTTTCACTAAGGTTTTTGAACTTTATATTTCACCCAAAAATCAACGATTCTCTCTAGTATGTAAGGGGATGGATGGAGATGGGGGGTGGGTCAATTGAATTTACCCCCTTCCCCCCCAACTCCAGAAAATATACGAGAGGAAAGAAATTATTTATTCTAAAAATTATTAATTTGAAATGGAATATTCAAATATATACTGCAGCAGTGCAGCATGTTAATTTCACAAAGAGGCTCAAATTTTATTTTTATGACCGTGTGGAATTTTCCATCAATTATTTCCAGTTTTTAATGTATACCGTTCATTGCTAAATCTTTTATTAAGGTGTATGACCCAATATCGTGTGAGCTAACTCTAATAACACACGTCCTCGAAATGAAGAAGAATGAACGTACCAAACTAATGAAACCTAATTTAATCTAACAGGTTAAGTTAGGTTAGATTATGTGCGATTAAGATAGGTTAGATTAACTTAAATTAACTTTCTTTGACTTGGGTCTTTTAACGAGATGGTCATTCAATTCT
>JAJOZX010003611.1:432500-470000 GCA_023014485.1 Bathynomus jamesi | reverse complement strand
AAAATCACTTAAAGCCCAGCACCAAATACTTTAATATGTGGGGATTTTAACTTTCTATTCATAACATTGAAGAAAAATGATGAAGTTATATGTTTGAAAAGTTTCATGGTAACATTACAAAAGATGATAGAAACCAGGCAATAATGCTGCTATATAACTTATTATGGACCATTATGTACTCTACCAAGGGAATCTGTGAGGCGACTAGGAAAGGGAACGTTTTGGAATTAATTTCACAAATAACAATGACAATAAAAATAAAAAGGTAATGCATACAAATTTCTCTGACCATAACCTAATCGATATACAAATAAAGTTAGCAAACCAGAAGACCAAAAACGAATCCCAGATAGTCAGAAAGAATATGTGAAGGTTTAAATATGAATTCAAAGAAAGTAGATTGGAAAAGTGTAAATGCACATTTAAAGATATATGGAAACACTGATATGTACATCATATATGAGTGGAGGTTTGTCATACCATATGACTGATCGTAGTGCGTAAAGTTGAGTTAGTTGGTGTTTGATATAAAAGGGAGAGAGAATGGACAGAGACAGTATAGTAGAAATTGAAAGGGTGAGTTCGAATGAGGTGGCAGTAAAGAATAGAAGAATGTTAGAACAGTTTCTTCTGGGATATAGATGGTGATCAAATGATGTACAGATTTTTATTTTATTTTTTTACTATTTATTTTATTTAATTTGGCCCTTAAGCTTTAGGCTTTACTGGGCTCTTATTAAATATAAAAAGATAGTTGACAACGTAGAGTCCGAACCACGCCCCACCAGCAGCCCAGCGTCTCAATCACCAGGCCATCCAAGCCACCCATCTATCGACCAACAAATTTTTTTATTGCGTGAAGGATGAACAGCTGGACCTTGCTACGCGCCGCCCGCCGCCACTGGGTCTCGATCCCGAGGCCTATGGATTCGTAGTCAGCACGCCAATCACTACACCACCGAGGCGCACTTGTAAATAAAAATGAAATTGCCAGTTTCATTACATCATCGAGCTTTAGTAGTTTTAGCTCTTTAAATAATGTACTAGACTGATCAAGGAAATCAGCATCAGATAATAGCCTTATTGCTATTTTTGGATGACAAAGATACTGTTTAAAGCGTTGTTAGCGGAGTTTCCCCAACAAGGATGCAGTACGTTATATAAGGAAGATTTTAACATTAAAAGAAAAACACATTCGTCTTTTAAAATAAGAATATTTAGTATTTAAAATAAAAAAATAAGTCTTCGTTTATTCTCGAAAATTCAAAACCGAAATCTTTAAAATTAAAACCCGTTTAGTTACATCCAAAACATGCATTTCACTCTTTTAATTTAAACCTGCAAATGAAAAGAAAGAAATTCTTCATTGTCTCTAAATAGTAAATTTATTTTGATTTAAAACAATTTCACATCTCTGAGGGAATTTTTTCCTTGTGAATGGAAATTTGAAATAAATTCAGAAGTACTTACAAGGATTATTTCTTAGTCACACACACACACACGCGCGCGCGCGAGAGAGAGAGAGAGAGAGAGAGCGCATTTGTGGAATGCGTATAAGGAATGTTTAGTGACGATATTCGATGAATGTGGGTATGTACGAAATGGAGTGAAGAGAAAGGCAACTCCGTGATGGAACGAAAGGTGAAGAATACAGTGAAAGAAAGGGAAGAAATCCTGAGAAAAAATTTTACAAACGAAGGCTGGCATAAATGAAAGGAGATGTAATGAAATTTACAAAGAATGCAACATAAAGAATAGTGACAAATAAAGAGAGTAGATGAAAACTTGGGAAGGAAGATAAATATGAAATATTTGGAGAACAGGAAGAGTTATTTTGGAAAGAAGTGAGGAAGTGAGGAAGTCAGAAAGTAAAACCCATCTGTATTTTGGGGGTTGGGTTTTGCTCTCCGGCTTTCCACATTATCTTCCTTGCACTGATTTTAACAATTTTCTTTCAAGTTCTTATTCCATTTTAATCTTTTACTGCGAACTGATGAGGGTTATTTTGGCTAAAAACGTTTGTCACTATTTTATTGTTTGGGTTTTTGGATCAATGAAAGAAAGCCACCCCCCAGCCGGAAGAGTGGTATTTTCATGTTTCCTTTTAAATATAATTATTAAAAGTTTAATCAATCATTAGTTTTTGTTCACTGAAAACAACGGAAATAACTGAAATAACTGCACATAGCAAGTAAAATAAAAAAACCCGGATCAATGAAAGAAAACCACCCCTAGCCTTCTTTAGTTAGCCTTATAAAGCTAACTAACGAAAATATAACGATCTAACCTAACCAATCGTCAAGGGCATACAGTTGACGTAACGATTGGTTAGGCTAGGTCATGATATTTTTGTTAGTTAACCTTATCAAGCTAACTAAAGAAGGCTAGGGATGGTTTTCTTTCATTGATCCGGTTTTTTTAAATTTTACTTGCTATGTGCAGTTATTTCAGTTATTTCCGTTGTTTTCAGTGAACAAAAACTAATGATTGATTAAACTTTTAATAATTATATTTAAAAGGAAACATGAAAATACCACTCTTTCGTCTCTTTCTTATGACCTCAGAATACTTTCGGGACATATCGGGTCATGGGAAAAGAGAAATAGGGCTATCTTCTTATTTTTCATTCTCATTCATTTCAAATTTTGTCTTTGTAATTAACTCCTAAACAGTGTTCTGACATTACCTGTTGACAACCGCTGTTAATGGGCAACTGAAAATGATAATTGAAACGTAAGGCCATGACAGTGTTGCCAAATGTTCCCAAGGCACTGGACTCGTATCTCATATCTCACATTTCGTAGTTCAGTTGGTAACACCGTTTCCCTATAAGAGCAGTGAAGACACTGAAGCCGGGGTTCAAATCCTCATAATGACCGTAGTAATAATAGAGGCGTTACAGGAATGGGCCATATTAGTTGGCATGAGCAGTGTGCCAGTTTATGGTCTTCTTGACTGATTATTACTAGTTATTATTTTATACCTCTTTGAATTTCCGATGTTTTAATTTTTTCCAATTTTGAGAAAATTGGACATGAAAGTTCTTACGTCCATAAATTATTTTCTGTTCATTCGACTTTTTTTGAAATATAAGATGAAATAAATCTTATATAGAACATCATTCAAGTTCCAATAAAATCGTATCGTATGAACAGCTTCCGTGTGTGTGTGTGTGTGTGTGTGTGTGTGTGTGTGTGTGAATATTTCTAAGAAATATGGTATTGCAATTTTGTCTCGGTAATTTTCTGAAAAAAAATGCAAATATCCAATCCGCCTCTAGAATTTTTTTTTTCTGTTTAACCCACTTTGCCTTGATTTAATATAAAGTTAAGTTTATTGGATCCAGAAAATTTTAATGAATTTATATATACTGTAAAGTCTTTTCATGAGAATTTGAAAAACATTGCTCTGCACTGAAGTCCAATATGGTGATTTTTTGGATTTAAATTTTTTCTTTTTATGCTCTGATAAGAGACCAAAAAAAAAAAAAAAAGAAAAAGACATAAATCAATGCCAAATGAAGTTTTTTCAGAAATGTTCAGCTTAGAACCAACAACTTCATCCCGAAAATTGAATAAATTTGAATTCTGAATTTGAATTTTGGTGTCCAGAACCGCCTCGAACATTACATCTGACTGTTGTGTATATATAGCTAAATTTGACTAATTTCTGGTAAAAAAAAATGTAAAAAACTAATTACATATTCGAAATAGGAGATAAATTTTACATTAGAAACTAAAATAAATTAAATTTTCATTATTTTTTTAATTTTCTAAATGACTGGGGTCAAAACATTTTCAAATCCCCTTCCCTGATGATTCACTTGCAATTAATTACATTACAATTTTGGATAAAAGTCTTTTAAGTAGAGTTAGAAAAGTATACGGAGGAGTGTTAATTACAAATCCGCTGATTGGAAATGAACAAGGCGGCTTTAGAGAAGAAAGGGGATGTGTGATCAAGTTTTTGTAGTAAGGCAACTGACTGAAGAATTATGTGATAAGAAAAACGGTGCATATGGCATTTATATATTTGGAGAAAGAGTATGATAAACTGACTAGACGTACCTTGTGGGCAAGTGTTTAGAATGTATAGTGTTAATGGTAAATTAACAAATGCAGTGAGAAGTTTTTATACAGGTAATAGAGCTTGTGTAAGAATTAAAGGTGAGTTGGTTGACTGGTTCAGTTTTAATGTCGGGAATTCGACAGGGCTGTGTGATGCTGCCATGGCTGTTTAATGTATATATGGAAGGAATAATAGGCGAGATGAAAGCAAGAATGCTAGAAAGAGGAGTAATCATGAATTTGGAAGAGAATGAGTGTTTGCTGTCGTATCTGATGGATACTGATGACTGGGTGCTTCTGGATGAATCACAGAATAATTTAAGGAGAGCAGTGACAAATTGTTTTGTAAAAATAAATTAGAAAATGAAAATACAGTAGAGTGAAGCAAGGTTGGGCGGGTGTAGACGCAGCTAGAGGTTTCCAAGAAAGTGTGCTGGTAACAACACTGGTGTATGGATGTGAGACGTTTGTTTGGTATGATACTTCACTGCCAAGTTGAGATGAACAATTTAAGAAGCATGATTAGTGTAAAACGAACTGATCTTATGAGAAATGAGGATGTTCGGGAAAGGTGTGGAGTGAAAAAGTCGTTAGGAATGAGAATGGAGGATAGCATGCTACGTTGGTATGGTCATATAAGAGAATGAATGATGATAAACTTGTAAAAGATAGTTTTAATACTGTAGTCAGTGCGTGGGTGTGAGAAGTAGAGAAAGACTGAGTAGATGGAAAAATGTAATCAATAAATGTATGACTAAACCTGGAATTGACTTACATATGGCACAATCATTAACGAGAAATAAAGAGGAATAAAAGCGGGTTGTGAAGTGAATTGTCCAAACAGAGACGCGTCTCACCTGACGTACCACTAGAGATATACTTCCAAAATTTTGTCATGAAAAGTAACACTGGGTTCCTGAGATCAAGGTGCTATTTTATTCCCGATGGTGATTCATTTTGCATGTTTGTGCGTAATTTATTTTAGTGTTTTTAGTCCCGAACTCAGGCATCGTGCCCACCCCATGGAAAATAGAAAATGGGTCATTAGATAATATATATATGAAATGGTTATCAAATATTTTTTTTAACTACACAAGTAACACAGTTGATTGATCGACTGTTGATTCATGGTTGATACCGTCGAAATGTGGTTGATATTTGTGACAGCTCACAAATTAATATTGATGTACTGTTGATGCAATAATATGTTGATAAAATGAAATTCAATCAGCCTTCTAAAATATATTTTCCTAAACGGCGACGGTATAATGTTTCTGTATTTATGAGTAATAATTTTATTTCAGTACTCAATTTCAACCCCATTTGAATGTTGTGTTGTGTTCTATGTTGTGCTAGAGCGGTACAGTCTGTCATAATGTGTTCAGTTGTTTCCAGGACACACCACAAACAACTGAACACATTATGACAGACTGTACCGCTCTAGCACAACATAGAACACAACACAACATCACTAGTGCGCTAAACCTCTGGTCCACTCCGGAGAGGGCGATCGGTTACCTGCGTGCCGCCGGCTTGCTCGATCAGGGTGGGCTGATCGACCAACCAACAACAACAACAACCCCATTTCAATATCAATATCGAAATTTGTGCCATTTAGAGTGTTGTTTTGAAATTGCCAAGTCACCATTGTTTTAATAGTGAAAGGTTGGGTCATCAATACTTCTTCATCATTATATACGTGTGCTACCTAGGTATTTTTTTCTGTGAATTGATTCTCAAGAATGCCGAAGATTTATGAACACTTGTGAGTTACATGATTTTTTTTCGAACCAACAACCAAGGAGACATATGAAAGAGAGTACCTACAACTTGACGAGGACTCTCAAGCACGGGTTGCTACTTCATCTGAAGCCAGAAGACGGTCACCTATTCAAGTACTGAATGGATTTAATGTCGCTTAACTTTGGTTGCTATCGATTCAGCAACACAAGATACATGACAAAATGATCGAAACGAACATCATAGTTGGTATGGGAGTCCCGGCTTATGATTAGAAATAAATGATTGGCTGAAAAGGTTTGTTTTCCGATAACCTCAAAGAAGTAATCAGAAAAGGATCTTTTCGGTTTGACGGCCTGTAACATTTTTTAACATTACTTGTTTTTTATTGTCCAGTTTTAATCGAGGATTTCAAAAATAACATTCATGTTTTAAAGAAACAAATAGTGAGGCAGTTATATGCAATTTAACAAATTTAAAATATATAGGCCCTATTTTTAAACCTATTCAGATCTTTTTGGTTTGACGGTGGCGGAAAAAAACGAGTCATGGCTACGGGACCGTCAAATTCTAGACTCTACCAACTGGTTAGGTTAACTGAATACCCAGTTAGGTTAACAGAATGCCCGGTTAAATCAACTGTACGCCCTTGACGATTGATTAGGTTAAATCATGATATTTTCGTTAGTTTACTGTCAAAACAAACGAAAATATCATGACTTAACCTAACCAATCCTCATGAGCGTACAGTTCTCTAAACTAAAATGTATAACTGCCTCACTATTTGTTTCTCTAAAACATGAATGTTATTTTTGAAATCTTCGATTAAAACTGGACAATAAAAACAAGTAATGTTAAAAATATTACAGGCTGTCAAGCCGAAAAGATCCCAGAAAAATAAGCTTATATAGAGTTGCATTTCATATATTATATAAACGGTTGAAACTACAATTATATAAACACAATAACTTTATTGAAACACACAAGATCGACTGAATGGCTGAGGAAACAACCTTTGTAAGGACTAATAAATTCTATCAGAGGAATTCTTTCGTGTGTGTGTGTCTCTCTCTTGCCATAAAAACGTTCTGTGGACAATAAATTCGCTGAATTAACAAACTTTTCATAATAACCTCATAAATTTTCATAAAAGGTCATAAAAATTTCATAAAATTTGTGTATTTCACGAGTTTCATCGATCAATAATTCCTCATTATATTCAGTACATAAAAGATGAGAACTTTCCAGTGTGTGTGTGTGTATATATATATATATATATATATATATATCTTTTAATTGGGGTTGTTTAACCTCCTTCGCAACATCTAAGGTCATATGACGGAGGGGACCTACAGCTTTACGTGGGGTCCGAATCACGGGTCGCTACATAATCTGGGCGCAGAGGACGGTCTCCCATCCAACTACTACCCAGACCCAATGTCGCTTAACTTCGCATATATATATATATATATATATATATATATATATATATATGGGATTGAACTCAGAATGGCCCCCTGAGGTTTTTTCATGTTACGCACAGACCGTGCATGGAACAAGGAACTCTTCTGGGAAAATTAAATCCACTATAGTCCGAATAAGTAATGGTAATGACAAACACGATAGTTTTTCTTTTTTCAACATATATATATATATATATATATATATAATATATATATATATATATATATTGGTTGCGAGTTGATTTTGCAAGTTAATTGGAATTTTTGTACTTTTTCTTTTTCATAAATAATCAATTAAAGTTGTCCATTAAAAATAAAAATGGAAAAATGGAAAAATGGAATCTTAGATGCAAATATTGGAAAATTAAATAAACAATATGAATATTTTTAAATTTCATTTGTAATTATATATTGTAACAGAATAAAGTATCGTTAATGAAATATGAAACAACCAACCACCCGAATGCCTAAGAGTAACCTAAAAGGAATAAATTATGCGCGAACAACTCTTATAAGTGGCTTTATTTGATTATTTATCTGCTTCGTAAGCGAAAGTATTTGTGAAGTTCTTCAAGTCTTATGATCATAATCTGACAAATTTAAGAAACTTCATTCAGCTTTCAGCTCAGAATACGAAAATTCTGTGGTTAACAGATTTCTGGTTAAGGAAATCTCGGTGTTATTCGCATTTCAGTGAAAGGTCTCTTGGTTTAAAGAGGGAGGAAATTATCTGCGGAAAGTTTATAAATCTAATATTATCGTTCGAAGTTTAATAATTCATCTAAAGATAAGGAACAAGAAGACTAGTCCATATACAAACATTTAATATGCGGACCTTTCGACATTTCTAAGGTCATCTTCATATATATATATGGGAATGAACTCAGAATGGTTCCCTGAGTTTTTTATGATACACACAGACCGTGTATATATATATATATATATATATATATATAAACCAACTATAAACTTAAAACAACTTAAATATTGACGAATATCACAGTGAAAACTTAACGTATGAAATTATACAGTTAATATTGTAAGAGTGCGATTGGTATGGGTCATTGTGAAAGTTGAATGTGAGCGATAGGTGGAGTGTGAGACTAGAGCTTGGTGTGAATGATTTGAAAGGGAGCGAGGTGAAAGATAGTAAAGCGATCCCTAGACGATCAATATTATTCATGCAATATATTGACTCAATATTAATGTGTGACATGCATATCCCCTAAACGACTCAATATTAATGTGTGACATGCATATCCCCTAAACGACTCAATATTAATGTGTGACATGCATATCCCCTAAACGACTCAATATTAATGTGTGACATGCATATCCCCTAAACGACTCAATATTAATGTGTGACATGCATATCCCCTAAACGACTCAATATTAATGTGTGACATGCATATCCCTAAACGACTTAATATTATTGCGCAAATTTCTTGCAATATGCATTTCAATGTCATAGACGTAAGATGTGTGATACAGATTTACCATGTATAGCTATTACCTTAGCTTTTTGTGTCAAAGAGAATAACTTTGTGAAGAAGAAGAACCGGCGTTGGAGGAAGGAATGGTATAAGAAAATACGTCAATATAATCACGAAAATCTTTTGAAAGACTTGAGAAAGAGTGAGCCTGATGATTACAGAAACTTTTTGCGAATGATGGTACAGCATTTGATGAATTACTGAGGATGGTAACACCCGTGATTGAAAAAAACAATACTATTATGCGAGACGCTATCTCAGCAAGTCAGCGGTTATCGGTAACATTGCGCTACTTGGCCACCGGCAACACTTTTGAGGACCTGAAATTTATTAGTGCAATTTCTTCTCAGTCAATTAGCTCTATTGTTTTGGAAACTTGTCAAGCTATTATACACTGCCTGAAAGGATATATTCAGGTAAGAAAAAGATATTTTACTTTGAAATGTAATGTCCTTTTATGAAAAGTACAAAGAAAATAAATATTTATTCAAAGGAAGAAAAACATTCGTCAAGTGTAAACTCATTCTGCTTATTCGTAGCGAAATTACCTTCTGGAGTAGTAATATTTAAATTTGTGACGCGGTAGTCACTGCCGGAACTTGTACTAGGTAATGAAGACAAGTCCGTGTATAAGGTGTAGTGGGTCTGCTCATTGGTGTATTTATGACAACGGAATGGCGATGTAATGTTCCCATTTGGCCCTCAAATAGAATATCATTCATGGCCTTCTTAGCGAAAACTTGTTGAGTGGAATCCATCTTCCGCAGTTCAACCGCCCAAGCTGTAGATAATTTCATATAGTCATTATCTGTCTCGAGGAGACGTTTACAAGCCAGAGATAAAAGTTCATCCTGCTGATCTATTTTTTTGCTTCATCTTCTTCCTCGCAGATGATTTGGGAGTATCATTCTGGAAACAGAAAAAGTCAAGATTACATAGTGCCATAGTGACACTAGAAAAGTGAAATAGTACTTTATAATATAAATAGGATAATGATATATAATATGATAGTCCAATAAGAATATAACATGAATAATGAGAATATTTTATGCTAATACAAAATTAAATGAAAATACTTTATAATATTATATATACATATAAAATGCTTTTTTAATTGCAGTTCTCAAAGACACACGATGAATGGAAAGAAATCGCAAATGGATTCAAGGAGCAATGGAATTTTCCTAACTGTCTAGGGGCGATAGATGGCAAGCACATGCAAATAAAGAAACCTCCCCATACTGGATCTTTTTATTATAATTATAAAAACAGTTTCAGCATTGTGATAATGGCCATTGTAAATTCAAAGTACGAATTTTTGATGGCAAATGTTGGCATTAACGGTCGAGTGTCTAACGGAGGAGTGTTCAGCCATACCAAATTTAGAAAACTATTAATATTCCAGAACCTCAAAGTGTACCTAACAGTGCATGTAAACTTCCATTTGTATTTGTAGGTGAGATGCATTTCCTATGTCTGAAAATTTGTTGAAACCATATAGGCAGTCAGGTTTAAATATGCAATAACGAATATTTAATTACCGGCTAAGTTGAACCCGTCGTATAGTAGAAAATGCATTTGGTATTCTAAATGCTTGATTCGGTGTGTTTCAAAGGCCTATTTTGCTTGCTCCAAAAAAGCTCAGATAGTTGTTTTAGCTTGTTGCTATTTACATAATGATTTAAGAAGGAATAAATCAAGTGCATACATTTCTCAAGGCGCTACGGACATAGAAAATCTTGAAACTGGCGAAATTAATGAAGGATCTTGGCGTTCGAAGGTGCAATGAATGAATTTGCAAAATTGCTGCAGCAGAAATTCAACTTATCTTGCAAAAAAGATTAGGGACAGCTATTGCGAATATTTCAACTCCGAAGGAATGGTTTCATGGCAGCATGGATATATTTAATATTATTAATACCATAATGTTATTTTCAACCCATTTTTATTTGTTTGTAGTTCTATAATAAATGAAATGTATGTACGTATGTGTATGTAGTTATATTATAAATAAAAATTACTTACCAATGTTCCTGTTTCATTATTAGTGTCTTCCTCCTCCTCGTCCTCTATTGTACTTTTTGATTGTGATGGAGTTTCTTGATCCTTCAGAAAAAGCATTTCGTCGAAATACCAAAGGACAGATTCGTACACTTCTTCAAAACCTGCCCCGGATTTCTTTAAATCAGTAATTTTTTCAATTCTTTCCTAAAGTTTGTTCTCAAGGAATTAAATTTCTTCTTAACTTCATTTCGTCCGGCATCTGGGTATATTTCTCTATATTTTCTTAACAAAATATCATAGGCATCAGTTTTCTTTTGTCTATCACTATACTCTTCAGATTTCACCTACCAAAGAACTGGCAACTCTCTATACACTCTAATACACTCGATTATAAATCGTCTTTCATCTTCTTTCGAATTAGAAGCATGTTTACCGTTACCAGACATGTCAACACCAGAAGTGAAAGAAACAAACTGAAAGCATATTACGCAATAACACACTCAGATGACGCAATATTTCTAGTGCACAATAAAAATGCACAATAAAAATCAGACAGATTTTGATTTCTTCAATATATTGAGTTAATCTTCAATATTCACCTTAGACGATTCGTGCTTGTGATCTGAACAATAAAGGTTGGAAGCGGGAAATTCAAATTATAGAAATTTCAAGAAAATTGGATATTTAAAAGTTTGAGTTGTCGGCATTAAATCTGTAATCACTTCAGGGTACAGTGGTGTCTGAACATTGCTTAGAGTGCAAGTATTGAAGCCTCTATACGAGGCTTCAAATCTGGAATGTGGAACTGCGCTTAGGTTCGGCTGGGAACCTGAATTCCTGGTAATTGGAACGGCCGTCTACAGAAGCTGAACGTGACGGTTAGAACGTTTGTGGCCCCAGTTCCAGAGGGTAAGCGTCAGCAATTGGGAAGTCGAGGCAGGGTTGTAAACAAAGCCTATCCTTGCCTGTCCATCTGAAGCACTTGCAATAGCTGAAGTCAAGATTAATAGTTTGGAACACCACTGCGACTGAGACAAGTGAAGTGAAGTGATAGTTTACTTTAAGTAGGAACAGGACCTACTGTTTGTACATATTTTAAGTGCATGGTTTCGTTGGTAAATTTAAGTTGTGTTAATTTAAGTTTAGATTATAGGTTTTGTAAATATATTTAACTTATTTAAATATTTTCTTTTAATGGACCTTTGATGGACCGATTGCATAAATTGTTTTGTGAACACCACATTGCTTTTTGAGCCCATAAGTGAGAAAGAAAGGAGTTCCGGTAACCGGTGCCTCACCCGGGGCACCAAAGAAAGGAGTTCCGGTAACCGGTGCCTCACCCGGGGCACCAAAGAAAGGCGTTCCGGTAACCTGTGCCTCACCCGGAGCACCAAAGAAAGGAGTTCCGGTAACCGGTGCCTCACCCGGGTCACCAAAGAAGGGAGACCCGGTAACAATACAATTAAAATAAAATATTGTAAAAGGAACTATAAAAGGAGGCTTACATTTAAGATAAGGAAAGAATAAATGTAAGTAAAACCATTACAAATAATTTAACACATCTAAAGATATAATTATGATAATTACTTGGATTTAAATATTTGTTTGTTGATGGCGTCCTTTATTAATGAACTGATTACTATTAAGGTTTGTTTATCATTTATATTTTAAAAGAATATGTTTATTAATAGGTTGTAATTGTCAAATTTCTTCGTTTATTAAATTTAATTGGGTACTTTCCTGTTATCCCGGACCCCAGACTTTTTGCTAGTTGCCAGACTTCAATTTTGACACAGAATATTTTCGTTAAAACTAACGGAAAATATCACGACTAACCTAACCAATTATCAAGGGCGTACAGTTTACCTAACCAGGCATTCAATTAACCTAATTAGTTGGTAGGGTTAGATTAAGTCGTGATATTTTCGTCGTGATATTTTCGTTAGATTTAACGAAAATATTCTGTGTCAAAATTGAAGTCTGGCAACTGGCAAAAAGTCTGGGGTCCGGGATAACAGGAAAGTACCTTCAATTGTAATTACCCATTTGATTAATTGGTATTAATGAAGTAGTTTTTGTAAATTCTTGTTTAATTATTAACTTTGAGTTTGTAAGTTTGTACAGAAGTTAATGAAGATTTTTTAATGTTTGACCTTTTTATTGCGAAACTGAAGCTTAACTTCGCCCGGTGACGCTGCATGGGCTTTGGTTGGCCATAATTGAGCCTAACGCATTACCAGGTTATCCTAGTGCAGTAATTACAGGCATATATCCCTAGTAATATTGTAACTTTTTCTTTAGCTTAGGTTTGTTTATTAGGAAATAGTGTATATGATTTGTTTAACTTTTTTGTATTATACTTAGTTAAAAGGATGTACCAGATAAATTACACTGGTCAACACTCATTTTATTGCCAATCATATTAGAGTGATTTTGGGGTAACTTTGTGGTGCTGATTCCGAATATGACATCGGTTTTGCTAGATTGGTTCTAACTTATGAGATAATTGGTACCCCATTGAAACACGTAAAAATGCAAAAAATTTAATGTTCAGGCGGAGCCTACTTACAAATCGCATTGAAATTGCCTCAAATCATACAAAAGTAAACACATGAAATACATAATGGCATTTTATTCGGTCTCACCATCTACAATGTTCCGGTAGTTTCCCATATGCACGCGTTATGGTTACGTTTCCTATTTAATTGAGGGTATTCATTATCTCAAGAACTAGAGCCAAATCGGAAAAACTACTTTCATTTTGGAATTCAGCAACCCCAAAATACCCTAAATTCGTACGAATTTCCTTGGCAACGAAAAAAAATTTTTTTTTTGATGACTAATAATTATTAGTCATTATTTAATGGTTTATCTTTTACCTTGAATGACTTAATTAAGCTTCATAGTAATTTAATAAGTTAGTGATAAGGATAATCCTCAACTCCTTTAACGGCACTCCTCTGAACCCGCACATTTAATTAGTAAGCGTGAACAACGGCGCATCTCCTCCGCCTTCCTAGAAGCTTGACGGCTCCTTCCGTGGGGTATACACGGCTCGAGTTAACACGGGTGGGTTGAATGTAAGCATTTAGCCTTACCCACACGGTTTGGTTTACAATATTATTGAACTTAATTAATATAAGTTCCTTAGATAGGTCTACAGGGTACCCAGAAGTCCGGCATTGTAGAAATAAACAGTATAGTCAATAAACTCTGCCTTTGATGATGAATTTTGTTGACAACCTGTAGAATACGCGCCGATTCGTTAGTTACAAAATCCAAGTTTGGACTGTGCCAAGCAAATCTAAGAAATGAGGTGCAGGGACGAGTCCGCTGTACGAATTTATTTGGCTCGACACAGTTTTCCTTTTGTGTCTTATTTTCCCCCGGTTGGTGGAATTGCCCACCGTCTTAGTATCCTTCGTAGGACAAAAAACGTAAGATGGATCAGCGGATTAACCAACCAATTAGAGAAGCATGGTTGGTAATTCCGCTTTGTTTTACATTTTAGCATTCGTTCGCGTTTGTTTGGCTACGTTGTGGCCAATGTCGTAACACCGATTCCCGTCGATCAGCGAAGTTAAGCGACATTGCGCCTGGAGCGTAGTTGGATGGGAGACCGTCCTCTGCGTCCAGATGAAGTAGCGACCCGTGATTCAGATTCCGCAAAGCTGTAGGTTCCCTCCGTCATAAGAACTTAGCTGTTGCGAAGAAGGTTAAACAACCCTATCATTACAATCGCGTGTGGTATCGTTGGAGGTAGAGAGTTTTCTCTCTTCCATTCTGCGTGAAAGTATTGTCGCTCTGTGGTGGCATCTGTACCCAAATTTTATATATAGGAGGCTTCCTGACCTCCTCATTGGGTTAGAATGTCTCGAGGGTCGCAGTCCTGAACCTTTTTTCAAGAGATTGCTCACAAATACAGCACACTCGTTCCGGACCGACCGGTCTTTCTTTTCACTACATTTTCCAGTAATTGAAAACTAAAGTAATAAAAGAAAAACCCACTTCAGTAATAAAACCTTTTAAATAAATTAAACCATTTCAAATAAGGACTAAACACTTGGTAATTAAAACGGTAAAATATGTGTATAGTGTTTGAGAAGATTTTTTGTGCGTGTTTTACGGGTCAGATGAATATGAAAGATTTCTGTAGCTGGATTATATATATATATATATATATATACACACACACTATACACTATCTATCTATATATAATTATATATATATACACTATACACTATACACAATCTATATATCTCTCTCTCTCTCTCTATTTATATTATATAGTTACGATAGAAGTGTTCTTCGGGAACCTTATCCTCAATAGGAATATGAAAACAAGAGATACGACTCTCAACATTTATTGGCCAAACGTTTCGGTCCACTCAGGGGCCATCTTCAGTGACTAAATAGAAGCATCTAAAAAACAATCATATAACTGAAGTAAATACAAATGTCATAATATACTGTACAATAATAAATCTAATACAAAAAGTTAAAAAAGACTTGATGAAAAACTATCTACATTATAAGACAAAATAAAAGAAAGTAAAAAATAAAACAGAACAAACCAAAATTTCAAAATAAAAAATTTAAAAAGTTCAAAAAAATTTAAAATAATTTTTTTTTTTTTTTAACATTTTTTCGCCCCTTTTTACGCCATAAAGATCAGATCACCTCCTCGTGCTTTTGAGATCCTTTGTTATTTATTTATATACATGTGCGACCTGCCAAAGTCGTTATGTGGGGTACAGTTAAAACTTAGGATTTCGAAGCATTTGGGTTTTTCTTATCGAACTTCCCGCCCTCTTTCCACTCCTGAATCCTCCGCTATTCGGCATCATACAGAGACCCATGACCACCCGTGCCCCCAGGACTCTTTTGCGATTTTGTCGTCTGCTTCTAATTCGCTTGATCTTAAAATTTTGGAACCCCTTTTTATCAAGAAATTAAATCCACAATTAAACGACGGCCTTTCCTCGATAAAATGACATACTTCCTAACCAACCAACACCTTTTTAACGCAACTTAGCACTAACTTAAGTTTTCTCTTCTTTCCTTTCTCTCCACTTGTCATTTGTAACTTTTACCATCCAGGTCAGTCCTTTTTTTAAAAAAAAATTTAAAATTTTTAATTTTTTTAAATTATTTTAAACATTTTTTAAACTTTTTAAATTTTAAATTTTGAAAATTTGGTTTGTTCTGTTTTATTTTTATTTTATTTTATTTTGTCTTATAATGTAGATAGTTTTTTTCCTCGTTTTTTTTTTTTTTTTTTACTTTTTGTATTAGATTTTACTATTGTAGAGTATATTTATGACATTTGGTATTTACTTCAGTTATATGATTGTTTTTTAGATGCTTCTATTTAGTCACTGAAGATGGCTCCTGAGTGGACGGAAACGTTTGGCCAATAAATGTTGAGAGTCGTATCTCTTGTTTTCATATTCCTATTGATTATATATATATATATATATATATATATATATATATATATATATATATATATATATATATATATATATATATATATATATATATACAGTATATATATATATATATATATATATACAGGGTGTCCCGTAAGTCTGGACCCATAGGGAAAAATAATAAAATTACAAAATAGTCCAAAAATTTATTACATAATCTGTTCAAAGTGTCCGCTGTTGTGTCGCACACATAGTTGAAGACGCAATCTCCACTGCGACAGCACTTTCTGAATCACAGTCGCAGAAATTTCTTGACACGCCTCCACAATGCGTGCTTTAAGGTGGAAAATGTTCTGAAGTTTGACCTCGTACACTTTGGCTTTCAAGTGGCCCCACAAATAAAACTCCAGCGGAGTAAGATCATAATAAAAAAATAATAAAAATAATAATAAAAATAATAAAAAAATATATTATAAATAAATTTTTGGACTATTTTGTAATTTTATTATTTTTCCCTATGGGTCCAGACTTACGGGACACCCTGTACACTATAAATAGAAATATTTCAGTTCTGTAGTTCGCTCTGGAGTACGTTTTGCTTCTTTTGATAGCCTATACAGGAAACTTTCAAACATGAGTTGATTAAACTCATATAATAATGTTAAAATCGACTCTCACTTCGAGTAATCTGGACTCGTTTACAGATTTTCTTATCTCCTTCAAATGTTAAATAGAGATTACCGAAAGAATTAGATTAAACTTTTAATTTGGTCGTATATTTATGCCACCTCCCGGAATACATAGTTACTGGGATGTTAGTACAGGTTAGGTTAAGCGCTCGTTCTCATTTTAATTTTATCCTCATGGTAAGGCCATGAAGGCTGTAAACCTTTGAAAATACCCTCACTAGGATTTGAACCCAGCACCTCTTGAATAGAAAGATGGGGTGCTAACAGTACCAAATCCTTGCATTCGAGGCAATGGCAGTATTTCATTAAAATCTCTGTTGTAACACCGGAGACCCAGAGATGGAATATCGTGCATGAACACGCGCCATTTTTTGTGTATTTTGGACACGAAAGCGTTGCGTTAGTGCACATTATATTAGTGTTTGCGCCCCAGTGGCTGTCCAAGTTATAAGAGAACACATGTCAGTGGCCACGTAAATCAACAAGACTCCTTTTAGCTATCTAAAACAGTAGTAGTAGTAATAATAATAATCAGTTAGGAGGGCCCCACAGACTGGCAAAGTGCTCAGGCCAACTAATGCGGCCTTTGCTTAGCTATTTTATTATTATTATTACCAGCATCACCGAGATTCGAACCTCTAACTTCAGTGTTTTCACTTATAGGGAAACGGCGTTATTCATTGTGGTGTACGATCGTTAACGAAAGAAGGAATAAGCCGCACATTATTACGAAGGGTTTTAAAGCAACATTTTGGGTTTTCTTTGCAAAATCCAGTGTTTGCAGTTCCTTACCGAAGATAATAAAAGATGTTATTTAATTTTTAAAACCTTTTTACTGAGGTACTGGAAAATGAATACCTCAGTATTAATGACATAATTTTCTTTGAGTGCCACATTTACCTGAATGAAATGATGAACACTCGGCGAAAGGAAATGGATAAAACCACAAGGATATGAAGAAATGCCACTAGTCCCACTACACTCGCCAAAAGTAACAACAGTATGGTGTGGTTTAAGTTCTTTGAGAATTTATGGTCCTTACTTTTTAGAAGACCTAGAAACAGAAGCAATACTCACTGCGACATCAGGTAGGTATTTAAGCAGGCTTAGGATCTACTTCTGGAAGCGAGTTGCAAGTAATAAACAAGTGTGTTTCCAGCAAATTGGAGCCACATCCCACAATTCTAATGAGTGGTGTATGAACTGGCTAGGGGGAAAAATCCCCCAATCAGCTCATCCGCCACAGATCCCCAGATTTGTCGCCGCTGAATTTTTTTCTTGAGAAAATTTGTTAAACAAAACTGTGTTCAAAAAGAAAATTTATTCAGTTGCTGAGCTGAAGGAGTCTGTATAATCCAGACCATCGCAGGAATCAGTCGAGAAATTATCAAAAGGTGTTGCGTAATGTCTCGATCCGCATACGCATATGTACAGGGTGTCCCATAAGTCCGGTCTCGTAGGAAAATTTATTTTAAATTAAGTTTACAAAAGTGATAATAGAACGAAAACAAATGTTCAGATTGATGTGTTGTTTTGGGACCTTTTTTTTTGTCGCAGGTAGAATAACATTCAATGGCTAATATGAAAGAGAGTTACACTCGTGAGGAAAAGACCTCCGCCATTTCCTCATGAGTGTAACTCGCTTCCATCTTGGCCATTGCCTGTTATTCTACCTGCGACATAAAAAAGGTCCCAAAACAACACACCAATTTGAACATGTTTTAGTTGTAATACAAAACTTTTGTAAATTTAATTTAAAATAAATTTTCCTACGAGACCGGACTTATGGACACCCTGTATACAAAAAAGGGACTCATTTTGAATGTTTAGTGTAAATAAAAATTCTTGAGTTTGTATACACTTTGCAACCAACCATTTCTCTCTGTTATTACAGCTCTGTTAGAATTTTCTTTTATGTCCCCTTTTATAGTCCACCCGGTGTAAAACCTTTAACAGTAACGGCATTAATTTAGTACCTAAAGAATGAGATTTTCTGCACCTACAACCATTGTAGTGTTTTTAGAGTATTCATAAAAATATACAAAATTAAATGCAAACGCATATTGAAATAGTTTCGCATTTTAACGAAACTTTTTAAAATTTTATACTCTATAATGCTCTATATTTATATACAGGGAGAAGGAATAGAAAATTGAAGTGATTTATAGGTTTGTTGAAAGTGTATATTGTATGATTTTTTCTTATATGATACTGTTTTAACATGAATTATTTAAAAGACTTTCTTATGATAAATGTAAATTTCACTTATGTTTACAGTGGCATAACAAACCGAAACTATATGGTGTCCACAATGTCTTGTCCCCCCCCCCCACCATTCAATACTAACTGATTTGTTTTTCTTTCAGACCCATTTGAAATGTGTGATAGCAGCAATTATACGACTGAACAACGCATATTGGCTAGTACGTGGGTCCATGAGCGACCACGCAATGGCAAAACCATTGAAAATATTCGTGCAGACGTCCAGGACCGATTCAATCGTGCAGATCCTCCAAAAACGACTCTGATGAGATGTGAAAAGAAACCGCTCACAACAGGAACCGTAAAAGATAAACCAAGAAGTGGCAGGTCATCTAAGTGATAAATGGGTCTGAAAGAAAATCTAAAATCGGTTAGTATTTTACTGGGATGACAAAACATTGTGGACACCTGTAGAATCTTTTTCAATCTTCAGAAGCGTTGTTACCCCATTTCACGAAGGCTATATTTTGTTATGTTTGATTTCTTTTAATGAAAATATAATAAAGTTAATAGATAATATGATCAATTTAGATATTAAATGCAGTGATTTCTTAGAAGTTTCAGCTTTTAAAGGGTAAATAACTATAAATTTAACTCTTATAAGTTATAATGGATTTATATTGATATTTAATATTCGCATAAAAAGCATAAGAAGATAGCATTTTTAAAAGTTTGAAGTGATTTAAATTGTCGTCGTAACTTTTTAAACCTAACTTTACATGAATGTCAATTATATTTATGAATAAAAACACTGAGGTTAAGGATGAAATAATTTCCAAATATTTCAGAGTGACTTTGAAATTATTCTTGACGTTATGAAAAGAAACGTATGCTATGATGTTCTTGGTGCCAAGTTATAGGCTAACCCTTATTTTGATTATGATCCCTTATTGTTTAGGTTAGTTACCCTTTGAGCAATATAATCTAGGCTTGTTTTGCGACACATGCGAATGGTAAGTTGCGAGTTCAGCTCATTGTTTGAGTTCTCAATTACCTTTTCATATTATTCTTACTAAAAGAAAATTTACAGCTTCTACGACTCTAATATTAACGAAACCCACCTTAGTTATCATTTAGACAATATGAATTAATTTTCTTTTGTTCAAAGATTTATACTGAATAGGTTTACTGACTGAGCTCTTGAATTTTGATAATCATACAGTTGATCACAGCTTGAATACATGTACCCATTAAGATAATAACCAACATCTACATTTCAGTGAGTTTTGGTTGGTGACATCATCACAACAGCTGCACGACTGTTGGGGCTGACTGAGATAAACTGATACTGTAACTTGTTCAGAGCAAAATGTGGAAACATCTCGGGGGAAATAGAAAGGGATGGATTGCACTAAGAGTGAACGCTTGTGAAGCTCTGTGTATCTGCAGTGCAGTTTACTAGAACTGAAGCGATGGAACCAATATAAAATTGCAGAAACATGGCACCATTTGGCAAGAGGATCATACTTAAATATACTATATATACTGTCAAATCTGAAGATATATTACACTAAAAATAACTCTGTATTTTTAGCATAAAAGAACTTCTATTAATTTAGTTGAAACCGAAATATTCATAAGTAAATCTAATAATATAATACCATAAAAATATCCATATTTTTAGCATAAGAAATGAATATTTAAGTTAATCATTTAATATTCTATTTGAAAGAAAAAAAAACAACTCAGGTTATTTGAACAAGTCTTCAGTATTATGAAGTATGATATATTTAGTTTTTTTTTAGGCAGGAATGAGGGGCGAAGAGCGAATGCCTGCAACCCCCTCCCCCTTCATATGCTGAAACTGAAAATACTCGTATGGCAAAGTGAAAAATATTTACGCTTGTCAATTTTTTGAATCTCCCAAATATTTTCAGATAAGAAAAATCTGTATTTATTTTCATTTTGGATACGCGTTTTCTCTTTCGGAATTATTATCTTTGGTTAGTAATAAAAGGAAACGGGAACTAATATATATACAGTATATATATATATATATATATATATATAATATATATTATATATATATTTTTTTTTTTTTTTCTGATAAATAGATAGATTCTGATAGATAGATAGATTATGATAGATATATAGATAAATATATTTGTATTTTAATTATCCCTGAATATATCAGTATATATATATATATATATATATATATATATATATATTATACAACCTGGTAATATACGTATCTCCCCTTTACCAATAGCAGTATGGAATTGAGGGATCTGTAAAGGGGAATGCGTTTGTTAAACGTTAATATTTGAGAGAGAGTTATGAAAGAAGCGAAAACAGGATACATTGTGAGGCTATTTTTCAACGATACTAATATTATTGTAAGTAATGAAAGATATGAATCAGTTGGGGATGAAAGCCACAATAAAATACCTTCAGTTTATCGAAGGCTTTCGATCAACATTATTTACAGTGGAATCTTTTGTAATTTGAATGAACTAAAGTTTTATTTTGGCTTTCGTCTCCTATTTGCTACATATACTGTATATATTTTTAGGGGAACTTCACCCCCCCCGTCCTCCCATTATCATCAATTTTATTTCCAGTTCTTGTTTATAAATATTTTTTTTTTAATGTCGAATACAGTATTTTTAAATTATATATTTATTTCAAATTTAGGATCAAGTAAAGATAAGCACCCCCAACCTTTTTTAGTTAGCTTTATAAGGCTAACTAACGAAAATATCACGACCTAACCTAACCAATCGTCAAGGGCGTACAGTTGACCTAACGATTGGTTAGGTTAAGTCGTGATATGTTCGTTAGTTAGCCTTATAAAGCTAACTAAAAAGGTTGGGGGTGCTTATCTTTACTTGATCCCAAATTTATTTTACACACTATTTCTCAAGTTAGGAAAAAAATAGCCTTTAAAAATTCACCTTGTTTATAACGTAAATTATTGTTGTAAAAATCCATTATATTTTCTTCATTCAAATACTTTTGTGAACTCCGTAATAACGTATTTTTAGTTTTGCTGAATTTTGTCCAACATTTGCGTCACTAATTCACTTATTGCGCGCCGTTATAAAGTGATTAAATTTTTGTTCGCATAATTTTAATTAAAAATTAAATGGCTTAGACGAATGTCAGAGTTTAAATTAAGTTCCCTTTTAGAGAATAAATTATTCAATTGAAAACAGTAATAACAAAGCAAGACTCGAGAGAGAATCGCGATTTTGAACTGTAAAAGAGAATAAAATATAGTAGTTTAAAATTGAGCCAAAATATATGTCAATGGCGGTTTAACATAGTGGTTCCCAACGTGGGCGTTTGAGAATCTTAGGGAGACGCTAGGAAATTGTAAAATTTTTACTTTCTATTAATAAATCACTTATCCTGTTATCCTTATTATCTTTGAGGCGGGTACCAGCAAATATTGATTGACATAAGGGGGCGTTGGCCTTAAAAAGGTTGGGAACCACTGGTTTTAACACGTATATAAAAATAGGGTTTCATGATATTAAAATAATCAAATATATTAATCACTTGCACAAACAAATATTAAATATTGTGAGTGTGAACCTTTTAGGATTACACAAATACTCAACTTTAATGATTAGGTTTTTTTTTAACTCAGAAAATTCAACCAAGTACAACAAAAGTCAAGAATTTATTTATTATTTTTTTATTTGGGTTATAAGATTATGACGGAAGGGATCATCTACAGATTTACGTGGAATCCGAACCACGGGTCGTCGTGTAATCTGGACGCAGAGAACGTTCCCTAACCCAACCTACAACCCAGACCCAATAGCGCTTAACTTCGCTGATTGAAGTGAAACGGTGTTACGACACTTGACCACGACATAGACCAACAGTGAATGCAATGAAACGAACAATTTTAAAGGGAAATTGACAACTATTGATCCAAAGGCTAATTTTAAGTCCTGAAGCTTTGTAAAGAAAAAGAACTATGGGTTTGTAGGAGACATTTTTAAGACTTTTTCTTTTGTTTCACAGCACAGAATCGTCCTGTCTTTTAAGATCGATATATACGAGTGTTACTGAGGATGTCATTAAACGAAAGCACTTGAGCACTCTTTACTATTTTCATTATCCTTCGTGGTTATATATATATATATATATATATATATATATATATATACACACATACACAGTATGTGTGTGTATATAATATATACCACACACACACACACACACACAGTATGTATATATGATATATAAAAAATACTGTATACCTTGGTTAACCTTGGTTTAGCTTCCGCCCGATTTATTCATTCTGACGAAGGTTAAGCTTGTCACTCCATCTTAGGCCTACAGTTTAACTTGGAATCCGAACCACGACCCACCACCAGCCCAGCGTTTTAACCACTAGGCTACCCAGGGTACCCATTTATCTACCAACCAATTTCTTTACTGTGTGGAAGGATGAACAGTTGGGTTTTTGCTGCACGCCGACTGCTGTCACCGGGTCTCGATCCCGGGGCCGATGGATTCGTAGTCAGCGACGCTAACCACTACACCACCGAGGCGCATATATATATATATATATATATATATATACATATACAGGGTGGGGCACGGGAATCAAGTGTTTTTTGAATAGCTAGTAATCGGCCATTAGGAATGGGAGGGGCGTGCGGTAGGTAGCATTCCATTCCTGGGTTCATAGCATTTAACTTTAACTAACACTCACCTTTATCTTTCAGGTGCCATCATGGAGCAGTGGACGTTAGAACACCGCATGTTCGCGTATGATCATTTTGTTAGGAGTGGCGAGTCAGTGACAGCAGTTCAGCGTGCGTTTCGCCGCAGATTCAACATTCATCGAAATGACTCTGTTCCCGCTCGTGACACAATCTTACGTTGGGTTAACAATCTTCGAACAGGAGGCTCAATAATGAAAACAAAACCGAAGGGGCCGCAACGCACTGTGCGTACTCCAGAGAACGTTGAAAGGGTCAGACAAGCGATGTTGCAAAGCCCAGGCCGCTCTGCTCGGAGACATTCAGCTGCACTCGGAATCAGCAATCGTACTGTTAGACGGATTTTGCATGAAGAATTACATTTTCACCCATACAAGTTAGCGATGGTGCAGGAATTGAATGTAAACGATTGCCCCCAACGACTGAATTTTGCACAGGAAATGCTTGCACTTTATGAGCAGAATGAAAACATGATGGTGGTAATGAGTGATGAAGCCCATTTCCACCTTAATGGGGCCGTCAACAATCAAAACTGTCGGTATTGGGCTGCTGAAAATCCGCGACAACTCCATGAAAAACCGCTGCATAGCCCTAAGGTTACAGTTTGGTGCGCGGTGGGAAAGTTTGGCGTCATCGGTCCCTATTTCTTCGAACAAAATGGGGTTACCGTTACCATAACATCTGGGCGTTACATTGAGATGGTGAACACCTTTTTCATCCCTGAGTTACGAAGAAGGCGTATTGCTCGTCGACATTTGTGGTTTCAGCAAGATGGGGCCACGCCACACACCGCCAGAGCGTCAATGGCTGTTCTTCGCCCCCTGTTTCCCAACCATCTCATTTCGAGATTTGGTGACATTGCATGGCCCCCTCGGTCCCCTGACTTGTCCACATGTGACTTCTTTCTATGGGGGTACCTCAAGTCACGTGTCTACGAGGACAAGCCCCGTACATTAGATGCATTGAAGGAAGCGATCCGTCAACAAATCATCCAAATCAACAGACCTGCTGGGAAGAGTGGAGGCCAATTTTCGTAAACGCCTTCAACAATGCGTCGACGGCCAAGGACATCATATGCCAGATATAATTTTCGGTACATGATTATTATGACATGAAATGCTATGTTCTTACGAATGTTGTTCTACCAATATATTTTCTTTACAAAAATAAATATCATTTTCCTGATTATTCCAAAAACACTTGGTTCCCGTGCCCCACCCTGTATATATATATATGGTCAATCAAACGCCAGCGGCGCTTATCTGAAATAAATCCACTTCATCTCGCTTTTTAATTCAGTCTTAGCAAACATTTCGTGGAATTTGCAAAGGAAAATGTGGTGTAGAGCAGGGCTTCTCAAACTTTTTTCACTTGCGACCCCTTTGGATCAGACAAATTTTTTCGCGACCCTTCACTCAATGTCATGAAAGCAATAGGTACTAACACTGTATATTTAGGAAAAAAATAATATTTTCAAATGTTTCTGCGACCCCCAATAATATTTACGCGACCCCTAGTTTGAGAAGCGTTGGTGTAGAGGAACAATGTCGACCTGACTATCGACTTGCACAATATCGACACCAAAATTTCTAAATATCCAAACTGTCGAGCAGTTCGACTTTATGCCTGTAAGTTAAATTTATGTTACGTTAGTTTAATTTGCAGTACGTCAGGTTAGATTATATTATGCCCGATTAGATTGTTATTGTTACGTTAGGTTAGTCTTTTCCAATGAAAATCTGAAATATATTTATGGGTTAGTCATTCTCAGTTGAGATATTAAACACACTTTCCATTTTCATGCAAAATATCAATGTAAATTACTTGAATAAAGTCGATCTGAAACAATTTCAACAAGCACAAAGTCGAACCTTGATATTATGGAACTCAACATTATGCATGAACCTTAATCCGAAAATGTTGTAATTTTAACTTTGGTTCTTATTTCGGTATGAATTTAAAAACTTTGCTTGAAAGGGGGAACAATTTAAAGGATTCCATTGCCGGGGAGCTGTGAAAACCTTGAAATCTTTGACTGTTATTTCTCGTTCTTGAAGTTTAAAGACAATTTGAAAGAACGTATACGTCTTCAAAGTATGGAAATTCAAGTCATAAATTAGGGTAACTTAAAAAAGTCCTTATATAAAGGATGTTTATAGTCGTTTTGGATTTTGGTCTGAGAGTTACCCGCATGTCAAATTTTACACGAAAATTGGCTTGCATTTCGAGAAATGAAGGGATTTTAGATAATACAGATAATACACTCGTTTAGGACGCCATACAGGGGCGTCGATTGCTCTAAAATAGTGGGGGGGGGGCACTTCGCCTTCAAACAGCGAATCAAACAATACTCTGAGTAGCTGTTGCTACAAATGCTACGTGCAATTATTAAAATGCAAATTGACTGCTAAATTCCATGATAAATATACATTGGTGTTCATGACAATAATGCGTCCTCCCCGGCAATCGACGCCCATGACGCCATACACTGAATTAATTTTGGCTCCTCTTTCCTGCATAAAAAGAAACAGTTTTTAATTCATCTTATCTAATCTTTAATTTTATTAAAGGAAAAGATTCAAAATGCCATGGAACGAAATGCATCAGAAAAGATAAAAATTCTTGCGCCAAGCTTATAAGAACACGCAAAAACTTCGCTGTAAAACTGAACTCGTAATGATAAAACGACAGGACACACCACAAACAATTGGACACATTATGATAGACTGTACCGCTCTAGCACAACAATGAACACAACACATCACTAATGCGCTGAACCTCTGGTCCACTCCGGAGAGGGCGATCGGTTACCTGCGTGCCGCCGGCTTGCTCGATCAGGGTGGGCTGATCGGCTAAACAACAACAACAACAACAACATAATACTGAAACGTATTATGTTGAAAAATAATGGGTTTCAGTATTAATATTAAAACCTGGTCAATGCTCAACATATCGTAATCATTAAAAAGACTTTATAATTCAAAGCACTTTGTTACTCTTTTAAAAAGAATTCTCTCCGTGGACAGAAACTCCGGTTTTCATTACTTTAAAAGTAAAATACTTTTAATAACTTAGCCGTGGCAGAGAGAAAGGAAAAATCGCCTTTTCTCTCTTTCATTTTCTTCCTTTTAATTATTAACTGCAATTTCACAGACCATTAAGTGCGTATTAGAACATTTCATCTTTATATATATATATATATATATATATATATATATATATATAATATATATAATATATATATATATATATATATATATATATATCTCCAAATTAAAATTAATTTTTAACCTTGGTTTTGCTTCCGCCCGAATTGTTCATTCTGACGAAGGTCAAGCTTTTCACTCCACCTTAGACCTACAGTTTAAGGTGGAATCCGAACCACGCCCCACCAGCAGCCCAGCGTCCTAATCATTAGGCTACCCAGGATACCCATTTATCTACTAACCAATTATTTTATTGTGTGAAAGGATGAACAGTTGGATGCAAAAAAACTTCACTTTTTTCTACGTGAAGGTCAAAATATGAAAATAAAAACCCACTCTAATAGAGTGGGTTTTTATTTTCATATGAACAGTTGGGTTTAGTTGCGCGCCACCTGCTGTCACTGGGTCTCGATCCCGGGGCCGATGGATTCGTAGTCAGCGACGCTAACCACTATATCACCAAGGCGTGTATATATATATATATATATTAAAAATCTTAAGTTAAAAGTAAAAGATTAAAACTTTAAAAATTACAAAGCTTTTCGAGGAGATCTACTCCTCTTTGTTCAGGTAAGAAGTAAAAATTAAAATAAAAGTTACAGAGAAAGAAAGGCACATGAACCTCATGTATCTGACAGATGAAAATGATGCAGGAAGGATTTGTAAAGTCCTAAAAGAATAGGTGAATTAAAAGAATTTCAAACTTTTGTTGAGGTATAACCTCACAAGCTACTTCATCCCAATCAAACTCGCTGGTTGTCATTCCAAAGTGTTGTCAGTCGACTACTTGAACAATGTTTCTTTGAAGCTTCATTTCACAGGCACCGCTTTGATTGATCGTATTTTAGCTGCTGAAAATATTCTAGCAAGACTAGACGATTTCAATGACATGAACAAGAAGATGCAATCTGAATCTCTTCAAATTCAAACGATACACCGCAATTTGTTATACACTTGTTATACACTTGTTATAGCCTTATTGATTTGCTACATTAAGGATGAGTATTTAAGCAAAACATCTCTTGATAAAAGTAAATATAAAGACGCAAACTATTTTCTGACATGAGGAACTTTATATCGGGCCTAAAGTTGCAATTTTTCTTGATAAGAATAAACTTCCTTTTGATGGTGTGAATGTCTTCAAAATGGGTGCTTCAGTTTTTATGTAGGTGTTGGACAAATATTTATCAGGTATAATTTTCCCGAGATGAAACGTCGAAACTTTTGGAATACCTTGACCCTAAAAATGTTGCGATTAAGACCCACCCTTCTATTGGACCAGTAGCGAACAAATTTCCAAATTTAGTCAAAGAAAGTGAGCTAATTGATCTCGCTCGGGAATGAAGAGTAATTAGAAATATGGATGAAGAAGTGGAGAAGTTAAGAAATCAGTCGATTAATTCATTTTGGAGAGCTGTCTCTGAATTGCAAACTGAAAACGAAAAAACATTATTTCCGGAGTTATCTGCATTTGTCAAGGAAAATCCTTGCTTTGCCTCACAAGTCTTTTCTGCTGTAAATATAATGAAAACCAAACAACGCAATCGACTAAACACAGAAACAATTAAAGGACTACTTTTCACAAAAGGAATTCTTCAAAGAGAATGTAAGTCCTTGTCATGAATTCAAACCAAATAATGTAATTGGAAAGATATCAAAAGATACGTATGATTCGTCGTTGAACCAAGAAGAAATGGCTAAGTCGGATGATGAAAATTTTTAGCCACCTTGTGTCTTGAGTATCGTACCTTGTCGTATCAAAATTACCATGCATGCGAGTAAGAGACAAGCCTCTGTATTGTTTTAGCGCATATACAGGGTGGCCATAAAGTCTGGAAACATAGGATCATATTAGGGATTTATTAAGATAATGTATGTATTTATTTCGCTACTTACTTCATATTATGATAAATTAATTAACTGAAAGTAAACTTTACTATTTATAAAAATTAAGAACAAATTTTTTCATAACGGAAAAAAAAACCATGGTATTCTTTCCTGTTTTGCGAAAATGGGCCTTGTACTAATAGGCTATGTGTAGTAATCTAGTAATGAATCGTGATAATGCATTTTCAATAAAATTTTGCATATAATAAGCGAAATTTGCCTTTTTTAATATAATATGCTAAAACTTGTCTATACTGAATTTTTGGCTCACCTTGGGATAATATCTCGGGATTTTAGACGAGCCAAACTTGGCAATGCTGGTAGTAAGCAATTTTGCCTCTAATTACATGTACGAAATACTTTATAAGGTGAGAGGTGAAAGACCCAAACCGATAATTCTTAGGCATTGATTGCTCTGTTACTTCTTTGGATAAAGGGGCACTTATCACGTTCTTTAATGGAGGTGGAATTCGTCCCGAGTCGAGTGATTTTCTCCATAGTAAGTATAGAGGCTTGGCAATACTCTTTACATGTGTCTGGCTCTGGTACTAAATTTTCTCGTATTTGTAATAAAATCTTAATTACGTCTCTTTCCACGAACTCTAAAATCTATTAATAGATTCGTGTCTGAACTTGTTCTTGACTCTCTTGTATCCATGTCAAAGAATTCATGTGGATCTTCCACTTCTCTTTTCGGACTTAGGATTACTAAACACAGAGTTAAATTGTTCCTAGAGCAGTTCGCTAATTTTTTCTGGGTCATTTGTGTATTTGGCTGTCCCGTCTTTTAATGAACCAATACTCTCTTTACATTGCCTTTTTCTTTTCGCAAAGATGTAGAAACATTTTGGGTTATTTTTCGTGTTTTCTGCTACCTTGTTTTCCTCCTCATTTGTCTTGTAGATGAATGTTTGTTTTAGGTCCACTTCTTTTTCACATAGTTTTCTCTAGTTTTAGTCTCCTTGTTTCATTTCTGCATCCGTGGAGATTTCTGACAGTGTTTCCGTTGTCTAAATAGTTTCCTGATTTTTCTCGTATTTGTGATAGAGCCTTAATTATGTCCCCTTCCAAGAATTTTTTATGGGCTTTTTTTCAAATGCTCGTGAATTTTGCTTGGTCCCACTCCAAAATTTTATTTGTCACCAAAAAGAATAAAATATCCAAAAGAAAATATTGACACTTAGTAATTTGACATGCTTTTTTCAATTTTTAGGCGAACTTGTTTTTCCGAAACTGTACGTATAGGGCCTATACTTATTCAAAGATGTAATGAAGCATGTTATTCTGTCGTATTTGTCAAACACAACGTTCATGCACCACATACTGCTCATACTTCCAAGCTAGCTTCTAGTTTGCCACCTTGATGCCTTTTGCATTTCCACTTGAAAAACGAATTCATTTTAACTATTTTTACTTTGTGATAATTAGTATTGTATGTACCGCTCTATTAAATTTTAATTATTTAATCTTTATTCTCAGCATATTTTTATTTTAAAATGATTTGCATTTAATGTTATGTGAATATACGAATATGAGGATATTTTACGGGCATGTCAACAAAGTATTCTGGATTCTGTTAATATTTAGTAGGACTTCTTTTGTCAGTAATTACCGATGCATGCGAGGTTCTTAAGCGAGTCAGGTCCAATTTTGCTTTTTTCTTCTATTAATTTTACTTGAAGCTCTGACTTTGAATGGCGTATATCATTCCCGGTACCTTTACTCTCCAAAGATGTTTAATAGGCATTAGGTCTAGAGACTCACTAATTTTTTACGCAAGACATCGGGCACTGCCTCGTGAGAAGAGAGCATCTGTTATGGAAGACTAATATCATTCATCAGTAAAAAGCTCGTAAATCAGTTATAACACGATTGTATATGTCGTGAAATTCAATTTACAAAGGTTTTCAAACTGGAGGAGCTTATTCGTAAAAGATTTCGAAGTGAGTATCTGCACCCAGAGGTGCAAATACCACATTCGTTATTTGCATCCGAATATCACACCTCTGGGTGCAAATACCTTCAGCTTAACAATCTTAAGGCCTCGTGAGGCCTCCCCTAAAAAGGCATCAAGGCCGAGAATGTATGTCCTCGTCTTCGGCCTCGGCCTCGTGGATTTCTGAAGGCCTCGAGGCCTGAGGCCAGGCCTCGTCCCCATGCCTGATATATATATATATATATATATATATATATTATATATATATATATTAGTGATGTAGCGGATGTCATTTTTTTTCACATCCGCGGATGCGGATGAGGATGTTTGATTTCAACATCCGCGGATGCGGATGCGGATGCGGATGTCTACATTTTCGTTATTTTTTAGGATATATTCGAGATTTGTTGTGTTTAACGTATATAATAAGTTATTATATAGAGAGAGCTGTAGCTATAATGTAGTATAATTGATTAATTGTACAATAATTGCTGTACTTTTCCCTGAACATATAAAATAATAGCAAGCATCTAACTAATATAGAAATCAATTAGTGAATTCGTCTGCAAATAAATTCGTTATATTTTGTTGAGTTTCAGCCACAATTAGAAACCATAATTGTGTTACCCGACCTCTTTCCCCAACCTCCACCCTTATAGAAAGAGATCTTTAATTAGCTTGATAACTATTTATATTAAGTTTAAAGTTTTATTAGGCATATTTATAAATGAGTAATTAAAATAAAGTAAACTAAGATGTTCATCGTTTAATGTTCAAACTTAATTATAGGAAGGTTATGCTTAAGGAACATTAATTTTTCTGCCTTTTCTGCTGCCAGTCTGTTTCTCTTTTCATCATATATTAATCCAGCACTGCTAAATAATCTCTCGCTTGGTACGTTTGTTGGAGGACAGGCTAAATGTTTCCTTGCAAGTTTACTCAAGTATGGATAGATATTCTGCGTATTTTTCCACCAACTAATAGGATTGTCACATGCAGCCAGGCGTTTTTCTTGGTGATAGCTCTCGATCATTTTTACTACATCTTTTGACATCGCGTAGGTCTCGTCTCGTCATTGCTGCTTGACTCAAGAAACTGAGAGACAGATTCTGTGATAGATTTGCTTGATGAAGGTGTTGGTTCTGTCACTGAAACTTTTATTCTTTTGGTGGGTGGCGAAGCGACAGATTCAAGAGATTGAAGCTCTTCAACTGCTTTGACAAGTGATGATTTAACTCGTTCTAATGTACTTGGTGAAAATAACTTAACTTTGTAACGTGGATCTAAGTAGGTTACAAGAGAGTAACTTCATACAAAACAGCCTCTCGTCTTGTCGCTTGCATCACTTTTGCGCACAATGAACTAGTTCTATTAATATAGTAGAATTTGATAATTTCCGCTTATTAATGACATTTTATCTCAACGGTCCACATCCGCACGACATCCGCAGTCCAAAGTGCGGATGCGGGTGCGGATGCGGGTGCGGATGCGAGAAAATGTGCGGATGTTCCGCGGATGCGGATGCGGATGTGACCTACATCACTATATATATATTATATATATATATATATATATATATATATTAATATATATATATATATATATAGTATAAGAACTGTTGGCAAAATTTAAATAATAAAAATGCGTCTTATTTCGGAAGGATATAGTCTTGAAATATATTTAAACCGGGAGACAGCTGTCTTGTCTCACGTCACACAAAAGGTGTGCATGTTTTCGGATAAACCCACGAAAATTCACATCCATATTTAGGATCACCTCCGTGAAATTTAAAATGGAGTGTCTGAATATTAAGTTATCGTATATTTATATATATAGCTTTTATAATTATTATTATTATTATTATTATTATTATTATTATTATTATTATTCTTGTTGCTTTTGTTGTTGTTGTATTTAAAAATTTGGAGCAGGTGTAGTTTACATCCCCCTGTGGTGCCTAGTGTAGGTTACGTTCCCCTATATTATCCTAGTGTAGTTTACGTTCCCCTACTTTATCCTAGTGTAGTTTGCGTTACCCAACTTTGTCCGCGTATACCTAATCAAATAAAACGTTAAAACTAACGAAAATATTACGACTTAACCTAACCAACGATTGGTTAGGTTAAGTCGTAATATTTTCGTTAGTTTTAACGTTTTATTCAATGGATTCACTTAAAAAATGTCTCCTAAAGATCCTAGTGTAGTTTACGTTTCCCAACTTTGACCTAGTGTAGTTTGTGTCCCCTTTTGCTCCAAAAATTCTTTAAGGTGCCGTTACACGTTTTTTTATGTTTTTTTTTAAATGTTCGTGAAGTTTGATTGGTTCATACTTGTGCTGAAGCGCTCTGAGATGTAGTGTTTGTGGTGCAACCAGTGTAAATAGTTACATCATACGAAATTTGTAAGGATAGGACCTAAAACATTCTCAATGTTAATTCTCACATTTAGCCCTTTAAGGCCGAACGTTTTTGTAGGGTTAAGTCTAAATGCGTGTATTTGAAACGGTACGAATTCGACCCAGTCGGCGTTAGAGGGTTAAGATATAAAGAATGATCGATTGAGAGAAGCGCTCATATAAAAAGAGACAATAAAAAATAGTTAAAAAAAAGAAAAAAATGAATTGAAGAAAAATGTAAGACAAAAAACTTAATGAATATTTACGGGAAGAACTAATAAAGAGGAAAACTAAAATTAAAAAAACTAAGATTCATTTTGATGAATTTAAAAGAAAATCATATATTGAAAATATGAAAGAAAAGGATATGAAGATTATAATGAAAATCCAATTAAATATGATGGAGATGAAAGAAAACTATAAAGGAAAATATAAGGACATGAAGTGTGAAATATAAAGGGGAGAGAATGATATGACAGAACACTAAGAAACATAGTAGGGGAGATGATGGGAGTAGAGAATATTAAAAAAAACAGAAAGTATCAAAAATTATATTGTAAAAATAATGGAAATTAGAAGAAGACTCTTGACAATAAAGGTTTAAGTACATAATAGGAGATACAGTGTAAAGGCTTTGCACCGGAAACGTGTGCTGATCCGCAGGATCAAGTGAGCAATTTCTTCTGGAACCTGGAATCATATAAAACCAACAGACAAAAAGATTTTATACAAATTATAATTTGTACATTTCCCACAATTATAAAGTTTTCATAATAAGAAAAGGGATCAAGTCAAGATAAGCACCCCCAACCTTTTTTAGTTAGCTTTATAAGGCTAACTAACGAAAATATCACGACCTAACCTAACCAATCGTCAAGGGCGTACAGTTGACTTAACGATTGGTTAGGTTAAGTCGTGATAGTTTCGTTAGTTAGCCTTATAAAGCTAACTAAAAAAGGTTGGGGGTGCTTATCTTTACTTGATCCAAAAAAAGAATTAAATCGTATATAGAAAATTTTATCTGACTGCTACATTTTATCTGACTGCTATATTTCATCTGACTGTTATATTTTTTCCTAAAGAGATGGAAAACATACAATAACATTTAGTGAACAATGACTTCCCTTAATTCTTAATTGAAAAAAAAATCATGTGTTTTTTTTTAATTAAAATATTTGAACCAACGGATAATTACGACACGGCCGAAAATAATATTATTATTATATGTTTCCAATCCTAAACTGTTTGACAATTGAAAGACGAAAAATAAGCTACTAAAAGATGATAAGATAATAAGAATAATAAGATAATACGATAATAAGAAACTCGTAGTTAGAAGTTACTTCAAACCTAAAACGTTTGTCGACATATTTTTCAACAAGACAGAATCAAGTGTTCCGAAAGTGAGAGTACGAACGAACCCATTTAAAAGTTCAGAAGAAGGATGTAACTCCTCTTACGTTGGTTACATCACAAACGCACTGCGCCTCAGAGTACTTCAGCGACAATATAAACCAATACAAAAACAAAGACTTCCCGTAACCCCTTCTTTACATAGAAATATTATCTTCTTTTGTCTCAAATCACTCCAAAAAGAAATTTTAAATACCATTTCCTCTATCTAAAGACGTTATGTATCATTAAAAGACGTTATTATATCATCTAACAAAAACTTTGATGCCCAAAAGAAGAAAAAACTTCCCCTAAAATGAACCCTCAAAAAGAAGTTATAAGTCTTAAATTTACATCATCTTAAAGAATTTTCAATACTTTATAAAACAAATGTTCTTCACAGCTTGAAACTGTCGGAATCATTATCACCATTATCATTATTATTATTATTATTATTATTATTATTATTATTATTATTATTTTAGTTTCCCCTATACAGTTGAATAACCTCAATTTCTTCATTTAGGCAATTTTTTTTTTAAATTTTATATATGCGATTTTTATTTCATTTTTTTACGCTCGTTCTTGTTTTCATTATTTTGAAAACACATATATTTTGTTTTTCCCATTTCCCCCCCCCCCCTCTTTGATTTGCCTGTAAGTTGTCTTTATCTCCGCATTGAAAGCGGGAAGAGTAGCGGGAGACCGGCTCTGACCCACGTTTGCCCATAAAAAGACTGCATAAACGCTATCTCTCCTCGGACTTAAATCTCTTCTTTCAAACATGACAAATAGGAAAGAACGCGTTTCGCCCGTATATGAAAAAGCGCGCGGGGAGAGGCGACCCCTGCCAGATTACGTATAAGCGTAAACAAGAAAAGGAAGCGGAGATGCCGCGTTACAAATACGATTAAAGAAAATATAAAAACGTATTTTTTGCTTATCTGACAACGGCAGTTGCTTTGGCGAAACGAGAAAGTAAGATGACAGATGTCCCCTTTTTTGGGGTTTTTTTTTTTGCTAAAAATTCTGTTAACACTATTTGGCTCGAATAGTGTCCTAAAGTTTAAGACTGTTCCCTAAAACCTTCAAGATAGATAAATCAGAGAAAAAGAAATAGACAAATTTATTTATTTGAGAAGAGCAAAAGCAATAACTTGATTTGATGCAAAATATATTTAAGAACGCAACTTCTCCACGTTGATGAGTTTTTGCATACATAATGGTTTCCTGACCCCAACCTCCCCCCTCCTACAGCTCTCTTTCACGCTCTATTTATCAATAATTTTGCATAAAAATGCACTCACAGACGTGAGAACTATTTCAATTTTAATTTAGTTGAATATTTGATAGAGATAAAACAGCATTTTCAATATTATGGTAAATGAATTAAATCTCTGTAAAGGATAAGTAAATAATACTAGGTCATGTAATGGTTATTAATTAAGACAGTTAAAGTCCATAAAATTGCTATTAGTTATTATTAACTAATCGGTACAGAATTTAAATTCTGTACCGATTCATCGATTTGTAGTACCTGGTATTCCGTGCACTAAAACCAAGCTCACCCTCTCGTCTATTGTTAATTTCGTAGCCATCCCCTACGCCCTACCTAAAAGAAAAAAATATGTTATAGATAACACTGAAAATTCCTATGATACGCGACTTTTGCGCCACCCTGTATATATATATATATATTGTAGCGCTCATACGTCTTCGTACACAGAAATATTTCAGTTATATTCGTCCTTATCTTTTGTACCATGCAGAGAATAGTTGTAAAAAATTTACTGTTCGTTTGGGAAAATTTAACAAATTAAAAAATGAGTTTAACTCCAACGAAACATCAAAGAATTTGAGGGAAAAAAAAAAAAAAAATTAAAATGCAAAAGTTTTCGTACATTTATTTACAAAATTATTTAATACTTTGTGTGTCCACCTTTTACTTGAATGACTTCACTGATTCGTTTTAGGTGGAAATTTTAGCAGTCTTCTAAAGAAAATTGTTGCAATTCATTCAGATTCGAAGGGTTTCTCTTGCCGACAGTTCTTTCAAATCAAACCATAAATTCTCGATTAAACTGAGATGTGAGATTTCACTGGGCGACTTGAGAAGCTTGAAATTTTTTTGTTGAAGCTATTTCATGGTGCTCTTCCTTTGATGTTTTGGATTATTATCTTGTTGCAGTACCCAATTGCAACCTATTCGCAACTCACGAACTGAACGCAATATATTTTCTTCTAAAATTTTCTGATATTTCTTCGAATTCAAGATTCCATTTATGACAACAAGCTTTCCTGGACCAAAAGTACTAAAACATCCCCAAAGAAGCAAACTACCACCATCATGTTTAACCTTAGGAAAGATGTTTTTTTCGTTGAATGCAGTATTTGAATTTCGCCAAACATACCGTTGCTCGTTGTTCCAGAATAATTCAATTTTGGTCTCGTCTGTCCTGATAACTTTCTTTCAGAATGTAAATCCATCATTTTGATGATCCTTGGCGTACTTTAAACGAAATTCTTTGTACGATTTTCGTAGCAGAGGTTTTGTTCGTGCAACTCTTCCATGCAGACCATTGTTTCTGAATGTACGACGTACAATGGAGGGATGGACATCGATCTTGGGTAATCTTAATGTTTGGCACATATCACCCGCAGTCACTCATGGATTCGCAGCAGCCATTCTTTCAATCCGTCTAGCTGTATGTTCTGAAATCTTGCGAGTACGTCCACACCTTGGTAGAGTTTTGATTGTTCCAAAGCCGTTCCATTTCTCTTTTACTCAGCAGTCATCGTAAATGGAATTCGAAGTTCTTCTCCTATCTTCCTATAACTCTTTCCAGAC
>JAJOZX010003611.1:407500-427500 GCA_023014485.1 Bathynomus jamesi | reverse complement strand
AAGATGTACTTTCTGAGGGTCAATAAGTGCTGGGTGTTTCACATTGTATTTACCAACAACATGTTCAGTTCTAGATGGCCAATCATGTTTTTTGTAGTGGTTCTTGTCATCTCTGCTGTTCCATAGACACAAAAGCACATATGCTTTGTGTAGCCCAACTGTAACCCAAGAAGTAATGATACAACTTTAAGGTCGCCACAAATATTCCATGTGTGGTCCTTATATTTGATGAGTCTTAGCAGCAGTTTCATCGATTCATAAGTCTCATTAAGGCCAGTGGCATGTGCTACAGGTATTGAAGGTTTTTCATTGCCGTTGTGCAGTAATACAGCTTTAAGGCTAGCTTTACTAGAGTCAATGAACAGTCTCCATTCTTTTGGATCATAGCGACAGCCAATCCCTTGCATCAGACCACTGATATCGTGGCAGAAACAAACGTTTTCTTCCTGTAAGTAAAATGATGAAAACTGCAAATGGCGATGGCGGAAATGGGAAACTTTGGTGTTTGGTTGGAGAAGATTAAATTCTTGAAGTCTTGAACCAAACAACTCTGCCTTTTCTTTTGGTAATTCCAAATCGCGCACTAAGTCATTTAACTCCGCTTGACTTAACAAATGTGGGGAAATATTTGCATCTGGAACATATATGCCATCTTTCCCTGTTTCTATATCACTAGCAGAATCTTCAGATGAACTGCTGTCTGTTATCGTTGCTGGTGGAACTGGTGGTGGATTTGTTTCATCATGTGGTACTGGTTTCATTGCTGATTCGCAGTTTGGGTACGTGATCTTTGATTTGTTTTTCTTTGTGAAACCAGCAATCTTTGTCAAACAAAAATAACAATCATTGAAGTGATTTTTCGGCTCACGCCAAACCATGGGGACTGAGAACGGCATAGCTTTTCTTTTACCATTCATCCAAGCTATTAACATTGCATTGCACTGTGCACAGCAAATATGTGGTGCCCAGTCCCTCTGTTGGTCTCCTAACTTACAGTCAAAATAACACTTGTAGGCAAGTTTAATCTTTGTTGTTATGTTTCTACGTTGTGGCTTAGGTGTATATTGTCCACAGACAAAGCAGAAGTTGTCTGGGTGATTTACACAAGCACGTCTATTTGATGCCATTTTGAATTACCATACAATATCTGAAAAAACGTAGAAAGTAATTATTACGATGTGCAAAATAAAAAGAAATACACACCGTAGTACAAAACAAATGCTATAAAAACACACAATCACCACAACCTGTCACTTGCTCATCAGCAGAGAGCTTCAACAACCGTTCTGCTTGACTGTCACGTAGCGACTGACCGTTGGGCCGTTGCCCGTTACTATGCTCTTGACTCAGTGTTGCCAACTCGGGATAAATTTTATTTATCAAAATTGTTCGAATTTGTATATAGTTGACAAAAAAAATTGCTTTAACCTTGAAAAGCAAGTTTCATATTACTGGCATTAAGCCGATTAAAACCAAAATCTGGACGTGGTAGAAAATTTTACTAAAAGTGATTTGCATTTTACACAAAATCTAGACGTGATAGAAAAAATCTAATTATAGATTTGAAATCAGCATACCGAAATTAGCTAGGAGCACCTATTTGGTCTTCTGTAACAAAATCTTTGTTGCCTAGTGAATTATCAGTGCCTCGTCCTATATATATTATTTGTGAAATAAAATTTATGAGTGAACTAAAACTCCAATTTTATAAGTGAAGTGTTTCTATTCATCCCTTCGGGAAAAAAACAAACTTGGTAGAAACTATTTATACTGATACTCGGATGCTCCTGGCTAAGGCCGAGCTTACCCAACGAGGACCACTTTCGTTGGATTGTCCAAAGTGCATTAACCCTAAAAAGTCGCAAGCGGGCCGAGGCTCGCACAACGTATGCGCGACATATATATATATAACACACACACACACACACACACACACATATATATATATATATATATATATATATATATACACACACACACATATATATATATATAATATATATATATATACTTATGGCTGAGGTTAACAATAATGGACAATTTTTTATTTTATTTATTAAAAAAATAAAGTGCTTATTAGACCTTTAATAGAACATACAATCACATGTAAGTGGTTTTTTTTTTGTATCTGTTAGGTTAGAGTAATTACCTCAGAATTAGGTTAGAGTAATTAGGTTACAGTAATTACCTTAGAATTTTTGCTTTCCCATGCTAAACATGGGACTAGTTCGTGGAGCGTATCCTCATTAGATATTTAGATATTTGGCAATTAATTATAGTAGCCGAAATCCATATTGGACTTCAAATAAACCGCCCAACAGAGCATACAACCACATGTAAGTGTTTTGTTGTGAGTTAGGTTAGGTTAGATTAGATTTATTTGGAGCCCAATACTGATTTCGGCTAATATAATTAATCGGCCAACTATCTAAATATCTAATGCGTCTATACATTACACGAATTAGTCCCATGTTTAATTATTATTTACAGACTTATTTACAATTTCCACTTATCCAAACTACTTATTCATGTCATAAAAGGCTCTTTGGAATTCATTGATAATTTTTTTTCTTTAAACAAAACAAAAAATTGTCCACTAACATTAACTTTTATATATATATATATATATATATATATTTTTTTTTTTTAAGTATATACAGGGTGTACATAAAGTCAGGATCTATTTTTGTGAAGCACTTGGAAATTATATGGAATTCAATCATAAAATGATAAAGTGGTAACATTTATTAAATTATTAAGAGTAGGATTCGACGTGACGCCCATCAGTATCCCTGCACAGCTCAAATCGTTCCGCAGCATTTCTAAACATATTCTGGAGCATTTGCGGGGTTATGTTATCTGCAGCAGTTCGTATACGTGTACGTAAGTTTTCAAGACTCGTAATCTTCGTCTGATAGACGTGCGATTTGATAAAGCCCCATGCAAAGAAATCTAAAGGGGTTAAATCTGGTGATCTCGCTGGCCAAGGTCTTTTGTTGCTTCCGCGTCCGATCCAGCGATTTGGAAAACGTCCATTTAGATAATCCTGAACAATTTTGGCATAGTGACAAGGAGCACCATCATGTTGATAGACGACGGTATTAACAATCCTATCCCCAATCGGCTGAGGTTCAAGGAATTGCTGCAACATGTCCAGATAAATAAGCCCCGTTACGTAACTGTAGCTTCAGCAAAGAAAAAAGGACCATAAACCTTAGATTTTGTTAAACCCATCCAGACATTAACTTTAGGTGAGTTTCTTTCCCAATTTTGGACGAAATCATTCGGTCTTTCATCTGCCCAAATTCGACAGTTATGGCGATTTACTTTTCCACACGTATGGAAAGTGGCTTCATCACTAAAGAGAATGTTGTCCATTAAATTATCACTCCAGATTTGTTCTACGAGATCAGCACACACAGCACTTCGTCGAGGGAAATCTTCCTCATGTAAATCATGTAAAACTTGCAAATGATAGCTTTTCTTCTGCAAATTAACTTTCAGAATTTTGTGCACAGATGACGTCGGGAGGCCGAGTCTGTGTGATGCAGCACGAACGGACGTACGTGGCTCCTCAGTGATAATTCCGCGGCTGCATTCACGGTAAGATCTGACATACACGGTCGTCCTGATCTTGCTTCATCATTTACAGATCCCGTTCGTTTAAATTTGTTCACCAATTTTCGTATTGTCTTGTCTATTGGCCCCGGCTTATGAAATCTCCTTCTAAACTTCTCTCTCATGTCATTGTATTTCTTTCCCTCGATTCGCCAAATTACTATTGCCACACGCTCTTCTGTATTCATTCTAAGGGCTTCTGAAAAGAAAAATAGAAAAAAATAATTATTTCACAAAAATAGATCCTGACTTTATGTACACCCTGTATATATATATATATATATATATATATATATATATATATATATATATATATATATATATATATATATATATATATATATATATATATATATATAATTTTAAACATGTGACTTTAAAAGATTTGTATTTGTTTTACTAACTGAATTAAAAACATGATTTTTTTACTGTACCTTTTCTACACATGGGGAATTAGTCCCCTAGTGCAAAACATGCTCTATTGTGATGTCCTATCAGCTCATTAACTCTTTGCACACGAACAACAAAATTTCGCATTACTCTGGACAAAGTATCTGTTGAAATTTAAGAAATTTCTTGTTCAGTTGATGCTTTCAATTCTTCTGCTGTATAGCTTCTGTTTAAATAACCCCACAGATAAAAGTCACGGGGTTTAGATCTGGTGATGTTGGTAGCCATGATATTCCTTTATCATAAACCGTAGAAAATCTGTTGGACAGGACTCTTGCGTCGAAAGTATCGTGTAAGAAGTTAAGCACTTCATTACTAGTAGGAAGTCTGGCTAAAAATATGCAAAACGATTGCAGTATCATGAAAATTTTAAAAAACAAACTAAACTTAATGTTTTATTTCAGTTAATAAAAAATACAAACCCTTTAAGGTGTCAGTCAGACGTTTAAAAACTTCAGCGTACTGCAAAATTTTGTTGTTCGTGTTGTTCATGTGCAAATGAGGCGGAATGCTGCATATGAGGGGTCGACCGCAGAGAACATCACATAGAACTAGTGATGAAAGCCGGTATTGAAAAACCGGTATTTATACTGGTATTGGACAAGAGACACGATACCGATATCGTGATTATCGATACCGGGTTTTCGGTATTGAAGAACTACCTATTGTCTTTATTGTGGGAGCAATCAGCAAACGTCAAGTTAACAAATATTTGCTTTTTGTAGAATTTTGTGGCCAATGTGAGTAGAAATAATGATTTATCTTCATACATAACTTACACACGCAGTATATCTTTGAGGGGCGTCATTAGTGTATGTCACAATTTATCATTTGTTATAATATTATGTTATTGACGTTATATGATGTGTCCGTTTTTCTGAAAAGGGAAACTATCATCCAGAACTCTAGCCTTAAACATTTGAAATCGTATAAATACGTATTGAAACGTTCAAAAACGTTACTGAAGACAAGAATGAAGTAGATGATCCATTGATGTGCGAATACATGAAAGAAATAGAGAAATTAGAAAAAGTACCATTGAGAAGCAATGCAACTAACTTTGATCCTATTAATGAATTTAAGAGTTTCGAAGTTTCTTCACAAAGAAGTGAAAATTTAGAGAAGCTGTACGAGGCATTGCTTTCCATTAAACCCACTAGTGTAGAATCAGAAAGAGCTTTTTCTACTGCTGGCTTATTTCTGACCAAGCTAAGATCAAATCTCTCTGAACAATCATTAGATAGTCTTTGTTTCCTCAAAACTTACTTCCAAAACCAAAATAAGAAATAAATATGCAAAATTATTAATAAACTTTTTTTTTTAAAGTTGTTATTTTTCCCTTTTACCTTTGGTTATCTGATATACTTAATCATTATCAATAATCCTTCCTTTTTCCTGCCTTTCCCTAGGAGCTGCTGTTCAAACTTTTTTCAATCAATGGTATTTTCCCTTTGGTGTCTGTGACAGAATTTAAAAAGTAACTTCAGTTTTTATTGTCGTTAATGTGGTGAGTACTACAGGTCCTGCAGGCTTGTGGGAGGGTTGGCACTTGGCAGGGTGACACCAAAAAAATCATTATAAATTATTTTCTGTATAAAACCGGTATCAACACCGGTATCAGTAAAATAATTGTTCAAATACCGGTATTAAAAATTGTCGGTATTATTTCATCCCTACACAGAACACGTTTCGCACTTGGAGACTAATTCCTTATATGTAGAGAAAGTATAATAAAAATTTCATTCTTTTATTTCATTTAATAAGTGTCACATGCTTAAAAAACTCAACATATATATATATATGTGTGTGTGTGTGTGTGTGTGTGTGTGTGTGTGTGTACCTCAATGGTGTAGTGGTTAGCTTCGCTGACTACGAATCCATTGGCAACGGCGAAGGCAGGTGGGACGCACAGCTCACCCAGCTGTGTATATATGTATATATATATATATATATATACACACACCTTGGTGTGTGTGTGTGTGTGTGTGTGTGTATATATATATATATATATATATATATATATATATCTTGGTAACCTTGGTTTTAGCTTCCGCCCGAATTGTTTATTCTGACGAAGGTCAAGATTGTTCCTTCACCCTCCACTTCACTTCCTTCACCCTCCACTTTCTATTGTAGATATGTGGATGGCATCTTTTTGTTATTCCAGCACCCTTCTCATGTTGATCAATTGAATTGAATAACCTTTATTAATAATAAAATAAATACATTGGTCTTAGAATTCACAATGACATAAATAATTGCGAAGCTGGACTATTTATTTTATTTAATTTGTCCTTTAAACTTTAGGTTTTACCGGGCTCTTATTGAAAATAAAACAATTCCTGATTTACCAAAATTCTAAACATCCCAGCATTAAATTCACTAAAGAAGTAGAGCAGAATTCCCAGTTAGCTTTCTTGAAAGTCATTATTCATAGAACCGATAATAATTTTAAAACTTTCCTATATAGTAGAAAAAAATTTCACCGGTCTTGGTATACATTTTTTTATATTGTGTTCCTGTTGGCCTTAAAGTTAATTCCATTAAAACCCTTATTATTGACCGTGCTTTCAAGGTTTGCTCCCATTATTTTTCTTTTCATTCTGAGATGCGGTTTTTTTTAATTGATTATTTTAACTCTAATTCTTATCCAAAGGACCTGATTATGAAGCATATTCTAAACTATTTAAATCATTATTTTAAACCCCAACTCCCAGTTCCCACTGTTCAGAAAGAAAAGATATATATATATCGACGCCCATTTATGGCTACTTAAGCCAAAGGATCGAAAAAGACGTAAAACGTTTACTCGCTGAGTTTTATCCATAAATTGATTTTAAACTTATATTTATCAATAGCTCCTTTTTTAAACTTAAGGAAAGATTGCCTGGTGCACTCGTCTCCAACCTAGTTTACACTTTTAATTGTGGTTGTAACGCCACATATGTTGGCAGCTTCGTCCGCCAACTTAAGGTACGGGTCGATGAGCATCGTAACATTAGTTGCACTTCTTTACCATTAAGCAGACTAGCCAAATCCTCAATCCGTGAACATTGCGAAAGTAAAACCCATCCATTTAATAACAATTTCTCAGTTTTAACCTCTTTGCAAAATGAAACAGACCTGAGAATTATGGAGTCCTTTTATTTATATATACAGTATATATCTATATATCTATATATAGACAAGAGCCGAAGTTGAATGACTGTAGTTTTGCATACAAATTAAACACATTAAGTTAATATTTTATTAAACATAGTAAGTTAATATTTTAACTTTGTCTAAATATTAAACTTAATAATTAAACATCAGATTATGTTTGTCGTGATTTTATTCTTGCTGGTGTACTACTGAAACTGTTTTTTAAATTAAGTTAATTATGTACCTGTCTGACTAGGCTTTCACCAGTTTCATACAGGGTGTTCAAAAAGAAACGGGATCACCTGAAGATCAGGGCCCCCAGCCTTCTTTAGTTAGCTTTATAAGGCTAACTAACGAAAATATCACGACCTAACCTAACCAATCGTCAAGGGCGTACAGTTGACCTAACGACTGGTTAGGTTAGGTCGTGATATTTTCGTTAGTTAGTTAGTTTGACTTCCGAAACAACTGATATTAAATCTTCATAATGTTGACGTGGGATTTGATCATTCTTTTTATTCTTATAATATATATACACCTACATATATATATATATATGAGAGGTCGCGCGTCTTAAGGTACCTAAGCGCCACCACAGGTGAAAACGTGTTTTTGATGGCTATCACTATTTTCACCCTTCCTCTATCTTGTGGTTTGGATTATAATGACCTTACGACACTAGAAGTATGGTTGAAAACCTTATGAAGCGAGCTAGTTTTTTCACCTCTATCGTCAGCTGGGCTCTGCCGCCCAGGTGTGATGCGCGTCTTAAGGCCCCAATATCCCGTTCAACTGGTTGGAGGTGATGGGGGTGGGGATGGGACGCTCGGTCTCTGGGTGGCGGGAACAGCAGGAGGAGCGCGAGCCAATGAAAACATGGCAGCCACGCCGCTCTGCTTTCTGGTTGGCCACCCGCTCCACGCGCCGAGAGGGACACGACTCAAACACCCCGCCAGTACCTTAAGACTCGCGTTGCTGTTAGCAGGCGTCCTGTGTTCGTGCTCATATTGCTGAATATTGCGTGGATTATTCTATTCACCCGGCATCTAACTATTATCAACGTGTGCAACAATGTCTCACCGTGCTAGTGATAGTGATGAAAAATCACTGGAATCATTCTGTGCCAGAAATCGCACCCAAAGTTCGGCATAATAAGAAAATCAAAAAATTAAAAAAAATCTATATATAAAATATAAAATATGAAAATCTATTCCAAACACTCATCAACATCTTCATTAGCATACTTAGAACTCTAATTTAGCCAAAAATTAACGTTCTAGCTCAAATAATAACAGAGATACTATTGACAGAATATTGCTGAACTTTGGAGGCGATTCCTGCGAATTTTAATTTTGGCGCTTAGGTACCTTAAGACGCGGGACCCCTCATATATACACATATATATATATATACAATTACAGTATTCATTAACTAAGAAGGACCTAATTTGGTATTAAATCTATTTATCCAATGGAATTCAGCTTTCCATTTATATAATTAAAAACTGCAATTTGATTTGAAAGCCAGAATTATTTAGTCGTAAAAGCCATTTAGAAATTGGCTCAAATTGTGAGGAAATGAAATTTTTGCAAAAACAGCCGAAGGCTAATTCATCCTAACCAGATTCTATATAATATAATACGGAATACCACACAAATACTCTTAATAATCTCTGTATAATGAAGTGTGTGTGTGTGTGTGTGTGTGTGTATGTATGTGTGTATGTGGGTATCCTACCCAGAGCAGGGGTGGATCCAGAGCACAATTTGGAATTTGTGGGGGGGGGAGCTTCCAGAACTTGAGATTATAATACATTGGTAGGCAACTGGTGTGACAGAATTGCCAACGATTATCACATATTCGTTCTGCCTATAAAGAATGCAGGAAGGTATCTGTTTTTGGTCAAAGAAGTCAATTCCTTAAGATGACAGTAAGCTCTAGTGAGGCATAAAATTAGTGGAACAACATTTACATTGCTATTTTATTAAGCATCATCATTAGGGGTAATTAAAGAAAAATATACAGTATATTAAATGGCTCACTTTTGAACATCAATGTATCCCTGTATACACTCTTTTGCAACAGCGATTATTTTTATAGGATGCTTTACTCTAATTTTGTATTGTCTCTCTTCTTTATGTTTTCGAGCTCCTTCTTTCTTTCACTTTCTTTACCTTTAAGGTTTAGAAGCTTCATTGTTTAGGGGGCCCCGTCCCCCCCCCCTAAAATCCGCCCCTGATCAGGATATAATTTGGATGATAATTTATTTATATGAATGAAAGGGAATTCTCATTTACTGATAAACAAAGTAAAGCCTGCCTGAATTATCAAGTGGAAGTCGCAGAAGATAAGAGTGCACAATTTTTATTGCACTCAACAGAGGCCAAAGGCGAACCCCCGCAAAAACGCTGCTACGACAGAAAGAAATCAAAGTCCAAAGTTTTTGAGATGCCTGCTTTTGAAAGATTAGAGGTCATAGACAGGGGGAAAGATGGATTGAGGAAGATTGTCCCAGAGTCGACCGGTTGAGTAGATAGAAGATTGATAATAATGATTAATCTTTGCGTTAGAAAGTTGGACATAAAAGTGATGAGAATGTGTCGAAAATCTGGTACTGCGTGTTCTCCTCGAAGGAGGAGGTACGCAGTTAGAGAGTTCAGAAGAGCAGTGTCCGTTATAATAGCGATAGTAAAGAAAGAGCGAGGCAACATTGTGGCGAATAGAGAGGGATCGAAGACAGTCAGTAAGAGGCGGGGAAGTGATGAGACGAAAAGCCTTTGATTCCATCCGGTCAAGGAAAGCTGTGTGGGTTGAGTCACCCGATACTCTATACAGGGGCAGACAAGACTCCTGTACAGAGATAGTAACAGAGTGGGGTTGAGGAAACTGCGGAGCCGGTACAGCATACTGAACCTCTTAGAGCTGTTTTAGAAAGAGAATATATGTGATCTTTCCAGGAGAGGATCACGAGAAAAGGAAACACCAAGACTGTTAAGAAAAGAGGAAGGATTGAAATGTGTATTGTTGAAGATAAGGGGACAGTCGTGTGGAAGATTGTGACGAACAGACAGATGAAGGAACTGAGTTTTAGAGGCATTGAGAGACACAAAGTTTTCTCTGCCTCAATCACAGATAGTAGAAAGATCAGAAGTCAGGTGTACTATAGCCGTCTCACTCGAATCATGGAATGACTGTTGAGAGGGACGCTTTGTGAAGTGGGTGGAGAAGTAAAGGGTGGAATCATCGGCAAAGGAACGGATGGGACAAGAAGTACAACTTGAAAGATTATTGATAAATATAATTAAGAAAGTGGGTGACAGGACAGAGCACTGAGGAACACCACTATTAATAGCTTCAAGAATACAGTGGCCATCTACAACTGCAGCTATAGATCGAACAGAAAGGAAATCAGAGATGAAGGCACAGATAGGAGTATAAAAACCGAAAAAGGGCAGTTTGGAAATTAAGTATTTGTGCCAGACTCTATGTCTAGTGTAATGGCAAATGTTTCATCGAAATCCCGAAAGGAGGATGACCAAGAGTCTGAGAGATATGCAAGAAGATCGCCAGTAGAGCGTCCCTTGGCGATAATGGCGATCTGAAAGAAGATCGTGAGTAGAGATGTATTTAAGAATCTTCCTATTAAAGATATTCAAAAACTTTAGAAAGGCAAGAAATCAAGGCAGTTGGACGATAGTTGGAGGGCTTTGAGCAGTCACCCTTCTTTGGGACAGGCTGAATGAAAGCGAACTTCCAGTAGGAAGGAAAAGTACCAGATGAAAGACATAGACAAAAGAGTTTGCCTTGGCAGAGTGTCAGCGCAGAAGCACAGTTCTTGAGAACAACAGGAGGAACCCCATCAAGACCGTACGCCTTCCTACAGTTGAACCTAGATAGGGCAGCTAAAACATTTTTAGAAAGGATTCTAATTTCAGACATAATTAAGTCAGAGGGAGGAGGAGATAGGAGGAACAGCAGCGGATTAAATCGTTCAGGGTTGAGTTGGAGGCGGAAGTTTGATCGAAGTGTTCAACTTTATCAGAAGAACACAACAAATAAGCCTTTGGAATGAAAGAGAGGATGGAAAGAAGAAATAAAGTTGTTGGAGAGGTTCTTGCTAGGTGCCAGAAAGAGCGAGAAGAATTAGAATTAGATAGGTTTTTACATTTTTGTATGATGGAGGAATTTGGGGGATTCGAAGAACAGATTTTGTACAATTCCGAGCAGAAATATAAACAGAGAATCAGGAGTTGGATGGCAACGATAACTCTTGAAAACCTCCTCTTTATTGCGAATATCACTAGAACAAAGTTAAATCAAAGTTCCAGCACTCGCTGTATCCTGTCTAACGTTTGTGTGTGTGGGTGGGGGGTGGGGTGGGAGCGTTACTTCATGTCCATTACAAAATGTGAGGAATAATTTCATGGACCTAATCTTTAAATCAACTGCTAAATAGCCATCTGAAGCCGCTTTCTCTTTACTTGTACATAAAATTATAAACAAAGGCGATGCGTTCCTGTGCTTTCCGTCTTTCTACTCGTTTACAGTCGTGGCCAAAAGTTTAGAATCATTAGAATCAATCACAAATTTCTAGAATATGTCCATTGCAGTTTGAGTCCAAATTTTGTATTCAGTATGCTTGAAAGGTAAAATAACACTGGTCATGAAATGGCCCTTGCTTCATGAATTAAAACATGCTAAAATACATTTGGAGAAGTGCAGTCACAATTGCGTTAATAATGACTTTTTTTCTTTACACAGCAATGATTTTGACAGTTAGCCTGACGAAATGCTGAAAATTCGCAATTATTTCTTTAACTTATGTGCATTGCCGAATAAATTCCTAATTTATAAACGCTAAAGTGGGCAAAACACCATAAATTTTCCGAGAGGAGCTAGGCTAGGTAGAAGTAATTATAAAAAAAGGGTATGTGAAAAAGGCAACATATTTCAACAAGATGGCTCACTTGCACAGTCGGATTTTACATCATATGCACTCGAGGTTTTCCTTTGGTGATACGACAGTGATACGTGAAAGATCTTGGGACCTTTTCCAGTTTGTGTACCGTTTTTCATATAATTTATTTTTGAGAATATTTTTGTTAAAACTAACGAAAATATCACGACTTAACCTAACCAATTATCAAGGGCGTACAGTTGATCTATTATTAATTATAACATTGTTTGTTCCTGGAATAGTATTTACTATTTACTAATAGATCAACGATAATTGGTTAGGTTAAGTCGTGATATTTTCGTTAGTTTTAACAAAAATATTCTCAAAAATAAATTATATGAAAAACGGTACACAAACTGGAAAAGGTCCAGATCTTGTTTATTCCAAAAAGGGAGACAGTTTGGAATCGCGCTGGAAGGCTACATCAACCATCAACGCAGTGTCGCCCGATACATCATGAAATATAGTTTGTTAAAATCACGGACAACAGTTGTGGAAACCCTATATATGTAGGCATATGTGTCGATTAACTTCGCTGATTTAAGTAAGGGAAGCGGTGATGCAGCATGGCCACGACGTAGCCCCTTCAAAGAATCAAAGAAATATCAAGTCCTATCTATATCTAGTCAAACCATACTTGTAAAAACAATTTTATACACTTTGAGAACACGAGAAAAAGTCACTCAGACCATTTTCTGTTAAAAATATAAGCCGCGCCTTCAGCTCCCTTGTGATCACTTCGTGATCTTTAACGCCTCTCATCTTGATAGATCTGACCCTAACGGGCGACTAAGTGAGAGACATTAAGCTCCATCCACTTTACGCGAGCCAGCCAATCATAACAGGCGACTGAGAGAGAGATATTTGTTACTCCCCTCAACTCCGCTCAAAACCGCACAAAGTTTTTTATTTATAGATAGATTTTCTATGAAGTTATTTAGGGTACGTTATAATGCGAGGGTGGACCAACTGGATATGAGTAGTCTTTGGAAGTACAACCTTAAATTACTGAAAATTATATACAAGAAACCTAAATATTCCAGAATTAGAATTCCGCAAGTAATACAGGGTGGGGCAATAAAATGTTACTACCGTATTTGATAGCATATAAGACGCACTTTTTTTCCTGAAAATGGCTCAAAAAATCACCCTGCGTCCTGTATGTGAAGTTGCGGTCTCCCGTAGGCTAATGAATCCCCCAGTAGCTGTCTCCGGTAGGTTAAATTCTACCTAGCCCAACTTCAGAATTAAAAATGTTATTGTTTACTTAAACATATTATTATTATTATTATTATTATTATTACATCATTATTATTACATTATATTTCTTTAATTAGATTTGTTTATTTAAAAAGAGCCTGCTTTTAGTGAAATGCTTTTTTGAATTCTGCTATACAGAATTAATGTTATATGATTCATTAAATGCTTAAATACACTAAAAAGTTTTTTCCTAAATATTTCCTGCTGAAATATGGGTGCGTCTTATATGCCCGTATCTTATAAGCCGTCAAATACATTACTTGATATGTCTATGAACGATGACAGAAAAGTGTTAACATTTTATTAACCCACCCTGTATATAAATAGCTTCCACACGATAGTCACCTGATCATAATTAGAAAAAAAGTATATCAGCTTCAAGTGCTATCAGCAATTCAAGATTACTAACGTCCTGATCTCAGTGAGAAGCAGTTTTTTTGGGGGAAGAAGTGAAACTAGAGTAATGATTACATTACATTATCGGTTACATGATTTTAGATTAGGTAAGGTTAAATTAGGAACTGTGCACAGATAAAAGGGCTTGTTACAAATTACATCAACCAAACTACATATAGTTAAATACTGTATGTATATTAGGGTGGATCGATTTTACATTTTTTTCGATTTCCATATTCTAATAGAGACAAAAACTTGCGCATGCCTGTGAAAATAGCCTCTGCAAAATCTTAGCTTAATAGGTAATCATCTTCTGCCCCCGGCAGAGCGATGAATATCATATTTTAGTAGTCAAAAACGTATTTTCAATATGCATCAAAATTATTCCTAATAACTATAAAGTCGATGAAAAAGACCTCATATGATCGTTTTTCCAAGCGCGTTGTCCTACGTTAATATCTTTTGCCCCCGGCAACAACGTCAAATGTTGAAAAAATAGGTAATTTATATACATATTTTCAGATCGGCTCTTTGTCTTAAATAATGCATTTATATATTTCCCATAGCATTTATATCGTTGCTTAGGCATGAAATAACACACACGCATATTGAAATATTTTAAAAATTATAAGAAAAATACGTTTTTGACTACTAAAATATGATTTTCATCGCTCTGCCGGGGGCAGAAGATGATTACCTATTAAGCTCAGATTTTGCAGAGGCTATTTTCAAATGCATGCGCAAGTTTTTGTGTCTATTAGAATATGGAAATCGAAAAAAATGTAAAATCGATCCACCCTAAATTGTATATGCCAACTAATTCAAATTGGTTAGTCCTACCACAATTGCACTAACCATGCTTAGGTTTCTGGAAACAAATTTAAATGGTTGAATTAATCATTAACATTAACCCATTAACCATTTAGATTGGTTGGCAAAAACCTCTCATATGTATTTGAATGCATTTTCTTTCTAAAAACATTAAATAAAGGCTTATTTTGAGCTGATCGTAAAAAACAGCTACAAAAGAAATTTGTGAATTATTTTCTTTTCCAAATGTAAAATTAATAGAATGTAAAATGTCCTTCACTTTGTTTAAAATCGAATAAGGATCTAAATTATCAAGAAGGATAATAGATAGATACCGAACAACTGAAGGATCGATTGTACCAGAAAGAAACTTTCGCTTAAAGAGTTCCATGACTAAGTTATTCAAAGCAGCAGATAGAAGGGAACCCATACTAAGGCCATCTCTTTGTACGTAAAAAATGAGCCATCAAATGAAAAGTACGCGTGTGAAAGGCGAAGTTTTATCAAATCAATGAAAAGTTCGGATCTTTCCCAAATGGACGACACCGCGGGATTTAGCTGAAAATTTGTATACTAATAAATTTTTATATTCTAATAACGAAAATGACGTTATTTTCCTGGAGAAATATGCGCAACATACGAAAAAATTGCATTTATATGCGCACTAGTTTGCATGGCGCATGACCATTATCTAGTTTACACCGCTCATAACGCCCGGATACGAGGTTGCTGTGTGGCCCCCGGTTAATTGAATGCCCGGTTAGGTCAATTGAATGGCCGGTTAGGTCAACTGTACGTCCTTGACGATTGGTTAGGTTAAGTAGTGATATTTTCGTTAAAACTAACGAAAATATCATGACTTAACCTAAACAATTGTCAAGGGCGTACAGTTGACCTAACCTGGCATTTAATTGCTCTAACCGAGCATTCAATTGACCGGGGGCAACTCGCAAGTAGATAGATCACAGCACTGCATTATCACATGCTCACACTACAACAATAATATTCAGACTAAACTAGGTCTAAGCAGGAAACAAATAAACATTAATAACAACAACAAAAATTACTGTTTATGCGAGTTCGTATGGAGAAAAAGGTATGAAAATCAAGATTTATTTATTAAAATATATTAAATATTGCAAATTTTAATAAATAAACGATATTATCTGCGTTTTATTTTGTTAAACCCACTACATAATACTACATAATTTAGATAACGGTCATGCGCCATGCAAACTAGTGCGCATATAAATGCATTTTGGATCTTTTCCGTTTGACTGCCGCCATTGAAACATAATTAAACTTTTTGTATTTTGTCTTTTAACTGAAATGTCTTGATGATACAAAATAAGTTACTTTATAAAAAAGCTTTTCTTAATTTCCCCTTCAAATTTTGTTTCTTATAAACAATTTTAATTACTTTCAAGATCCATGCTTAATTTTTAAGTTTTAATCGTGGACTCAGAAAAATAAGGGGATCACCTGAAGATCAGGGCCTCCAGCCTTCTTTAGTTAGCTTTATAAGGCTAACTAACAAAAATATCACGACCTAACCTAACCAATCGTCAAGGTCGTACAGTTGACCTAACGATTGGTTAGGTTAGGTCTTGATATTTTCGTTAGTTAGCCTTATAAGGCTAAGTAAAGAAGGCTGGGGGCACTCACCTCTTATGTTTCAATGGCGGCAGTCAAACGGAAAAGATCCTGCATTTTTTTCCGTAAGTTGCCATATTTCTCCAGGAAAATAATGTAATTTTCGTTATTAGAATATAAAAATTTATTAGTATACAAATTTTCAGCTAAATCTCGTGGGGTCGCCCATTTGGAAAACATCCAAAAGTTCAATGGTAATATATATATATACTATAAAAAAATAGCGTTCAATTTACTTCTGAATAGATTTAGAAATTTAACAAATTAGATATAATGTTGTATTATGATCTACATATAACTGAGGTAAATTAAAAACAAAAATTACAATTCAGGGATCACCTGAAGATCAGGGCCCCCAGCCTTCTTCACTTAGCCTTATAAGGCTAACTAACGAAAATATAACGACCTAACCTAACCAATCGTCAAGGGCGTACAGTTGACCTAACTATTGGTTAGGTTAGATCGTGATATTTTCGTTGGTTAGCCTTATAAGGCTAACTAAAGAAGGCTGGGGGGCCCTGAACTTCAGGTGATCCCAATTCAGAAGTTTATTCATAAAAAAGAAATATATTTCACGAAGGAAATGTAATAAATAAATTAAATGACATTAATTTTGCCTAAAAAGCCTCCAGGCTTCCAATAGCATATTCAGATTAGAGTATTGTGAATATATTAATGTTATATCAAATATCTAAATTGTAAAATTCTGTCACTTGTATTATTTTCTGAATAAATATTTTTAAATCTTTTGAACTGAAACCATCCATTAAAAGTATTGAAAACACTTACTTTATTAAATTTAACAATATCACATTAAACATTTCAAAACTTAGTCCAAGGGAGCCTTTTACATGTTAGGTTTATTAAACCATTAGTGCCCAGAGGTCTTTTTTTAGACTGAATAAAATCGTCTGGCATTAGCCAGAACCAAATCAGTAAAGTTACGCTGGGCACTAATGGGTCAATTAAGACTCAAATTTGTATGTAGCCAAATTTCAATATGTATTTATCACTTTATATTTCATTTACTCAAATTAAACTACTTTATATAACACTGATATTATGATATAACTATTTATAAAGTAGGCCACAATCAACCATGCTTTAAGTTAATTTTTAAAGAGTAATCATCCTTGCATCTCCTCATGTAAACTGTGAACTGCCATAAACAAGACCAGCGCGCATGCGCAGACAGAGCATACCATAAAAATTCTTTCAAACATTTTTTCATTCTCGATTGCTCGTTCATGAAAAATTATACCATGTAATGAATATTCAAAAATGTTTTGCATTCTTTGAAGAGCCTTCATTATTTGTGTCTGACGCCAGGCATCTGAGCAGTAACACATGTTTATAATTAAATTAATTGCAAAAACCTAAGCGTAAAAACGTGTTTACAATTACCTTATTTTAATTAGAAAATAAATTTTATAATATACTTATACATATTATGCATTATACAAGTTATGTAAATTTATAGGTTATTTTTAGCTAGACGAATTCATATAGTTATTATTACGTTAAAAACGTTAGGCCTAAGTTACGCAGTTATGAGGAATAAAAGCAAAAGACAAAAACTATTGGGTAGTTTATATCAAAAATACTTGACGAGTGTAGTGCTAAATAGGAAGTAAAATTCACAATTTTACTTAGCCTACATTCAACCAACATCAGGAACATACTTCTCTTTCAATAATAATTCTACATACAAGAACACTCTCTCGCTACGAGTTCACCACTCAGCTGTACATTAGCTATCATTCTTATACATGCGATGTATCTCACCAATATTCTATTCGCACGTGCGAGTATATGTAGATATATTATGATATATTGTAACAGTGTTTACCTATAAAGCCTATATAGATTATGGGGTAATAATTATTATTACATATTATCGAAAAGTTTGGATTGTTGTATTTTTAAAATTTGAGCACGTAATTCATTGCAACGTTCTAAAAAATAAATAATTTGGAAAAGTAAATTAAGAATATGTAATGATGTCATCATTTTCTGGATTTTCCTCTCCGCAATGTATATAGAAATTGCGTACACAAATGCGCTTACACTAAACTTTTATTTCGCCTGCAAAATTCCTTGCGTGCACACGCAAAAATTGTATAGAAAGAAGAGCTCAAATATTCTGCTGAATACAACTTTCTGAGACTCAGTAGTAAACTTATAGTATGAAATTGAGTCCATAATGTTTAAACATTTATTTATTTAAATATATACATAGAATATGATAAAATTTACACTATCATAAACCCAATACTAAAAAAGTTGTGCAGAATTTAAGATCTTGGATTTGAAATTTTCAAGAGTGCCTGAATCCAAATAGCTAAAAACAATATACACTTATTATAAATCTTAAAACAAATGTTTACCTAACCAACTACTGTACATGTCCGTTTCAGACATTCTGGCGCTTATATGCGACAATAATAATAATAATAATAATAGTTTACATTTGCGCACACATAAACAAACACCTACAGTATGTCGGTCTTCACATCCCACTTATCATAGCCAAAAAACTCCCACTTCAGCGGAATGTTGCAAATTCGATTACGTCCGATTCAGTGCTGTTCTCATTCGCGGCCAAGTGAAAATGAACTAAATGAGAAATTCAGATTTGAGAAAAGAGGTTTTGGATTTGAGAAACAATGTCACTCCATTTTCATTCGCCACAAAGCCGCCAGATTGGAATGGCTAATATTTCCTAACCTAATTTAATTTAATTTAACTGAACCTAACTAAACGAAACCTAAAGTAATCTAACCTAATCTAACCTATTATAACCTAACCTAATCTGAACCAAAATGGGAGAATCGTGGATGAGAATGAGAATGGCATAAATTGAGAAAAGACCGATCTGAAAAAGCCTCCTTTGAAATTCTAACTCTCAGCTTTTGTATTCTTGGGCGCGGAATGAGATGGGAATGACATTGAATGGGATGATAGCGCAACTTCACCATTTTCACTTTGTCCAAGCGAGAAAATTGCAACTCCACTCTGTAGATCTAAAATTTATATTACATAGACTGTGTTATAAAATGAATTGAAATGCTTCAACCTCTATACCAGGGGTTCCCAAATTGGTGTTCCGCGGAACACTTGTATACCGTGAGAAGTGTTCCGCGGAACACAATTTGGGAACCCCTGCTCTATACCATTAATATACACCTATCGTAATGTTAAATTTAGTAACTATATATCTGTTGATATATCACGAAGGAAAATTCCAGTAAATTATAATTTATGAGAAACTGGCATGTTATATGTAGAAATTCCTCAAATTAATTCTTAGAAATTCTATTGTACAAATGTTAACATCATCTTAGAACATACTTATATTGGTATACGCTCTGAGATACATACTCGTAACATGTTCTAAGTAATATATACATGTTCATGTTATACATATTGCACGTATGTTGTATAATTATTTACTATACTGTATGTATTGTACAGTGTTAGAGAGTAAATATCGGTTTATATAAGAGGTTCGGATGTCACAAATGTAATGACGTGTTTAATAAGACAAGGGCGTATTTCGACAATATGCGCACTTAAATCGAAAATCGACAGTCTTAAAAGTGGCCAGATCACAATTATAATTAATATAAAATCATTTGTTCGGCTGAAGAACGTCATTCTGCAATGTTGACAGTTGGTTACAAGGCGCATTTGAAGACGAATTTAATAAACTGAT
>JAJOZX010003611.1:390000-402500 GCA_023014485.1 Bathynomus jamesi | reverse complement strand
TAAATAACTTTTTTAGACACTTGATTTTTATTATAAATATTAAGTCACGAATAACAGTGGGAAAAACGTACACACAATATTATATATATATATATATGCTACACACAGACCGTGCATGGAACAAGGAACTCTTCTGGGATAATTAAATCCACTATAGTCCGAGTAAGTAATGACAAATACCATAGTTTTTCTTTTTCATGATACTAGCCTCATGAGGCGCCTCGGTGGTGTAGTGGTTAGCGTCGCGGACTACGAATCCATCGCCCAGGGTTCGAGACCGACGGCAGCCGGCGCGCAGCAAAACCCAGCTGTTCATCCTTCCACACAATAAAGAAAGTGGTTGGTAGATAAATGGGTACCCTAGGGTGACCTAGTGGTCAAGACGCTGGCTGCTGATGGGGCGTGTTCGGAATCCACGTTAAACTGCAGGTCTATTGACCGAGGCAGTAGTATACCCGAAAACATCGTAATGCACGATTTTTCTAGTAGCAATAATAATTAACTCTTTCAAATACGTGATTTAAAATAACAGGACCATTTGACCCGAGGCAGTAGTATACCCGAAAAACATCGTAATGCACGATTTTTTCTATGTAGCAATAATGATTAACTCTTTCAAATACGTGATTTAAAATAACAGGATCATTTAACCCGAGGCAGTAGTATGCCCGAAAAACATCGTATAACCTAACTATAATTTACAACTATAGTTTACCTTGACTTTCATATGCTTCTATCCTGTTTTATTAATAAAGATTTTTAACTTTTAATAACGTATGAATAAAGATTTTTAACATTTAATTTTATTTTAGTATTTATTTATGCCACGCCGCCTTAGACCACAGCTTAACGTTGAAACCGAATGTTCTTTTTAAAATATAATTAGGATATAATTTCTTTATTATAAAATAAGTTAACAATTATGTTAACAAACAATACTAATAATTTGTAAGTAAAAAATATAATATAAGGGACTACCATAGAAATGTAAGTGCTATAATTCGATTTTATATATATGTTACTCGTCCGGTCCGTTATAGCGGATTGGTACACGTCATAGCTCCACCCAGCTACATCGGCAGCCAATCACTACGAACATCTGGTCTTTTGGGGCGGAGCTTGGCGATTGTGCATATAAAAGGGGATATTTTTCAGTTGGGAGTAACAGTAGCTATTTTCGCGTCAGTGAATAATCATTCCCTCCACCATGGACCTGTACGTCTCCCCAGACTTGTATGAAGAAGTGACGCTGCAGCATTAACGACAATTAGCCTTTTTAACGCGATTGACCGTGATGAATTATTTCCAACGCAAACCGTAGAAGATATTGCAGTGACGCTCCTTACAATCCGACGCAAGGGACTACCATAGAAATGTAAGTGTCTATAATTCGATTTATATATGGAGGTTGTAGTATCTCGTCAAATAGATACTCGCCAAAAATTTTTATGTCAATCAATGTTATTTTGTTTTACCTCCCCATATGCTAAAATCGAAATTTTTATGGTCAATGTTATCCTCGAACCAAAGATATCTTCACATAATGGGGATCTGTCTGTATACTCTGTATATGTTTTAAAAGAATGAACATTATTCCTTTAAGGTCCGATGAGGATTTGACACGTGTTATACAATCTTTTGAAGAATCTCGGAATACGGAGGATATACTGAACAGTCAGCAATGTCACACATCCTCCACCATGGACCTGTACGTCTCCCGAATTGTATGAAGAAACGTGACTGCAGCATTAACCGCAATTAGTTTTTAATGCGATTGACCGTGCGATATTTTCAACGCAAACCGTAGAAGATATTTGCAGTGACGCTCCTTACAATCCGACGCATGGAACTACCATAGAAATGTAAGTGTCTATAATTAGATTATATATATATATGTATGGATGGGTGTAGTATCTCGTCAAATAGATACTCGCCAAAATTTTTTTATGCAATCAATGTTATTTGGTTATCCCCATTATGCTAAAATCGAATTTTTATGGCAATCAATGTTATTCCTCGAACCAAAGATATCTTCACATAATGGGATCTGTCTGTATACTCTGTATATGTTTTAAAAGAATGAACATTATTCCTTTAAGGTCCGATGAGGATTTGACACGTGTTATACAATCTTTTGAAGAATCTCGGAATACGGAGGATATACTGATCAGTCAACAATGTCACCGAAATAATGTAAGTGTTTTTCGATCTTTTTGGGATAAGAAGACAATATATTTTCATAAATTTATTAAATGAAAGAAATCAGTACAATAAACAACTACAGAATATATCGTTACAAATATACGAACAAAAACATTATAATATACAACGAGTACGTACAATTGGAAAACGGTTTTTTATCTGTCTGCATACCATTTCATCGTTTCGGCGAGTGTGACACGGGTCAAATAAATTTAAAAAATTTATAAATTCTTTATCATTTGACATATGCATGAGAAATGAGACGCATACATTCCCGCAAACATTAGTAAAATATCCTTGCATGCGAAATGGGTTCCATACAACTTCGGGAATATGTAACTGAGCGAGAAATTTTACAATAATAGGGTCACTCCAGGGTTGAGTACCGAGTGAATCAAAATAGTACAGGCGCTGTCTATTTTTAAAATAGACAGCGATCCAGTGAATCCCTTCATTACCGATGATGTCTGTGTTCACAATAAGACTACCGCATTCTCGCGTACTTGGCAAACTCAATGTTTCATTCTTCGCAAACACGCCGATAAATTTGGAACGTGTGACTCGCTCCATTACTTTCTGAAGTGTATTAGCATCCATTTTAAAAGTCAGTGATAACGCTCCTAAATCTATCTACTTCTATTAGGGCTTGCGATTCGAGATATACTAGTACACTAATAGGAGCGTCTATAGGATTGGCGAATTCCAGCCGCACTGAGATGTTTCCGCTCTGCTGTGGGTTAAATGGGTATTTACGCTAGCAGATAAGTCAGGTGTAATGTCAAACGGATAAAGGTTAAATTGATCAATGAATTCTTCCTGCGTTACCCCATTACCAAGCTCATCACAATCACCTGCAATATGGGTCAGATTACTATAGGCTCTGGCACAAAGAGGTAACACAGCGTCTGATGAATAGTCCGTACCCATTGTTCCACCCAAAGCAGTGCCATTAACGTATAGAGTTATATTTTTAAGTCCGAAATTCTGAATTTAAAGGCACTTTTTATATTTTCCATTCACCGAAGCGTGGTCCTGCATGCCGATTAATATCCTTTAGGAAGATTTCCCAGGGCAATGTTTTCTATCTGCTTCGATGCCAACCCTGCAGGAACCGTATATAGTTTGATCTGCACTCTGTTAATAGGATATTTCACTGTAGCGTTTAGTAAATTTTTCTCAATTTCTAGTTGTTTTGGTGAACTTAATTTCACTCGCCGTACGCGGAGGTATGTGTCCATAATGTGAACCACAACGGCTTTGCACCCTCTCTTGATCGCATCCAGATTTAAGCAGATCTCAGGACTCGTGCGGGTGAGCTTTATTTTCATATCCACCCCGTTGACAAGCAACTTCTCCTGGAAAGTGAAATCTGTGTGCAACCGTCCAAAACACTCGTATATTTTCTTTTTAGAATTTTTAAATTTGTCCTTTATACTATTTTCATCTTTAGTTTGATAATATCCCTCGGCACTTAAAAAGGTAGCCTTCGCTTCTTTGGAAAAGTTGAGGACATTTTCCAGATAGGCTCGTAGATGATAGTACCCCGTGCCTGCCGATTGTTGGTCTGATTTAAATATACGTCACACTGGTTGAATATGGAGTGCAGAAAGTTTGTTTCAGGGTATACAGCATATTTGTCATCGCAGACCGTTCCATCAGAATGGGCTATACGTAGCTTAGCGTACATGTGCACACAGCTTGGATCAAAAAGTAAGGGCCTGAGCTGGGTATCACGAATTCTATAGGTGCACTCGGGGAACTAATTGTGTTTAAAGGGTTAATTGTAATAAAGTCACTGTGCTCAATAGAAACTTGGGTTGGCGGGAGCTCAAAAAAGGGACAGCTCCGATTTACAGCATTGTGAACTACATGGGTGGATGAAGCGTGCCATGGCGAAATAGTGACTCCTCTCTCGACAAGTGGTAAACAAACTATGATTCATGAGATCAATGTCCTTAGCTTATATCAGTCAAAAAAGTGGTCAACCATAGGTTTCATTCGCTTACAGCACTTCTTTTTTGATAGCCTTTTACGTTTAATACCACGTGACCCCTTCTTCTTCCGGGGAGCCCTCTTCTTCTTCCCGCCACCACGCATTTTTCTCTTTGCATCTTTGATGATTTCGTCCGTGTACGCTTTAAATGTTTTTTTAGAGCTTCTTTAGGTTTAGCCCCGGCCAATATGTCTTCTGCAGTGTTAAGGCCTGATTGTAGCGCTTTGTTCCAAGGTATCTGGCACCCCTCTTCAGCAAAGGAACAGCCGTACGTAGTATGGATGAAAAAATGGACCAAGTCCACTACCGAGCTAGTATCTCACCCCTCGATAGACGGTGAAAGGCTTTCTATCCATTATAACTCAGTGTCGAAAGTGTAGCTTCACTGTTAAGCTCCCGTTACCGAATGGGAAGTTTTCGCCCTCAATCGTTCTTATATATATTGTGATATTGGTTATTAATTAGTTGCGACATCACATAATGGGTCTGTCATATGTATACTCAAATCCTTCCTCTATGGTTGGGGATGTGAGCAATGCGCAGCAGGCGTGCCTGGGTATCCCCAACAAACTGGTGCTCCACTATATTACTGTAAATATAGCACATGTCTGGGGACCTTTCAGCCAATTTCTCCATCTTCAATTGATACATTAATCTGGAGAAGTTATACTGTGTCTCGTGAAATGTCTCTTTGGAAGGCTGCGCTATATCGGCCGTTGGTTAGAATTTTGAACTTTCTATGTTCTTTAAGAGGTCTGTTAGTCTTTGATTTTAGGATTAGTGTATGTGCAGGGTTGTTTACGATTTCATATACTAAATCATTCGTAAGGTTTGAGTTTCTTAAACTTACGTTTAAGCCTCTCACAACATCCTCGGCCGAACCATATTGACCCGGCCCTATCTTACTTCTGTACTGTAATACCGTGCAATCTTAGTCCGAGCGATGCGCATAGTTTCATCCATAGCTACCCCAGCTTTTTCACACTCGTCAATGTCTCTAAGAATCGTAAACAACGGTTTCTTTATGTTCAATATTTAAAAAGACGGTGTCCAGCTGATTTCGCATATCCCCACCATACGAATCACGACCCATTCATGTGCCATGGAGTTCTGTTACAAAGTTGGCTAGCGTGTTTGTTAGGGTGTACAGACAGGGACGAGGAGGACGGGAGTGTGACGTAGAATGGTTAGGAGCCATGTTGCATACTATTTAAGCTTCATTATTGCATCAGCTTTATATAGGTGTTGAAGCTTTCTGGGTACCCTAGCCATTTCACCAGGTACATTTTTCTCCTTCCTGAACCTTTGCTTCCTAAAATTTTCTCAATTTTAAACACATTTTTTTCTAAATTAAACGCAACTTTCTGCAATTCCTCGCGGTAAAAGCCTCCTGAGATTTCTCCCCCATTCAAATCTTCAATGTAATACATCATTATCTCACCTTTAGTCTCACAGCCCTAACTTTAAAAATCTCGCGTGTCCATCCTTGCTCAAAACCCTTTGCGAATTTATTCCCCGAACGCGACAGCCTTACATAATCATTGATTTTGAGCGCGCAGAGTGTGGTGGTGGTGGTGGTGGTGGTGATCCATCTCTTCTCGGGAGCGTACTCTTTCTAAAACTTCGTTAGGTGTTTCCCCAATCGTGCGATGGTGTGAGCGGTTGTAGGATGATGCCAATGATTCCAGAATGTCTAGAAATCTGTATGTGTTTTTGTGTAAAATAACGGTGCATGCGTTTCCTTTATGGTGCGCTGAACTCTTTCAGCTAAAGAACCTTATGTATAGAATTGGTTGTGTAATAGCTGATATTAAACTCTGTCAACATATCCTGAAAAGCACGGCCTATAAACTCCTTCCCCATATCCGTACAAAAATAGCCAGGAACCCTGTTTTCTTTTAACATTAGCGTTTTGGTGGCTTTAGCAACTGTTTCAGGTGATTTATTTTTCAGAGGAACTAGCCACAGATATCTAGAGAATACGTCTATTATGAATAGAATGTAGCGGTAACCATCGTTATACACAGAATATCTTTGCATGTCTTTAATCTGCTTGCCAAATAGAATCAATCGAGGAAAGCCGTTGTCTTGGCTGTTTTAAACATTTTTCTCACAGGCTTATGAAGCGTATAAGCGTCCTGCCCCTCAAAATCTTTCAACAATCTTTTTTCCTACTCCGTAAACCTTCTGTACAGTCTATCTACGCCGCCGTAAGAGGATGGGGTAGAAATGTCATAAGCGTTTAGTTAATACGTTAGCCATTTGCGTATTTTAGAGGCACGTGGGTAGGTGGTTTAACCTCTTCTTGCTCCTCTTCAAAGGGTGTTACCGCGCCGGGGGGTGACGGCGCCTTCAATTGTGTCACAGGCGTTTGCATGTTCCAAGTCCTTTTAACCTGTTCAGATTTCCTATCAACGTTTTAGGGACATTTATTTGTTGTAGTCCTTGCTTTAATATGCTTCCATCCTGATGGTGATGGCCTATCCCACTTTCTCATCAATCATGGGACAATGTCTACGATATTCGATCCCTGTACCTTTGATCCTTCCACAATGATCTCCCCTGTATCGGTCCATTGTATGGCGGGATCCTCATTCAATAGATTATAAAGACTTAAGCCTTTACCCCTCAATGTAAGTGGGAGGGTATTTTTTAATACATGTTCGATATGTTGTGTGGCTAATCTTTTTGGTTGGTCAGCTGTGTCGTCGGGTACAGATCCTATGTCGCCTCGTCCCCCGTGCTGTGCAATAACCACAGGAATCTCTGTAGGGCTCTTATAATTTTCGTACTCGTGAAGAAATTTCTGCAGAGATTCTTGGTATAAGATTCTTTTCTCATCGGGTGTTTTTTTCACTGTTTAATAGGGCTAACAATTCGCTTTCCATTCTTTTAAGTCTGCTTTTACGGGGATCTAGATACGTGTCTGGATTCCTTGCAGTGAGGCGTACAACCTCGTGGGGAATCACTACCACTTTCTTCATTATATTAATCTAGTCAGTAAAGGACCCAAAACTGAAAATAAGATGGGGAGAAATGACCCTCATGTTTGTACAATAATTCGTTTTTTTCTTCGCTATAGTTTGGCTTTTACTAGCGAGTGCACGTATTATGTTCTTGTAGCGGCGTAGGCGAGCCTTCTGATGGGTTTTCATTGATACATTGCAATTTATAACGTTAAGACAGATTTCACAGATGCATTTTAAAAAGTCGGAATCGATATTTTTAATAAACATCTGCTGCATTGCCGAGGCAGTCGATGATAGATTTTTATTAATTCACGGTATTTCTTTAGTCTCTTTGTCATTCTGGAATATACACCGTTTCAGGCTCGTTTGGAAATATATTCGTTCGCAGAAGCACTCTAACGTGTTTCGCGGATGAAGGTCGCAAAGCAAATATCCGTAACGCGTGCTTAGTACTTCTTTATAAACTTCCAAAAACTCCTTACGCTGATTCGGGAACATTTGTTGGCTAATACCCCAATTTGTGATACATCTCTACGTTGCGCGAATAAGACTAGATATTGCGTTATTTAACGACACATCGCGCATGTATCTATTTTTGAAAAATAGATTCTGATTGATGAGAACACGCTTATGTTAAGATGGTGGGAGAATACTGTAAATGTCTCGGCAAACGTTTTTATCCATCTCCAACATGAATCGTCAATTACAATGATTGTATGTTCATTTCCCTTTACGAATTAACGTCATATACGCCTTTGTGGAACAAAATATCATCTTGGTACTCGTTGAACACTGATTGATACGTCGAATAGCAACCATATAACTTTATGCACAAATTTCGAGAACATCTCCCCCTTTTCTTTAATGATTTTAAGCATAACACAGTTTTACCACATCCTGTAGGTCCAGATATAATACATGTGGATGGGCTCGTGAATCTGATTTTTCTACAGAGTCCATTTCTAACACGTCACACTCCTAAGTGAGTCATTTACAAAATATTACAAATTTTGAGTGCTGATCCTTATATTTCTTCTCCCACAGAACCCGTGAATGACGATGAGGTAGAGCAGCCCATCATTACGGATGACCCGACGACAGTGTAGTTGTGATCTCCTCCCCTGAACCCTCACCAGCGATACCGGTAACACGTCCAAAGCGGAGGTATGATATACCCACGTCAGGTATAAAGCGGACCGAAATACGCGTCTGTTGCAGCGGTAATAGATCCCCAACCTCAACCTCTTACGCACAACCCCCCAGCAGCACCTAATATAATCCCTTTATTCATCCGCCGCCCCCCGTTCTGTTAAGTCTACAATAATAGAGCCCCAAACCATCAACCTCCTACGCAACAGGCCCCCATCAGCAGCACCTTCGCTAATATATCCCCTTATTCATCCGCCGCCCCCGTTCTGTTAAGTCTACAATAATAGAGCCCCAACCATCAACCTCCTACGCAACAGGGCCCCCATCAGCAGCACCTTCGGCTAATATATCCACTAATTCATCCGCCGCCCCCCGTTCTGTTGAGGATGGTATAACGCTGGAATTGGTGCGACATCAGCACCCCACCCGCCTTGACTAGAAATCGGTATAGAGTCAGGGTCGACCCTAGATTCTGTATAACAGGGAATTGAGCGCGGACTACGCGGGTTGTAGAGCATATTTAGAGTTTGCTCTTCAGAATCGTTGGACGAGCGTGAAGTCAGGACGAGTCTGTCCTTTGGATTCGGGGCAGATGACGGTGTGTAGACGATTATTGGGTGATAGTGCCATTTAGGACGTTTGGCGGCTGAAGATGTAGAATATATATTAGGGCGTATAATGCAAGCCGCCCAAAGTAGTATAGCCTTCAATATGGACAACTTCACGGTAAATATTGACCCTGTATACCGTGTTGCGGGTCATAGTGCCATACCGTATACTCTTAACTTCAATCTCAAGCTATTTATAGACGGCATATAAACGTCGATCGTGGTTGCGGCTTTATAGCAGTACTCTTAGCACGTATGTTTACTGTACAAATACACGAACTCAAAAAATTTGGTTGCCTACAGTCGTGGACGTGCCGTAGACTGTGAACTTGAATTTGACTGTAATATGGGTCCTGAAGAGCTGAGAAGGGTAGAACAGGAAATGAATGTCCGCATATTTGTGTTTGGGTTGGATGATCGTCGTAGGACTGTGTATGTTTTAAAAGCTGTGTGAGAGATCGTACAAGGCCCCTACTTATTTTAGGATTGTCAGGGACAACGTATCTCCCCATCCGTCCGTAATATAAGGTGGCTTTACGCGAGTTATGACAAAAGTCGAAAATATGGGAGACATCATGATTTGTGTAAGGGATGCCTCGAGTTTGCGGATGATATAGTGAGACATTGAAAGAATGTCACACGGTATGTGAGCAGTGTAAAAGCACCAAATGTGAAAGCCGTGTAGTTGAAGCTGAGAAGAGAGACTGTGATGTGTGTAGACGCACATTTTTCAATAATAGCTGTTTGATTTCCATAAATCAATTGGCACGTGCAGGAAAATGTGAATCTGTGAATGTGGTATGTTTCACACAATGGATAATTGGGGAAAATTTAAGCACAAGTGTGACGTAATTCACTGTCCTACATGCCAGGAGGAATATAAGGCGGATGGAGTAAAGCATGTATGTTATATGAAAGATGCTAAGCCTAAAAATAACCCTTGTATAACTGTATACTACGATATAGAAACATATACGAACGCTGAAACCAAAGAGGTAATTCCACATTACTTGTGAGCCAGACTATCTGTGATGAGTGTATGGATATCGAATGTGACGAGTGCCCCAAATGTGGTAAACGGACAAACGTTTTTAAAACGAATGTCAGCGATAGTCCTGTGAAACTATTTGTGTCCTATTTTGTCAAGTTAGCCGACAAGTTCAAAAAATGACTGTGTATATTCTCGCCCATAACGGGGAAAAGTTGACACGCAGTTCCTTTATAAGGAGTTGCTTGAACACGAATCCTCTGAGATATTTACAGGTGATCCATTGAAAAGAGGCAACAAATTAATACAGATGCAGATAGAGGCAATGTACAATTTAAAGATACATTATATTCACACCTTGTAAATTAGCAAAGCTACCCAAGGTGATGGGAGTAGCAGCTGAAGTTTCCAAAGGATACTTCCCATACACTTTCTCACCAGCGAGACTTTAAACTACGTAGGCCACCACCCCCCAAACATTATTTTGACTGTATGGATGAACGTGAAGACTTGATCGATACTACGACAGTTTTAATGAAAGTAACCCTTATAATATAGCTGATGAATGTGAGCATTATTGCGTGAATGATGTGCGCGTGCTTAGAGTATGTTTCCAGCCTTTAGAAGGATGTACATAGCCCGTTTCAAATGCGATCCACTGCAAGTCGCAACCACCATCGCATCATTATGTTTTACGGTGTGTCAAGAAAACTTCATGCCGAAAGACACCTTAGCCATTATTCACCGAAACAATCCCCGCAGTTACGCACAAGGCTATTTACTGGCTCATACACCTACAGCAACAGACAGGGTATACATAAAGCACGCCCGCAACACGGGTGAAGTACCCATTAAGATTAATGGACGTGTTTTTTGGGTTGATGGGTTAAGTGAAAACCGTGTCACTGGTGTGAAGACTGTGTACTCCTTTAACGTGTTGCTGGTGGCATGGATGCCCCCGTCCTGAGTGCGGAGTCACCGGAAGATATCCACGGTAGGTCTCCTGCCGACTGTCTTGCATCGACCCGCACCCGCGATCAACTTATAGGATCACAGTTCACTCACAAAGTCTTGTGGGAGCATGAATATGATGCACGGATGGAGACAGACGAGGTGTACCGTGAGGAAATAAAAGCGATCAAGCGTTCAATGGTGCTGGATCCTCTCAAATGTGGTGATAGCTTGTTTGGAGGACGTACAAATCCTTTCAGACTATACTTCCCACCTACGGAGGGCGTGAAGCTCCATTACTACGATTTCTGTTCTTTATACCCATACGTGATGAAGAGCAATCCGTACCCCGTGGGCGCTCCTGAGAAACTGGTGGGGCCTAGCCTACCATCCATCAATGAATTTTCAAAAAATTTGAATGATCGTTACTTTGGGATCTCTTTCGTAGACGTACTCCCCCCACGCAATTTATGGATGCCGATCTTACCTGTCGTTATCGACGACAAGCTCATGTTTCCCCTGTGCGTGAAGTGCGCCGAAGAGGATAACGGCGAATGTAACCATACACCCCACCAGCGTAAGATCAGAGGCGTATATACAAGTCCTGAGTTGGCCCTAGCCGTGCGCCATGGTTATAGAATACTGAAGATACATGAGGTGTGGAGGTTTCAGAAGCTACCCAACCTTTTCACACCATATATAAACACCTTTTTGAAGGATAAGGTTGAGGCATCAGGGTATCCGCGAGGAGTTGATACCGAAGATGAAAAGTCTGCCTATATTCAACGTTACCCGCGACCGCGAAGGTATACAACTTGATCGTGTCCAAATTGTAAAGAATCCTGGCAAGCGCTTTAGTGCAAAGTTGTGTCTAAACAGTCTATGGGGAAAATTTGCGCAGAATACCGGCAGAGGGAGCATTCATTTGGCACAAAGTTATAGCGATGTTTGGGATTATGCCAATGCCCCCGATAAAGAGGTCATGGAGATCGTAAATGTAGGTAATACTTACGTAATAAAGTACAACAACACTGAATTTGCCACAGATACCTCAAGGGTTACAAACATACCTGTGGCCAGCTTCACAACAGCCTACGCCCGTATAAAACTTTGGGGTCTATTGCATTCTCTTGGGCGGAGAGTATTGTATGCCGATACAAATAGCGTGATATTCACAGAGAGGGAGGGTGAATACATGCCCACTATTGGGGAGTTCCTCGGCGAGCTCACTGATGAGATCAAGGATGAGTATGGGGACAACGCATACGCCGACTCTTTTGCCTCAACAGGACCTAAGACTTATGGGGTACGGGTCAGGGTGGGGGAGGAAATGAAATATATCGTGAAGGCAAAGGGTATTACGCTCAACCATGCGAATCGGGAGGTTGTTAACTTTGAGTCGTTGAAGGATCTAGTATGTTTGGATGAACAACCTCCCCAACTAATTGTAGGCACCCACAATTTTCGGGCGCAGAAGCTGGGGGGCGTGAAGGAACTTAGGGTTACGATGGTGTGCCGTAACACCTATAGGAAACATTACCAGATACCTGGTACCTATGATACCGTACCCTTTGGATACCAATGATGCTTCTAACTCACACGTCTTGTATATAATCGTATCTATTATATATATATAAAAA
>JAJOZX010003611.1:295000-387500 GCA_023014485.1 Bathynomus jamesi | reverse complement strand
AAAACAAGTTCAGGGCGCGTAACCGTCGATTGTAGCCCATATGCCTAACGGAAGGGATTAACTTTGTGGCTCTCGCCTGCACTCGCTTCAGCCTCTCAATATCTTTCCTGAGGGCAGGCGACCAGAACTGCACAGCATACTCCAGGTGCGGCCGAACAAGGGAATTGTACAGTGAGAGCACAATCTCCTTGTTCCGAAACTGAAATTGCCTCCTGATATAACCTAACAGCTTCTGGGCTTTCTTTTCAACCTCTACGCACTGTTTGGTAAATTTAAGGTCGCTGCTAATTAGCACCCCCAAGTCCTTTTCCAAATCAGTCGCCTCGATATTACTCCCCAACATACTTTGCATTCACCCAAGTTAAACGGCATTTGCCACTTTTCGGACCACTCTCCTATTCTACCTAGGTCCGCACGCAGTTCCTCGATCGCTTCGGGCGTCCCAACATTGGCCCCAAGCTTCGTGTCATCAGCGAATTTGGCGATCCGACTGACGATGCCACCGTCGATATCATTTACGTAAATGATAAACAACAGTGGCCCCGAAACGGAACCCTGAGGAACCCCACTAGTGACCGAGGCCCAATCCAAACTAACCCCTTTAATTACAACCCTCTGCCGCCTATTCTTCAGCCAGTTTTCAATCCACCTACCTACTTCCCCACCGATACCCAGCGCGCGCACTTTCGCCATTAGCCGGCGGTGAGATACCTTATCAAAGGCTTTCTGGAGAGAGAGAGGATGGAGAGAGAGAGGATGGGGAGAGAGAGAGAGGATGGGAGAGAGAGAGAGGATGGGGAGAGAGAGAGAGAGAGAGAGAGAGAGAGAGAGAGAGAGAGAGAGAGAGGATGGGGAGAGAGAGAGAGAAAGAGAGGATGGAGAGAGAGAGAGAGAGAGAGGATGGAGAGAGAGAGAGCGTTATCTCCTGCATACTCTATATATATCTATATACAGTATGTCTCTATATATAAATAGATAGAGTGATCGACACAATGATAATGTGGACGTCATTGATGGGGTTAGAGCAATTATGTGCACCAATCAGAACACACCTCCGCTGCCATAAGGACCGCCCATTTTATACCTAACAGACTAGCTTGGGACGAGACAGAGGCGTGAGACTTATTGTAAGCACTGTACAACGTTTACGAAATGGTATTCAGTAAAGTGCCAGGATGTGGTGGATACCGAAAAACTTCCTATTCATCCCTCCTATGCCTCTTTTAAAAACACATTGGATTGTGCGAAGTTCCAAGATGTACAAATACTCTACGGATGTTCTGGTGAGACCGTTGAAGGTTTTCGTTGCACAGACGATGTGCTGAAGTATACTGCAGAGCTAAACTTTATAAAGTCTCTCACCGTGAAGTAAAAGAAACAACGCGTGCAGAAGAGAAGCAGCAGGTATGGATAATGAGTCTTGCTGATGGGTGGTGTGACAAGCGGTATTACGTCATGCTACACCATGTCGATTACTCATACCCTACGACTGCAAATGTGAATCTCGTGATCATGGACAATCTTAAGTATTTTTATCACTATATTAACCTGTATCATGATGAGGTTCGTAGTGAGGTTGTGGCTAGTGCCCTGCGTGAATTTTTAACAGAGTTTAGAGACGAGTATCGTTTGATGGGCAGAAAGGAAAAATATGAACATATGTTCCTCTCAAATAGTGCGCCGGAGTGTGGAGATATTTAGTAAAACATAAAATGTTCCTAGTTCTTATCCAAAATGTCTGGTGCGTAGGCTGGTAGTGATATTCTTGTACCGGTACAACAATTCGATTCGCGGAACAAGCCCATTCACGTATCATCGAGTCAGCCGCCCGTCGAACCATTCCTGCCTACCTGCGTGCCTCACACGGCTCATAGTTATCTCAGAGCTTGAGCCGAGTGGACGTGCGCTCCTCGAATACGATGGAACTTCCTTTGAGCAGCATTCTCAACGCCTCGTACGATGTGTCCGTGACGAAATCGTTGCGCGTGTTCAGGCGTAATTCCGGTACCATTAGCTATGTACTGGAAACGGAATGTAGACCGACAAACAAACGGGTTTATTTAAGTATCGAGGAGATGAATAGAATCTTTGTGATAGTTGAGAAGTGGAGTGAAGATCGTTGTAAAATACCTGCTAACGTAGGTACAAGAAGAGAGCAGATTAGTGACGCACCCTCATACGCCGTTGTATGTACGTTGTGTATAAATAACGATCGGCCATGCATTGATATAAGGCTGATGTGGAAGAATGCTTCTGATAATAACGCTCTTATTCCTACGCGAAACCGTTTCATCCTCGACAGAATGTTTGAAATCGTCGGATTCCGTAAACTGAAACCTATATTAGACGCGCGTGTTACGGATATGTTTTATTTTGATATAGTACTTGAATACGCATACACCGCTCTGCTCGATGGGTTTACCGAGTGTAGGGCTGGTGAGAATGGTCTAGTGCTGGATGTTTATTTAAAAAGTTTAGACTCTTTGAAATACCATGAACTTTGGTACAAAGCAATTGATCGGTACAAGGCTGAGCTCACCTACACCGTTCACCCTGAAGAACTATTTCTTTATATAACGCGCAGTTGTCGTAACGATTTAGAAGATTATTTCAATTGCCGCTATGTTGAGTGAGTTCACGATTGAAAAGCTCGAGTCGGTAGAAATAAACCCTCGATTGGAAAAGCGTTCTTATAAACTTGTATTTAATAATGTAGCTAACGATGAACTCTTTGTGCGTGCTTTTGATTGTATTCTAGACGTATTTAAAGATGACTTACCAACCGGTTGTAAAGTGGGAACAAAAATAGTACTGAACGATATGAAGCCCTTCATATCGAGTACAGGTTTCCCTATACTTTAAGCGGTGAAATATTATTAAGCCGCATATACTGCGTAATGCAGAGCAATAATGATGTAATTGTAAACTCGATTAAGACCGAGTTTAGTATTTTGAAAAAAAGTGAATTGTATTTATATTTTGCTTGACATTTCTCCTGTACTGATTATACGCATATTTCTATTGATTTGTGTTTATATATATATATTTTGCGTGATATTTCTCCTGTACTGTTATGTACATATTTCTATTTAAGTGTATATTTATTTGAAATGTATATTTTATTTTATATATGTCCATAATTGTGTGTATATATTTCCTGTACTGTTATATGCATATTCCTCAAATGTATATTTATTTTCTATATATTTATAATAAACAGAATGATGCAATGTTGTTTTACTTAATTGTTATGCCTTCTATTACCGGTATTCAAATATAATAATGCATACAACGGTATTGCGGTATCTGGCAACATTTAAGCCTTCTAAGCCAACTGGCTGATTAGGCGTATATAATAATGTATACAATAATACTGCTAAAAGAGGTATCTGGCAACTCAAGCCATTTACAGCCAACTGGCTGATTAGGCGTATATAATAATGTATACAATAATACTGCTAAAAGAGGTATCTGACAACTCAAGCCATTTACAGCCAACTGGCTGATTAGGAGTCTATAATAATGTATACAATAATACTGCTAAAAAGAGGTATCTGGCAACCATTTACAGCCAACTGGCTGATTAGGAGTCTATAATAATGTATACAATGGTATCGCGGTATCTGGCAACTCAAGCCATTTACGCCAACTGGCTGATTAGGAGCCTATAAAACAACGCCAACTCGGCTGAAGTCTTAATGTGCACTTGGCTCCTGCCAGGTGAACACCTCTCCTCCTTTCTCTCCTTCTTTCTCTTGGGGGGTAACGCCGCCTCCAAGTTTCCCCCCACCCCCTTTGCAACAACCCCTCCCCCACTTTGCAACAACCTCTCCCATTTGCAACAATCCCCCTCCCCCACTTTGCAACACCCCACCCCCTTTGCAACATTACATAATAACCTGCAACATTCTTGCACTCTCCCCTTTTGCGGCTATACTACTGATGGTGATAAATTTGACGTGAAAACACGTGTGAAAAAATGAGGCGTCATTTTGGCGCCACGTATTTTGAGATGTTTCTAAGTCTTACTCCATATTTGACATTATATATAATTCAAACGACAATATGACGCAAGAATTATGACGCTGGACGCCCTCTCCCGCTCGTAAAATCGACTAAATTGAAATTCAATTGCCGACATCTTCGTTTTAATAAATTTTGACGCCAAATTAGGAGTCACGTAATTTGGCCTGATATTACGATATCGCTTGACCAATTGCTGAGAAAAGTCCCATTCAGAATAATCTCCTTCACCCTGTATACAGATTCCTCCAGCGTTCCTTTTACTTCTAAAAAAAAAAAAAAAAATTTTTACATTTTCTCTCGGGGTGGTGAGTGACACACTTATGGTATTTTTATGATCTCTGCATAGCGACACCGTGCCAACTCACACGGACCTCTTCCTCCTCCTCCGTGCAACACATTTTTGGCAAAGCATTATATATATATATATATCGCGGTGTTAGAGCGGCCTTTCTTCTCTTCTGATCTCGATCCTTACTCCTTTTTTTTTCCCACTTTCAAGAAAGTTGAAAAAAGAGAATATTTTAGAATTTTCAATAATGAAATGGAACGCGACAAGTGTGTTGTTATTCATTCCGATAAAAGCCTTTTATAACTGTCCTCAGAAGTTAGAGGAAAGTTTGAACAGATGCATAAAACACCTAAAGAGACTTTCGAAAGGGACATCTCCCAGAGGCTGGTTAAGTGAAACCGTAATATTATAAAATGAAAACAACCTCAATATTTTATATATATAAATATACAGTATATATACAGTATATATATATATATACAGAATGTTTCAGGAGGAAAGGTCAATACTTCGGGAGGTGATAGTATCGGTCATTGTGAGGAAAAAAGTTCATATGAACATGTGTCTAATTCTGAATGGTTACGGAGATAGAGCTGTTTGAATCTACAAATACAAAAGCATTGTTAATGGTAATCAAGAAAGAGAAACCAATTACTGTTTCTAACATTTAATGTTTAAACATTGGCATTTTGAATGGTATCAGATACAGAAATGACAAATTTGTTACAGTTTACAATACGTTTTCGAAAATCCCACCGTCAACCTCAATGCACTTTGCAACTCGTGTGCGAAGATCGCGTGTTGTTCGTCTGAGATGATCTTGACGTTCCTTTATGCGGGCAGCAGCATCCAAAATGCGCGCGAGCAATTCGTCTCGTGTATCCACCTTTCTTTTGTAAACTTGACTTTTCATCCCCCCCACAAACAATAATCTAACGGAGAGAGGTCTGGAGACCTTGGTGGCCATTGAATGGGACCACCGTGGTCGATCCATCGACCAGGGAAAGTTTGATTTAGGTATTGCATCACCAGATGGGTAGAATGTGGAGGAGCTCTGCTAAAAGTTCATACCAGCGCGTGTAGCCAAAGGAACATCCTCCAATAGTCCTGGCAATTCATTTTGCAGAAATTCTAGGTAACTTTGTCCTGTAAGACGATTCTCTAAAGTAACAGGGCCAATCAGCTAATCATCGATGATACCGCACCACACATTGGCAGAGAAGCGATGTTGAAAATTTCTTTCCACAGTGGCATTTGGATTTTCGTCTGACCACCGATGAGAGTTACGAATGTTGTTGATACCGTCACCGGTGAAAATAGCTTCATCGGTGAACAGTATTAATCGAAGCAATCGGCGATTAGCATTTACCCATTGACAAAATTCCAGTCGCATAGCAGCGTCTCCTGGTTGAAGGTGTTGTACACGCTGTACATGATATAGATGCGAGCCTTCCTCACGTAATGTTCGCCATACTCTTGTGTGTGGTACACCGAGACGTGTAGAAATTCTTCGTGAGCTAGTAGTAGGACTACGCTCTACCAACTGAAGAATGTTTTCCACTTCATCCACATCTTGTTGACCTTCACGTTCAGATGAAACATGAGCGCTGGGAAGTGTACCAATCTCACGCAATGTGTTGAAAAACCCTGGTAAACACTCTTCGATCCGGAATTCTGCGGTTCGGAAAGCGTCGACGGTATTCTGCAACAGCAGCTGTTGCACTTCCATCGCAAAAACCGTAGACATACACCATATCTGCATATTCGGCATCTGTGAAGGTGTGTGGCATTCTTAACACTGCTTCAAACACCAAACAATGTCACTCACAACAGTCAGCTGTCGATTGGTTTGTTACTTGCTTACATTACAGCTTACATGGTTCAAGGTTATAGGGGAGGGAAGGGGGAGGAAGAGCTACGCGCGCATCAGATTCAAACAGCTCTATCTCCTGCAAAAAACTTCACTTTTTTTCTACGTGAAGGTCAAAATATGAAAATAAAAACCCACTCTAATAGACAGAGTTTATTTCCACGACAGTTTCGACCCCCACTGGCACCCTCCTCGGGTGGATACAGAAACACGAATGAACCAAAACAAGAGGGAAAAAACAGTCCAGGGACCGACCGTTAAGAAATTCGCACCTAGGTTAGATCCCATTCTCCCGACACCGGAAGGGCATTTTCATTAAGTACATTCATTAAGTACATTATTTTTCATATCATGATGAAGGAGTTAAAAGCTCAATTATTTCTTCCATGTTTCTAAGAGCACTCAGGATTTGTAGCCCACATTTGCTGGACCTGGAAAATTCAAAGATTTGGAACATTTTTAAGGATTTAAAATAGCCCGAGTGGTTTATCAGAAAGGCGTATTTTAAAGCCAGAAAATCTTTTTATGCCCCTCGAGAACCTTCAGTTAACCAAAAACAATATGTGAGTTTGCCCTACATTGCTTAGAAAGAGTAAAACCGTTGACGAAAGATTTTAAGTTTGCTTTGGCGTTCAAATATTCGTCTACCGTGAAAAGTAAATTGGTTAGGAATAACGTTGCAAAAGAGGAACAAGCCTGTGTCTACAGCATTCCCTGTAAAAGTTGTGATTTAGTATACGTGGGAGAAACTGGAAGAAATATTGAAACCCGTATTAAAGAACACAAATATGCCTTCAGAAGTTGTAATACTAATAATGCCATTTTTTTATCACGCCAGCCAAAATAATCATGCTATAGATTGGGAATCAAGTAAGGTACTTTATAAATGTAATAATTATGTCAAAAGAAAAATAATAGAATCTGTGTGTATAGAAAAAGTAGATAATTTTAATTTGTGCGAAGGTACTTATAAGTTAGACCCTTTAATGAGATTCTTGGTCAAAAAATCCCTTACGGAGTCGTGGGAACGTGTTCGAAACTAAGTGTGAATTTCTTAAATGTCTCTGGATTGGATTGTTTCCTTACTCGCTTTTAGTAAATGTAATAATGGAAGTAATAAATGTGGAAATAAATATAAATGCAACAGATGTAATAATAAAGGTAATATTATAAATTTAATAATTAGGGTAAAGGTAATAATAATAATGTTAAAAAAATGTAAATGCAATAATAAATGCAGTAATTATGTCAAAATATTAGAATCTGTATGTATAGAACAAGAAGATAGTTTTGATTTGTGGGAATGTACTTATAAGCGGACCCTGTAATAAAATGCCCTTCCGGTGTCGGGAGAACGGTATCTAACCTAGGTGCGAATTTCTCAATGGTCTCTGGATTGTTTCCTAATCGGCTTTTTTCATTCGTTTTTCGGTTTATAAATTCTGTATAATAAACAACAATGTAATAACCAATGTAATAATAAATTTATAATTTCTGTAATAAATAATTATGCAATATTAAATGTAATAAATTTAATAATAAATGTAATAATTATGTAAAAATAAATATAGAATCTGTATGTTTAGAACAGGAAGATAGTTTTAAATTTGCGCGAATGTACTTAATGAAAATGCCCTTCCGGTGTCGGAGAATGGGATCTAACCTAGGTGCGAATTTCTTAACGGTCGGTCCCTGGACTGTTTTTTCCCTCTTGTTTTGGTTCATTCGTGTTTCTGTATCCACCCGAGGAGGATGCCAGTGGGCGTCGAAACTGTCGTGGAAATAAACTCTGTCTATTAGAGTGGGTTTTTATTTTCATAGCTCTATCTCCGTAACTATTCAGAATTAGACACATGTTCATATGAACTTTTTTTCTCACAATGACCGATACTATCACCTCCCGAAGTATTGACCTTTCCTCCTGAAACACACTGTATATATATATATATATATATATATACAGTAATATATATATATATATATATATTATATATATATATATATATATGCTTTATGCGTTTCCTCGGTTGTTTAAATACATGAAAGCTTGTCTTTATGTTCACGTCTAAAGGTACTGGGTTCAAATTCCGTTGGGAGCAATTTTGTTTCACAGAAAAAACGAGTGTATTCATGGTTGGAGGTTGGAGGTTGTTTTAATAACTTTTCCATTAATTCATTTTAATAAAACCAGATTATAAAATATTTTATGCGCTTATAATTAACTTAACAAGTACAGTTCGGGAAAAAAGTTCACCTACAAACAAAACAATATATAAAACACCTAAAAACTACTAACTAATAATGATTGTTTCTAAAATTTTATTACCTAATTAAAAAAAAAGATAAAATACCCAAAGAAAAAATTAGAATAGTACTAATTAGTAATTTTTTGTGCCTTTTAGAAATCTTTTGTTTCTAGGTGAAAATATATCCGAAACTGTACCTGTAAATACTTATACAATCATGAAAATATTTGAACAAATCACTATCGTATATCAATTCTACAGGGATTTTCACTTTATTTAATGTACATTTAGATATAAGACATATACCAACCAACCTTTTGGCGAAAATATAAATATACAGTCCCTATCCATACATTTAGGGAATCCCGGAACAAAATATTGGCTCTAATTATCTCATTTTTATTCATAAATTCATCCCACCCCAAAAAAAGAAATCCTATTTTTCTCCATTCGATTCTCCTTATTTTGGTTAAAAAATTCAAATATGAAAAATAATCCATTTGATATTTTCCGAAAAATTCTTTTAAACATTGATTACTGGTCCATAAATCCATTTATTTACAAAATATGAAGAGGGGGGTTAAACTCTCTGAGGGATCTACTTTTCTCAAAAATAACATTTAATATTAGGATAAATTGGGTTGCATGAAACACTGATATTTAAAATTATAATATATTATTGTGTATGACGTTCGTGTCCTATAGCTGGAAATTATATAGTATATACTGTATATGAATTTCAAAACATGTGAAATAAATAAATGATGCACACCCACAACCAAAAATGCATTCAACACTCCTTGACGAGGTGTAGTGTTAAATACACGATAGGCCTCGGAATCACTTTCCATCTTTCCTTGTGGTGTGCAGTATATATATATATATACTCTCTGTACCAATTCGGGAACATTGCTCGATAACTACCGCCAGGTAGGCAGTTTAGTAATAAATCTGGACTGTTAATTTGAAGGTCTTGGATTCGATTCTTGGATCGGTGATCGGATTCTATCTAATGTCTCTTTCTTTTATACCAAACACCAATATACGAGGGCCACTCAATATATTTTGCCCCACCTTTTTTCTTTCTTTCCAAGTTTCCTTGTAAGTTCCAGGAATTTTGTACACAAGTAGTTACATACCTTTTTTACAAGTTTTTATTTTTCCACATAGTCTCCATCCTTTTCTACGGCTTTCCTCTACCTCGAAACAAGGGCCTTTATTCCTTGCTGGTAAAAGTCCGCTGGGTTCCGCTGGAGCCACCTCTTAACCTCCTCAACAATCTCATCGTCACTCTGAAACTTTCTTCCACGAAGAGCATCTTTCATTGGCCCAGACAAATGGAAGTCTGAAGGTGCCATATCCGGGCTGTATGGAGGGTGGGGTAACACAGTCAAGCGCATTTTGGTGATGGCCTCTCTTGTCGCAAACTGTTGTGTGGTCTTGCATTATCGTGCAAAAGAAGGACGTCTTCCAGTTTTCTCTCCGGTCGAACTCGCTTTATACGTCTCTGGAATCTCTGTAGGGTAGCAATATATGCCTCTGAGTTAATTGTTTGTCCTTTCTTCATAAAGTCCCCAGAATCACCCCTTTCATGTCCCAGAAGATGGTAGCCATAACCTTTCCTGCAGAGGGAGCCATTTTGAACTTTTTCTTGCGTGGGGAATCTGCGTGATGCCACTCCATGGATTGGCGTTTTGTTTCAGGTTCAAAGTGGTGTACCCAAGTCTCATCCCCAGTCACAATTCGTGAAAGGAACCAACGACTCAGAAACAATTTCTTTTCTTTGGGCTTTGTGATCTTCAGTCAGTTGGCGAGGAACAAACCGTGAACACACTTTTGAGTATCCCAGTTGCTGAATAATCGTATTCACACTTCCTTCACTAATTCCTAGCTCCAGTGATAGCTCCTTGTATGCGACGTGCCGATTTGATCGGATGATGCTGTTAGCACGTTGCACAGTGTGAGATGTTATAGCCGATGCCGGGCAACAGCTGCGTGGCTCATCATAGAGGCTGGCTCTCCCTCTCTCCGATGATCTCACACGTTTAGACCAGCATCCAACTGTGCTTCGATCAACAACAGCATCTCCGTGAACGTTTTGTAGACGTCTGTGAATATTTCCAACTGTTTTCTTCTCTGCGGTTAAGAACTCGATAACAGCTCTCTGTTTACGAGGCACATCACTGTCAGACACCATTTTCGAAACTGCGTTAACCATCTGTTTTATACAAGGGCGTTTAAAAGCGGTTTTATACAAGGCGAGGAGGTTCAAACTGGAAAAATCCGGTTATATGAAGCGCAGAAAGTTCAAACTTACGGCCCAAAAGACATTTTAGCCCCATGACCTATTATTTAGGTAAGAAAAAAGGGTGGTGCAAATATATTGAGTGGCCCTAGTATATACCAATCATATAGTCTGACAAACCTCCACTCAGCCTTCGCACAACTTTTATATCACATATATCCCTCAAAATATCTTTACTCATTAACACCTAATCTCTCAGACTTCTCTCTCTCTCTCTCTCTCTCTCTCTCATGTATATTTATAGATGTAGTTCTGTTGGAAATGTGTATTTCTAACACGGAGACTTTTTTCCACATATAATTTCTTTTTATTATAGCACTACTGTCATTTATTCCGGCACGCCATGTTTCACAACCAGTCCAGACTCAGGACTAACTCCCTTTTTTCTCAGAGCACCTATTTCAATTAAGGAAAACTAATATTTAAATCAATTTAGTTGAAACAGTTAAAACAATTCACATACTTTCACTGTTCACATTTCCCACGTCACGTCACACATTCCAGAAATCAACTTTCGCTTCTTCACATTTATCTCCACATGACGCATATGTTACGATCACAGCTGTTTTCATTTTCTAAAACTTAAAACTGGTCTACAAACATCTGGCGAGATCAGTTCTTAAGCCCCGTATTCCCAGAGGATTATTACTTCTCGATAACTGAAATCGACTCTGGCGTCTGAGAATCCCTGTTTGATCTCCTTGGTTCCTAGGACTTCGATGAAGTCAAATGATCCATTCAGTGACCTGCTCTTGCTTCCCTCGGAGCTGTTGGTTGGCAGTTATCGGTTATTTCTTGTTTTGACCCTTTTTACCTTCTACTTCAGCTAGCATTTAATGTCTTCGTAAATGCAAACTGAAATGCAATCTTCATTTCTTTCTTATTTTGAATTATTTCATGAGTACTTGGGTAAGTTTTCAGATGCGTCTTTTAATAATGTGTCTTTTAATAATTAACAATGGGAACAGACATAAAAACAAGTTTGGTCATAAGCTGTATATTTTATTTTATTTAGCCAACTTAATATACAGTACAGAGGGTTGCCAAAAAGTAAATGGACACCTTCAGTTTTTCCAGAGTTTTTGATTTGATAACAAAAGTCAGTAAAAGGTTCAGCAAATAATCTTCACAAAATATAATTTTGAATAACTCAGAGTTAATGTAATCTCACATGAAATTTCAATAAATCTCAAAATTTCTTAAAAAAATCAATTCCCTAAAATTAAATCCAAGATAAAGTCTTGTTTTTCTTGTAAAAACTATACATTTTTAAGTTTATTTATATACAACGAACTAGTCACGAAGTGGCTTCCTTTAATCGCCTTTTTCCAGCTCAAAACCAAACATTCGGACCTGCAGCAATTTACATACGAATAAAAATGGACTGGGCTAATAACAGTTTGACCAAGTAAGATTAATTGCCAATGGGGAATTAAGATCTAAGTAGAAGAACTTCTGGCGGAGAGGGTTCGGAAATTCTTGGTTTTACGTGAAAGGCAGTGTTCGATTACAACCAATCGCGAAGTAAAATGTTGAACCGACCAAAATTTCCAAAATTTGGAAGTGACATTTGATCCGAAATATGAGGAGGATAAATAGTGGCAAATAAGTTTTAATCATATGAAAGATAAACTAAAGGTGGGTGGAAAAACAGTGTGGAAGAGAACACCACAATACAGTTCTTTGGGGTACAAATAAATTTTGAAATGAAGCCGTTTGACAACGGTATGGCGAGCTCTCAGAAGCCCTTGTAAAATTGGGATAAGTAATTGTAAAGAGAGATTGGATCACCTGAAGATCAGGGCCCCCAGCCTCAATTACCAAATTCGTTAAAACTAACGAAAATATCATGACTTAACCTAACCAATCGTCAAGGGCGTACAGTTGACCTAACTGGAGATTCAATTCAATTTAATATTATATTTGGTACTGTAAAGCAAAAAACAAGAATACATGGGGGCCCTGATCTTCAGGTGATCCGAGAGATTTTTATTAGTAATGAAAATAGTGTTAATAAAATGTTGTTATGGCTTTTTTAAAATGAATTAAGGTTGCTCAGAGCAGTTCCAACCGACGCAGCCCATAGGTAAAAACAATACTCCAATTGGGAGAGCACATGGATTTTATAAATTGTGAACATCTACGCTCCTAAAATCTTTTACGTATAAGTGTAAGTAGTATAGCCGCAAAATGTGAGACAGAAATGGATCAATTTGAAATTTCCCCCCTCACCGTCCTTCATGGCGGTCCTCCACCGTCCTTCATGGAGGCCCTCCACCGTCCTTCATGGTGGTCCCTCCTTTATGAGGTGTCCTTCATGGTCCTTCAAAAAAAAAAAAAAAATTAAAAATAAATTTTAAAAAATTAAATTTAAAAAATTAAATTTAAAAAATTAAATTTTAAAAATGATTCGTCTTCACCTTCCTTCAAAAAAAATTTAAGAAAGGATTGAGCCTCGCCTTCCTTCTTGAAAAAGTCCTTTCATGAGACAAACAAGAACAAACATGCAAAAACATACATACATTCGAGTACTTCCTGTTCAGGCAAATTCCGCCAGACAGTAGAAATGGAAACGAATATCTGAAAGGTTTTAATAAGCATAACCACATTGCGCATCAACACATCCAATTTTCAAATGTTAACAAATTGCGAACAATACATAAATGAAAATCAGAGTGATCATATTTTAAACCGAATACAAGTTCTTTGTTTAAGATCTGCATTATGAAAAATAAAATGAATATTTATCATTTTAATTTAAATAAATTAATTTCTCTCTTTTTTAAGGGAAACTGGCTTATTTTCAAACGAGATGACCTTCAAATACAATATATACATATAGTACACGCATATTTGTTTATTTACTTTTAAATATGTAGTTTTCTGTTATTTACATCGCTATATACCATTACATTCACTTTCACATGCTATCTTCTGGTATATGAACTAATAATTTTACCGTTCATCAAATTTCGTTATAAAATTACATGTGTTAAAAAGAACATCAAGTTGCGTAACGATGCTTTAAACTAAATCACCAAAGTTGTTTTCCTCCTCTAAACATCCGCTTAAATATTATTACTAATATTGATTTATTGTTATTATTACATATATATATATATTATGTGTGTACACGTGTTAAGAGTATTTAAATTAAATATATTGATTTCAATTCCCTTCGTAATAAAAGCATCTGGCAACTATACCCCCAATCTTGCTATATATTTCTCTCAGTAATTGTTTTCAGGTTAGTTGTTAAGCTTAACTTTCTTCTAAAGACTATTAGTTGATACTAATCTTGCTATTATTATTATTATTATTATTATCATATATATATATATATATATATATATATATATATATATAATAAATATATATATATATATATATATATATATATATATATATATATATATTATATATATATATATATAACATCCAAATAAGTAGGTTCGGGTAAAACATTTTCTTATTAGATCCAATTAAAGAAAACGGGATGTCGAATTTGTGTGGGTTGTCATTTTTAAATAGATGCAGCGGGAAATAGGTACTGAAAGTTGAGAGATTTTTCATTAAGAACCTTTCTACTTGTAGTTATAGTTAGGACTATTCACATTACTTTAATTATCATTTCTCTAATTTAACGGCTGTTCACAATTCCTCATAATTCTCATAATAAACGTATTTGTTTTCACACCAGTCAGGCCACTGCTTACATCAATCACACAGAATGTTCATGCTTATTGTTTTTGTCATTAGCTGTACCAATCATGTCTTTACAGACTGAAGCCTACCGTTATACAACGTTTAAAATCTTATAATTTAATACTTTATGATATCAGATCTCGTATAAAAAACATCATTTTCTGTACAAATGGCCACAAAAATACTTTCAATCATAATAATGTACTCATAGAACGCACCATACGCTTTTCACTTGTATTAAAACGTAAAACTGAAAGTTGTATCATCACGCGATATTCGTTCTGCAATGGCGTAAGCGAGCCCTAATATTTAATTTAAAATGCTTTAACAGATCATTCGAGGGAACTGTACATCGATCTCATTATAACTTCTGACTCATAATAACCCGCTATGCATATTTACAAGAGTCGAATTTAAATAAATAAATAATATATATATATATATATATATATATATCGTAAAGAACGACGCTTGTATAGGAGATATTCCGCGCAAGACGAGAAAGAGAAAACAACAAATGAAAAAATGAAGTACCACCTGGGAATCGAACCCGGGATCTTCCGATTGCCGGTCAGACGCGATAACCACTACACCATGGACCTCACTCTTCCAAATGCCGTAATTCCTCTACATACTCGCAGAAACCAATGCCCCAAGGGGGCACCTCCCATGCCGTAACATTATATACATTCAACTGCAAAGAACACGCAGTATAAATAACGTAAAGAACGACGCTTGTATAGGAGATATTCCGCGCAAGACGAGAAAGAGAAAACAACAAATGAAAAATGAAGTACCACCTGGGAATCGAACCCGGGATCTTCCGATTGCCGGTCAGACGCGATAACCACTACACCATGGACCTCACTCTTCCAAATGCCGTAATTCCTCTACATACTCGCAGAAACCAATGCCCCAAGGGGGCACCTCCCGCATGCCGTAACATTATATACATTCAACTGCAAAGAACACGCAGTATAAATAACGTAAAGAACGACGCTTGTATAGGAGATATTCCGCGCAAGACGAGAAAGAGAAAACAACAAATGAAAAAATGAAGTACCACCTGGGAATCGAACCCGGGATCTTCCGATTGCCGGTCAGACGCGATAACCACTACACCATGGACCTCACTCTTCCAAATGCCGTAATTCCTCTACATACTCGCAGAAACCAATGCCCCAAGGGGGAATTACGGCATTTGGAAGAGTGAGGTCCATGGTGTAGTGGTTATCGCGTCTGACCGGCAATCGGAAGATCCCGGGTTCGATTCCCAGGTGGTACTTCATTTTTTCATTTGTTGTTTTCTCTTTCTCGTCTTGCGCGGAATATCTCCTATACAAGCGTCGTTCTTTACGTTATTTATACTGCGTGTTCTTTGCAGTTGAATGTATATAATGTTACGGCATGCGGGAGGTGCCCCCTTGGGGCATTGGTTTCTGCGAGTATGTAGAGGAATTACGGCATTTGGAAGAGTGAGGTCCATGGTGTAGTGGTTATCGCGTCTGACCGGCAATCGGAAGATCCGGGTTCGATTCCCAGGTGGTACTTCATTTTTTCATTTGTTGTTTTCTCTTTCTCGTCTTGCGCGGAATATCTCCTATACAAGCGTCGTTCTTTACGTTATTTATACTGCGTGTTCTTTGCAGTTGAATGTATATATATATATATATATATATATAAGGAGTTTGTATGTGGCATTCCAGCAGAAGGCAGGAAGTGCCTGAACCCTGTTTCTCCCATCACTGTCCTCTTCATCTGGCCTTTTTACATGTCACGTCTACCCTGTAAGCAGTCCAGCATACTCTCAAACACGCGCTTCTCACTATATCCCTTACTACACACGCATGCATCTTACACACTACACAGTCTTTTCAAAAAAGGTGTAATTTCAATAGTTTCGGAGATTCGCGATTGGCCCCTCCTTCCTGCCTGCATCGTATATAGTACCAAGCAAGTCTCTCCACAGTTTACAGGTTTCCTCATTGTCTAAAATTTATAAAGTTCTCTCTTATTGTTTTCCTTATTGTAACGGACATCACAACCGAATTTAAATAGTATTTAAGTATTATGTCGAGCAACATAGCTAGATAACCCCGCCACAGCCTAGTTTCTTTGCATAATCATGAAACATGAAACAAGATTATATTATATATATATAATATATATATATATATACACGGCAAAAGTAGTTTGAAGATTTATTCCACACACGACTGATTATAATTATACACTTTAGAGGAGTTTGCAAATTGCATATACTTAGACAAAAAGTATTAGATCTTATGATGATTTCATGTCATTATCAGCATGCTTCACTGTCCTTTCAGTCATTGTGACCGTAGAACGTACCAGAACTATGGTCTTGACAAACCACAATGTGTTAAATTTAAATATTGACTTATTGTTATTATTACATATATATGTACACGTGTTAAGAGTATTTAAATTAAATATATTGATTTAAATACATTTCGTAATAAGAGCATCTGGTAACTCTACCCCAATTTTGCTATATGAAAATGAAAATGAAAAGGTTTATTGGCAGACTATAGTCCATATGGCAAATATTATTAATACAATGACAGTTCATACACTAAGGGTAGAAATATATACAATTGATTAGAAATAATACTGCACTGTCGAAGTTAAGTGGAGCTACAGACAGACAGACGTTTTCGTACCAAGAAGTCCATAGCTTAGGCCTTAGAGGATAAATGGCAGGACTCATGGATAGCTTGGATGATCGGGTTGGTTGATTTTTTAATTCTTTGCATTAGAATGTGTTGAGCACGTCTTGTTACCTCCGGGAAGCTCGGGACATTGCGGGTAGCAAACATTTGCGAAGCTGAGCATCTCGGGGGTAATTTATGTAAGAGTCTAAAAGAACTGTTGTACAGCAAATTTAGGGTACTGCCAGAACCTTTTTTATAATTCACAGAGCTGCAGACCGTATATATTACTGCAGAAAGTACGAAAGAGTGTGTCTTTAGCTTCACTTGTACAGAAACGAAAGCTCCTTATGGTCATATTCGCTTTAGCATACAGGCTTCGAGACTGTTTTCTTATATCCGAGTCATCACTCAAGGAGCTGGTAATAGTTTGACCCAATTACTTAAACTCTTGTACTTCCTCAATTACTTCACCATTCATTTTAAACCTTATGTGAAAAATGCTCTGTATCAATTGGTCCACAATTAACCCACCCCTTATATCCACAGTCTAACTATAGAGTAGATTAAGTCTAGCCTTGTAGGGGTCAGCCTAGAGATTCCGGAAATGGTCCAGAGCGGGCAGATAAATTGAGGTCCACAGTAGGATTCCTCACCAAATTAGGTTAGGGCAATCTACCTTCACCTTTGTTACGCTATGAGTTGATGCTAGGTCTTAGGCCACAATGTAGGCCTAATTTGTCTGACCCAGCTTAATTTACTGCGTTTACTTCTAACTGGGTTAAAAACACAATTAGTCACTTACTACTAGTTATTAGAGACCCTTTTCCCCTTTTGTTTAATTGTTGAGAGCGTACTTGCTGGTGGGGATCTTTTTTCCGTTGTTTGTTCTTCCCCCTTCCCTCGTTCCGTCTTGTAACCCCGTTCCTCGTTTTCGTTCCCCCTTGTCCACCTTTTCGCTGGGCTTTTTCCACCAGCGACCTCTTGGTTTTTTGGTTGGTTGATCGGTAATGTATATCTATTACCGAGCACGCTCTTGTCACACAGTATATAAATACTAGTGTGGAGAATAACTCTGGTGAGCAACCAATTGGTTTCATCCACCCAGTTATTGACATAAAAGGAATTTAATAATTGTTCGATTAACTACCTACCTACTCAGTGAACCATTTTCGTTACATCCCAACTACCCACACATCAGTTTTCCATATACTGGGGGCCCGGGAGATAAAAATTTTGGTGTCAATGTCACCAATTTTTATGTCTGAGTATAGACTAGCTAACTATTTGACTGTAAATGCCTGTTAATCTGATTAACAGTGACTATCCTCACCATCTCATGGAGAAGATGTAGCATTTAATTAGAAGAGAAAATATACATCCATAAGATGAAACTGTCTATGGTCTTTACCATAAGAAAAGGAAAAGTGAAAGTTAGAAGATAAATTACAATTCCCCAGCATCTATTTTTTGTTGTAAAACTAGTCGCGCCTTTAATGCTGTTTGTCGCTGAGGTCATGTGTCTGTCAATGTTGTAGTAGGATGCGTTACCACTCCTACTGTCAAAGGAATAGTTACTGGAAGTTCAGTGTCTCCAGTTGTTACTGGCGGTGGAGAAGGTTCTCCAAAGTCCATTGTTTTGGGTCCAGGCTCTAAGGGGTACAAAAGAGAAATGTCTCTTGTTGTGTCACCCGTTGAAGTCCTTAATTTGACCACTCTTGTTACCCCGTCTGCCCCTGGTCTGAGTTCTAAAACTCTAGCCAGAGGCCAGTATTGTCTTGGAGTACTGTCATGTATGAGAACAAGGTCCCCTACCTTAATTGTGTCAGACCAATCCTTCTTAGTCATTTGGTTATGTCTCTCCCTTAGACCCATCAAGTACTCAGTTTTCCGCTGTTTAATGAAATGAGCTTTAACTCTAGTTAAATGTTGTAACTTAGTCTGGAGCTCATCATGTCGTTGAGTCCAGTTTGGGTCTTCTGAAGAGTCTATATAGTAGTCGGCAGGAGACTAACTTGTTCTCCCCGAATCAAATGATTTGGAGTTAATGGTTCCGGGGTCATTAATGTTGTCACTTACATAAGTGAGTGGTCTATTGTTAATGATGTTCTCAATCTCAGCCAGGAGAGTGAGCAACTCAAACAAGTGTATCTGTTTTTTACCATTTGCTTTCTTCAAGCAGTTCTTTACTGCTTGTATATTCCTCTCCCAGATAGAACCATACCAAGGAGAGGCAACCGGAATATACTTCCACTTTATGTTTGAATTTTGTATATATAATTGTGTGAATTCATTGCTTAACAAATCGTGGATGACTTGTTCACCAGCCTTGAAATATGTAGCATTGTCAGTCCAACTGTCTTGGGTACTAAATGTCGTGCACAGAATCTCTTAAAGACAGCAACAAAAGACTCTGCTGTAAGGTCCTCCACAACATCCAGATAAACAGCTCGTGAGGCAGCACATGTAAACAGTACAATGTACATTTTTTGTTCAGTGTCAACCAACCCCACAGTCAATGCTCCTGTATAGTCAATGCCTACAGTCTCAAAGGGTCTGTTGAGAGTAACTCTCTCCTCTGGCAAAGCAGGAGGATTTGGTATCCTATAGGGCCTAGCATGAATACGCCTACATGTGATACACTCACTCAGGACTGTTTTAACAGTGATCCTTCCCTTGGGTATCCAATAAGTTTTTCTTAATGTAGTTAGTGTCTGTGGTACCCCATATGATGTACATCATTGTGTGTGTTTGCCTGATGATTAATGTTGTCAAATAGCTAAATCTAGGTAAAAGGATTGGTGTTTGCTTTTGTAAGACAGTTTTGATTTGTCTAATCTCCCTTTACACTTTAGATGGCATTCCTCATCTCTGAACAAATTTAGATCCACAACTACTGATGGTACAGGTTCTTTTGTTTGTTTCCCATTAGTCAAGAATTCTAACTCTTTATTGTACTCCTTTTGTCGTGCATGCGCTATCCAGTACTTGGTTGCAACTTCTGTATAATTATGATTGTTTTTATTTAGCTGTTGTTTATTGTAGTTAAACAGTTGTGAGCAAACCTCAAACAGTAAGCTGTGACCCTGACAAGTTTGCTGAAATCAGAATAATGTTCATAATTAGTGATTGGTTCAACCTTTTCATTTGAAAAGATTAAATTTAATGTCAAGTTAACTTGTTCCACAGGCCATTGGTCTGTATTACAGAGCCACTTAGGTCCCATGAACCAAGTTTTGTTTGACTTCAACAACTTGTAGGATAAACCTCTGGTCAGAAAGTCTGCTGGATTTTGTTTAGTTGGAACATAGTGAAAGTTTACTTGTAGTCTTTCATTAGCTTCAGCTATTTCTTTTAGCCTATTTCTTGCAAAGATATTCTTACTATTAATGCTAGCATTCCGTATCCAGGCAAGACAAATCTGACTGTCAAGCCAGATGTGGATATCAGTTATGTTCACAACATGGTAAGCATCCTTAAGCAATGAATTGGTTTTAATGGCTAACGCAGCAGCCAATAGTTCCAGTTGAGGTATGGTTCGGGTAGGTTTGAGGGGTGCAACTTTCCCTTTTGCATAAATTAGATGATTTTCTGTAGGACTTACAAGGTATGCACAGTACCCATAAGCATGTGTGCTTGCATCAGCAAACACATGAAGTCTCTGTGGCTTATCCCTAAACCCACAGCACCTTTGAATTTTAATGTTCTGCACTTTTGTTAAATCAGCAGCTAACTTCTTCCAAAATTTTTGCTATCCATTTGTTATTGGATCATCCCACCCAACATTTGTCATCCAAACTTCTTGGAGGAGAATCTTTGATTTTATTGTTGAAGGCAGGAATAGACCCATGGGGTCAAAATTTTTGAAGCCTCTGATAATATTTGTCTTTTAATATTTACTTCCTCATCAAGTTTAAAACCTTTAGTACAGATTGAATCATGACTGATAGAAGATGCGTCCAAATAACAGTTCATACCTAAAGTTTTAACTCTGTCTGATGGATCAGTAAGACCATTATTATCCTTTAAAATCTTTTTGTTTAATTCCTCATCATTTGAAATCCACGCACTAAGTTCAAAGTTACCTTGTTGCATAATGTTTTGAGAGTGTTCATAGACCTCAGATAATTCAGATTTTGTTGTTGTTGAGCCTATTAGATTGTCTACGTAAAAATGTTCCTTGAGGAAATTCATTGTTAAAGAGTTATTAAACTGGTTCAAATGATGTCTAATTGTCATTGCTAATAGGCTAGGTGAGCAATTGGCTCCAAACAACACAACATTAAATCTATAGGTTATGAGCCCTTTATTCAAATCAAATGGATCCCTGAACCATAAGAACCTAAGTTGGTTCTTGTCATATTCATTTTTAGATTTATTCTCAAAATTGCCTTGAAATGGCACTTTGTACGGCATATTTATCTAACCTGAGGAGCCAAGTGAACACCTCTCCTCCTTTCTCTCCTTTCTCTTGGGGGATAACGCCACCTCCAAGTTTCCTTGTTGCACCTACAGCATCCCCCCCCCCCTTTGCTTGGCAATAGTTTTGTGGTGAGACGACCAAAACTGTCTAAACAAAAGCCCAAAGACCTAAGGAACATGAAGGAGTACTCTTGGAGAGTACAAGAAAGCACTCGCCCTCGACCAAGACAGGCCTAGAGGGGACACCAGCCTGACCTTCGTGTGAAGAGAGAACTACGCACGGAACCGCAACGTTGCGTATACACACACACTTTATTCGTGCATTTATCCGTGATTCACTGTCGTCAATTGAATTAACATAACCTACTAATTGTTACCACTGTACACTTAACCGTGATCGTGACATGGTGCTAGCCGTGATTGAGGGTGTTTACATTTGGGGTCTCCTCCCGCCATCCCACACAATGCGTCTCAGTCAATGTCTCTCAGCGCAGCCAAAGACAATATTACGGACGATACAAAGATCAGCAGAAAAATCAACGAGTGGTACAAAACTTCAAAATAAATCCAATTGCCTTCCAAACAGCACAGGACAATAGGAAAGTCAGAATGTGTAGTGTCCCCAAACTAAAGGCCTGACAAGAGACATCCTCAACACTGAAGGAAATTAGCCTGGTTGTCAGTGGGCCAAGACATTTTAACCAGCTTCACCTTCATGTGAAGAGAGACCGACGCAGAGGGGGGGGGGGAACTACCATCGAGTATAGCAATTTAACTTGAAGTAGTAGCATTATTAAATATTTAAATTAAATAGATGATTCTTTCGCAATAAAAATTAGGTGGTAACCTACATCTTAACACATAGCTATCATATCTACAGCTAATTACGCAAAAGTACATTTTCTCTTTCATATTGAGTTGCCAGATAGCAATATTTATTAATTAAACTATATATTAATCATCCATTTAAATATTGTACACACTATTTAATGGATGATTAATATATGGTTTAATAATTAATAAATATTGCTATCTGGCAACTCAATATGAAAGAGAAAAATGTACTTTTGCGTAATTAGCTGTAGATATGATAGCTATGTGTTAAGATGTAGGTTACCACTAATTTTTATTGCGAAAGAATCATCTATTTAATTTAAATATTTAAATAATGCTACTACTTCAAGTTAAATTGCTATACTCGATGGTAGTTCCCCCCCCCTCTGCGTCGGTCTCTCTTCACATGAAGGTGAAGCTGGTTAAAATGTCTTGGCCCACTGACAACCAGGCTAATTTCCTTCAGTGTTGAGGATGTCTCTTGTCAGGCCTTTAGTTTGGGGACACTACACATTCTGACTTTCCTATTGTCCTGTGCTGTTTGGAAGGCAATTGGATTTATTTTGAAGTTTTGTACCACTCGTTGTTTTTCTGCTGATCTTTGTATCGTCCGTAATATTGTCTTTGGCTGCGCTGAGAGACATTGACTGAGACGCATTGTGTGGGATGGCGGGAGGAGACCCCCAAATGTAAACACCCTCAAATCACGGCTAGCACCATGTCACGATCACGGTTAAGTGTACAGTGGTAACAATTAATAGGTTATGTTAATTCAATTGACGACAGTGAATCACGGATAAATGCACGAATAAAGTGTGTGTATACGCAACGTTGCGGTTCCGTGCGTAGTTCTCTCTTCACACGAAGGTCAGGCTGGTGTCCCCTCTTGGCCTGTCTTGGTCGAGGGGCGAGTGCTTTCTTGTACTCTCCAAGAGTACTCCCTTCATGTTCCTTAGGTCTTTGGGCTTTTGTTTAGACAGTTTTGGTCGTCTCACCACAAAACTATTGCCAAGCAAAGGGGGGGGGGGATGCTGTAGGTGCAACAAGGAAACTTGGAGGTGGCGTTATCCCCCAAGAGAAAGGAGAGAAAGGAGGAGAGGTGTTCACTTGGCTCCTCAGGTTAGATAAATATGCCGTACAAAGTGCCATTTCAAGGCAATTTTGAGAATAAATCTAAAAATGAATATGACAAGAACCAACTTAGGTTCTTATGGTTCAGGGATCCATTTGATTTGAATAAAGGGCTCATAACCTATAGATTTAATGTTGTGTTGTTTGGAGCCAATTGCTCACCTAGCCTATTAGCAATGACAATTAGACATCATTTGAACCAGTTTAATAACTCTTTAACAATGAATTTCCTCAAGGAACATTTTTACGTAGACAATCTAATAGGCTCAACAACAACAAAATCTGAATTATCTGAGGTCTATGAACACTCTCAAAACATTATGCAACAAGGTAACTTTGAACTTAGTGCGTGGATTTCAAATGATGAGGAATTAAACAAAAAGATTTTAAAGGATAATAATGGTCTTACTGATCCATCAGACAGAGTTAAAACTTTAGGTATGAACTGTTATTTGGACGCATCTTCTATCAGTCATGATTCAATCTGTACTAAAGGTTTTAAACTTGATGAGGAAGTAAATATTAAAAGACAAATATTATCAGAGGCTTCAAAAAATTTTGACCCCATGGGTCTATTCCTGCCTTCAACAATAAAATCAAAGATTCTCCTCCAAGAAGTTTGGATGACAAATGTTGGGTGGGATGATCCAATAACAAATGGATAGCAAAAATTTTGGAAGAAGTTAGCTGCTGATTTAACAAAAGTGCAGAACATTAAAATTCAAAGGTGCTGTGGGTTTAGGGATAAGCCACAGAGACTTCATGTGTTTGCTGATGCAAGCACACATGCTTATGGGTACTGTGCATACCTTGTAAGTCCTACAGAAAATCATCTAATTTATGCAAAAGGGAAAGTTGCACCCCTCAAACCTACCCGAACCATACCTCAACTGGAACTATTGGCTGCTGCGTTAGCCATTAAAACCAATTCATTGCTTAAGGATGCTTACCATGTTGTGAACATAACTGATATCCACATCTGGCTTGACAGTCAGATTTGTCTTGCCTGGATACGGAATGCTAGCATTAATAGTAAGAATATCTTTGCAAGAAATAGGCTAAAAGAAATAGCTGAAGCTAATGAAAGACTACAAGTAAACTTTCACTATGTTCCAACTAAACAAAATCCAGCAGACTTTCTGACCAGAGGTTTATCCTACAAGTTGTTGAAGTCAAACAAAACTTGGTTCATGGGACCTAAGTGGCTCTGTAATACATACCAATGGCCTGTGGAACAAGTTAACTTGACATTAAATTTAATCTTTTCAAATGAAAAGGTTGAACCAATCACTAATTATGAACATTATTCTGATTTCAGCAAACTTGTCAGGGTCACAGCTTACTGTTTGAGGTTTGCTCACAACTGTTTAACTACAATAAACAATCAGCTAAATAAAAACAATCATAATTATACAGAAGTTGCAACCAAGTACTGGATAGCGCATGCACGACAAAAGGAGTACAATAAAGAGTTAGAATTCTTGACTAATGGGAAACAAACAAAAGAACCTGTACCATCAGTAGTTGTGGATCTAAATTTGTTCAGAGATGAGGAATGCCATCTAAAGTGTAAAGGGAGATTAGACAAATCAAAACTGTCTTACAAAAGCAAACAACCAATCCTTTTACCTAGATTTAGCTATTTGACAACATTAATCATCAGGCAAACACACACAATGATGTACATCATATGGGGTACCACAGACACTAACTACATTAAGAAAAACTTATTGGATACCCAAGGGAAGGATCACTGTTAAAACAGTCCTGAGTGAGTGTATCACATGTAGGCGTATTCATGCTAGGCCCTATAGGATACCAAATCCTCCTGCTTTGCCAGAGGAGAGAGTTACTCTCAACAGACCCTTTGAGACTGTAGGCATTGACTATACAGGAGCATTGACTGTGGGGTTGGTTGACACTGAACAAAAAATGTACATTGTACTGTTTACATGTGCTGCCTCACGAGCTGTTTATCTGGATGTTGTGGAGGACCTTACAGCAGAGTCTTTTGTTGCTGTCTTTAAGAGATTCTGTGCACGACATTTAGTACCCAAGACAGTATGGACTGACAATGCTACATATTTCAAGGCTGGTGAACAAGTCATCCACGATTTGTTAAGCAATGAATTCACACAATTATATATACAAAATTCAAACATAAAGTGGAAGTATATTCCGGTTGCCTCTCCTTGGTATGGTTCTATCTGGGAGAGGAATATACAAGCAGTAAAGAACTGCTTGAAGAAAGCAAATGGTAAAAAACAGATACACTTGTTTGAGTTGCTCACTCTCCTGGCTGAGATTGAGAACATCATTAACAATAGACCACTCACTTATGTAAGTGACAACATTAATGACCCCGGAACCATTAACTCCAAATCATTTGATTCGGGGAGAACAAGTTAGTCTCCTGCCGACTACTATATAGACTCTTCAGAAGACCCAAACTGGACTCAACGACATGATGAGCTCCAGACTAAGTTACAACATTTAACTAGAGTTAAAGCTCATTTCATTAAACAGCGGAAAATTGAGTACTTGATGGGTCTAAGGGAGAGACATAACCAAATGACTAAGAAGGATTGGTCTGACACAATTAAGGTAGGGGACCTTGTTCTCATACATGACAGTACTCCAAGACAATACTGGCCTCTGGCTAGAGTTTTAGAACTCAGACCAGGGCAGACGGGGTAACAAGAGTGGTCAAATTAAGGACTTCAACGGGTGACACAACAAGAGACATTTCTCTTTTGTACCCCTTAGAGCCTGGACCCAAAACAATGGACTTTGGAGAACCTTCTCCACCGCCAGTAACAACTGGAGACACTGAACTTCCAGTAACTATTCCTTTGACAGTAGGAGTGGTAACGCATCCTACTACAACATTGACAGACACATGACCTCAGCGACAAACAGCATTAAAGGCGCGACTAGTTTTACAACAAAAAATAGATGCTGGGGAATTGTAATTTATCTTCTAACTTTCACTTTTCCTTTTCTTATGGTAAAGACCATAGACAGTTTCATCTTATGGATGTATATTTTCTCTTCTAATTAAATGCTACATCTTCTCCATGAGATGGTGAGGATAGTCACTGTTAATCAGATTAACAGGCATTTACAGTCAAATAGTTAGCTAGTCTATACTCAGACATAAAAATTGGTGACATTGACACCAAAATTTTTATCTCCCGGGGCCCCCAGTATATGGAAAACTGATGTGTGGGTAGTTGGGATGTAACGAAAATGGTTCACTGAGTAGGTAGGTAGTTAATCGAACAATTATTAAATTCCTTTTATGTCAATAACTGGGTGGATGAAACCAATTGGTTGCTCACCAGAGTTATTCTCCACACTAGTATTTATATACTGTGTGACAAGAGCGTGCTCGGTAATAGATATACATTACCGATCAACCAACCAAAAAACCAAGAGGTCGCTGGTGGAAAAAGCCCAGCGAAAAGGTGGACAAGGGGGAACGAAAACGAGGAACGGGGTTACAAGACGGAACGAGGGAAGGGGGAAGAACAAACAACGGAAAAAAGATCCCCACCAGCAAGTACGCTCTCAACAATTAAACAAAAGGGGAAAAGGGTCTCTAATAACTAGTAGTAAGTGACTAATTGTGTTTTTAACCCAGTTAGAAGTAAACGCAGTAAATTAAGCTGGGTCAGACAAATTAGGCCTACATTGTGGCCTAAGACCTAGCATCAACTCATAGCGTAACAAAGGTGAAGGTAGATTGCCCTAACCTAATTTGGTGAGGAATCCTACTGTGGACCTCAATTTATCTGCCCGCTCTGGACCATTTCCGGAATCTCTAGGCTGACCCCTACAAGGCTAGACTTAATCTACTCTATAGTTAGACTGTGGATATAAGGGGTGGGTTAATTGTGGACCAATTGATACAGAGCATTTTTCACATAAGGTTTAAAATGAATGGTGAAGTAATTGAGGAAGTACAAGAGTTTAAGTAATTGGGTCAAACTATTACCAGCTCCTTGAGTGATGACTCGGATATAAGAAAACAGTCTCGAAGCCTGTATGCTAAAGCGAATATGACCATAAGGAGCTTTCGTTTCTGTACAAGTGAAGCTAAAGACACACTCTTTCGTACTTTCTGCAGTAATATATACGGTCTGCAGCTCTGTGTGAATTATAAAAAAGGTTCTGGCAGTACCCTAAATTTGCTGTACAACAGTTCTTTTAGACTCTTACATAAATTACCCCCGAGATGCTCAGCTTCGCAAATGTTTGCTACCCGCAATGTCCCGAGCTTCCCGGAGGTAACAAGACGTGCTCAACACATTCTAATGCAAAGAATTAAAAAATCAACCAACCCGATCATCCAAGCTATCCATGAGTCCTGCCATTTATCCTCTAAGGCCTAAGCTATGGACTTCTTGGTACGAAAACGTCTGTCTGTCTGTAGCTCCACTTAACTTCGACAGTGCAGTATTATTTCTAATCAATTGTATATATTTCTACCCTTAGTGTATGAACTGTCATTGTATTAATAATATTTGCCATATGGACTATAGTCTGGCAATAAACCTTTTCATTTTCATTTTCATATAGCAAAATTGGGGTAGAGTTACCAGATGCTCTTATTACGAAATGTATTTAAATCAATATATTTAATTTAAATACTCTTAACACGTGTACATATATATGTAATAATAACAATAAGTCAATATTTAAATTTAACACATTGTGGTTTGTCAAGACTAGTGATGTAGCGGATGTCATTTTTTCACATCCGCGGATGCGGATGCGGATGATGATGTTTGATTTCAACATCCGCGGATGCGGATGCGGATGTCTACATTTTCGTATTTTTTAGGATATATTCCAGATTTGTGTGTTTAACGTATATAATAAGTTATTATATAGAGAGAGCTGTAGCTATAATGTAGTATAATTGATTAATTGTACAATAATTGCTGTACTTTTCCCTGAAACATAAAAATAATAGCAGCATCTAACTAATATAGAAATCAATTAGTGAATTCGTCTGCAAATAAATTCGTTATATTTGTTGAGTTTCAGCCACAATTAGAAACCATAATTGTGTTACCGACCTCTTTCCCCAAACCTCCACCCTTATAGAAAGAGATCTTTAATTAGCTTGATAACTATTTATATTAAGTTTAAAGTTTTATTAGGCATATTTATAAATTAGTAATTAAAATAAAGTAAACTAAGATGTTCATCGTTTAATATTCAAACTTAATTATAGGAAGGTTATGCTTAAGGAACATTAATTTTTCTGCCTTTTCTGCTGCCAGTCTGTTTCTCTTTTCATCATATATTAATCCAGCACTCACTGCTAAATAATCTCTCGCTTGGTACGCTTGTTGGAGGACGTGCTAAATGTTTCCTTGCAAGTTTACTCAAGTATGGATAGATATTCTGCGCATTTTTCCACCAACTAATAGGATTGTCACATGCAGCCAGGCGTTTTTCTGGTGATAGCTCTCGATCATTTTTACTACATCTTTTGACATCGCGTAGGTCTCGTCATCGCTGCTTGACTCAAGAAACTGAGAGAGAGATTCTGTGATAGATTTGCTTGTTGAAGGTGTTGGTTCTGTCACTGAAACTTTTATTCTTTTGGTGGGTGGCGAAGCGACAGATTCAAGAGATTGAAGCTCTTCAACTGCTTTGACAAGTGATGATTTAACTCGTTCTAATGTACTAGGTGAAAATAACTTAGCTTTGTACTAACGTGGATCTAAGTAGGTTGCAAGAGAGTAACTTCATACAAGAACAGCCTCTCGTCTTGTCGCTTGCATCACTTTTGCGCACAATGAACTAGTTCTATTAATATAGTAGAATTTCATAATTTCCACTTATTAATGACGTTTTATCTCAACGGTCCACATCCGCACGACATCCGCAGTCCAAAGTGCGGATGCAGATGCGGATGCGGATGCGAGAAAATGTGCGGATGTTCCGCGGATGCGGATGCGGATGTGACCTACATCACTAGTCAAGACCATAGTTCTGGTACGTTCTACGGTCACAATGACTGAAAGGACAGTGAAGCATGCTGATAATGACATGAAATCATCATAAGATCTAATACTTTTTGTCTAAGTATATGCAATTTGCAAACTCCTCTAAAGTGTATAATTATAATCAGCCGTGTGGTGGAATAAATCTTCAAACTACTTTTGCGTGTATATATATATATATATATATATATATATAAATAATCTTGTTTCATGTTTCATGATTATGCAAAGAAACTAGGCTGTGGCAGGGTTATCTAGCTATGTTGCTCGACATAATACTTAAATACTATTTAAATTCGGTTGTGATGTCCGTTACAATAAGGAAAACAATAAGAGAGAACTTTATAAATTTTAGACAATGAGGAAACCTGTAAACTGTGGAGAGACTTGCTTGGTACTATATACGATGCAGGCAGGAAGGAGGGCCAATCGCGAATCTCCGAAACTATTGAAATTACACCTTTTTTGAAAAGACTGTGTAGTGTGTAAGATGCATGCGTGTGTAGTAAGGGATATAGTGAGAAGCGCGTGTTTGAGAGTATGCTGGACTGCTTACAGGGTAGACGTGACATGTAAAAAGGCCAGATGAAGAGGACAGTGATGGGAGAAACAGGGTTCAGGCACTTCCTGCCTTCTGCTGGAATGCCACATACAAACTCCTTATATATATATATATATATATATATATATATATATATATAATATATATATTATATAATATTTATTTATTTATTTAAATTCGACTCTTGTAAATATGCATAGCGGGTTATGAGTCAGAAGTTATAATGAGATCGATGTACAGTTCCCTCGAATGATCTGTTAAATAATTTTAAATTAAATATTAGGGCTCGCTTACGCCATTGCAGAATCGAATATCGCGTGATGATACAACTTTCAGTTTTACGTTTTTAATACAAGTGAAAAGCGTATGGTGCGTTCTATGAGTACATTATTATGATTGAAAGTATTTTTGTGGCCATTTGTACAGAAAATGATGTTTTTATACGAGATCTGATATCATAAAGTATTAAATTATAAGATTTTAAACGTTGTATAACGGTAGGCTTCAGTCTGTAAAGACATGATTGGTACAGCTAATGACAAAAACAATAAGCATGAACATTCTGTGATTGATGTAAGCAGTGGCCTGACTGGTGTGAAAACAAATACGTTTATTATGAGAATTATGAGGAATTGTGAACAGCCGTTAAATTAGAGAAATGATAATTAAAGTAATGTGAATAGTCCTAACTATAACTACAAGTAGAAAGGTTCTTAATGAAAATTCTCTCAACTTTCAGTACCTATTTCCCGCTGCATCTATTTAAAAATGACAACCCACACAAATTCGACATCCCGTTTTCTTTAATTGGATCTATAAGAAATGTTTTACCCGAACCTACTTATTTGGATGTATATATATCTATATATATATATATATATATATATATATGTAATAATAATAATAATAATAATAGCAAGATTAGTATCAACTAATAGTCTTTAGAAGAAAGTTAAGCTTAACTAACCTGAAAACAATTACTGAGAGAAATATATAGCAAGATTGGGGTATAGTTGCCAGATGCTTTTATTACGAAGGGAATTGAAATCAATATTTTAATTTAAACACTCTTAACACGTGTAGACACATATATATATAATGTAATAATAACAATAAATCAATATTAGTAATAATATTTAAGCGGATGTTTAGAGGAGGAAAACAACTTTGGTGATTTAGTTTAAAGCATCGTTACGCAACTTGATGTTCTTTTTAACACATGTAATTTTATAACGAAATTTGATGAACGGTAAAATTATTAGTTCATATACCAGAAGATAGCATGTGAAAGTGAATGTAATGGTATATAGCGATGTAAATAACAGAAAACTACATATTTAAAAGTAAATAAACAAATATGCGTGTACTATATGTATATATTGTATTTGAAGGTCATCTCGTTTGAAAATAAGCCAGTTTCCCTTAAAAAGAGAGAAATTAATTTATTTAAATTAAATGATAAATATTCATTTTATTTTTCATAATGCAGATCTTAACAAAGAACTTGTATTCGGTTTTAAATATGATCACTCTGATTTTCATTTATGTATTGTTCGCAATTTGTTAACATTTGAAAATTGGATGTGTTGATGCGCAATGTGGTTATGCTTATTAAAACCTTTCAGATATCCGTTTCCATTTCTACTGTCTGGCGGAATTTGCCTGAACAGGAAGTACTCGAATGTATGTATGTTTTTGCATGTTTGTTCTTGTTTGTCTCATGAAAGGACTTTTTCAAGAAGGAAGGCGAGGCTCAATCCTTTCTTAAATTTTTTTTGAAGGAAGGTGAAGACGAATCATTTTTAAAATTTAATTTTTTAAATTTAATTTTTTAAATTTAATTTTTTAAATTTAATTTTTTTAAATTTATTTTTAAATTTTTTTTTTTTTTTTTTTGAAGGATCATGAAGGACACTTCATAAAGGAGGGACCGCCATGAAGGACGGTGGAGGGCCTCCATGAAGGACGGTGGAGGACCGCCATGAAGGACGGTGAGGGGGGGAATTTTCAAATTGATCCATTTCTGTCTCACATTTTTCGGCTATACTACTATTGTACATCAGTTACACATTTTAACATAATCTTTATGTATCACTGAAATCAATGTATAACAGCGTAATTTTGTCAGATTTAACAAAATTTAGATCCTTATCCGCTAATTTGTTCCGAAAATATTACACACTCCTAATGAAGTAAATTAAGTTATATTTTAAGGCAAAAGGAAACTGGCTGATATGCAAGTATACTTTTCCAGCCACCTATAACAATTTACAGTAAATATGTTGGATCACCTGAAGATCAGGGCCCCCAGCCTTCGTTAGTTAATCTTATAAGGCTAACTAACGAAATATCACGACTTAACCTAACCAATCGTCAAGGGCGTACAGATGACCTAACGATTGGTTAGGTTTAGGTCGTGATATTTTCGTTAGTTAGCCTTATAAGGCTAACTAAAGAAGGCTGGGGGGTCCCTGATCTTCAGGTGATCCCTATTTTCTTATGATAGCAAAGAAATGAAAACACTGTAATAACTAATTTGGTGACAGGAAAGTAGTTTTCATTTTTACAGTGTATGGATGCCTGTACAGTCACCTCATCTGAAATTAGTTGAGAATTTATGAACATTGTTAAAATCTGAAAAGGAAAAGTACGATCCTAACAACCTGACTTACCTATGGTATCAAACAAAGCTGGAATATCACCCAAGACACCATCAATTAATTAAATGAATCAGTGCCACGAGGAGTGCCTGCTGTATTGGCTGCAAAAGGGAGACATACGAAATATAACAGATTAATGCCTTAATTGCAGTCCAACTTGGCGTTCTGAATAATATTAATTTCATTTTGTCATTAAGTTACAAGTTAATAAAAATAAATATAGTATATTTGTAATAATTTTCTATACCTATTACGAAAGAAAGAAGTGTATTTATAATTTAGGGAGTAAATATATATATATATATATATATATATATATATATATATATATATATATATATATATATATATACAAACTCAGAAAGGTCCCCTGAGAAACTTGTATGTTAAACACAGACCGTGCATGGAACAAGGAACTCTTCTGGGAAATTACATCCACTATAGTTCGAATAAGTAATGAGAAATGACAAATACTATAGTTTTTTCTTTTTCATGATGGAAAGCCCAACGTGGGCACCGGGATACAAAGAGACCCAAAATATAGCTTCCCTCACCAGCTATCTGCAAAGCAGATAGGATCCAGCTTTGGGACAGGATCTAGGGTTTACAGCTTATACCTAGCCTACTACATTCAGGACCTCAATATACGCAAGAAACTCTTTACATTCACGTCGGATTGAATACATCAAAGAAAAAGGGGTAACTATTGCATTTTTAGCCAAAAACAAAACTTAAACCTCAACCGGGACATTGAGCGTCCACTTTTCAAGGCACATAACACGTCCGTTTAATATACACAAACTCAGAATGGTCCCCTGAGAAACTTTGGGACATGGATCTAGGGTTTAAAGCAGCCTAGCCCTGCTACATTTAGAACCTCAATATAAGCAAAAGACTCGCTGCCTTCACGTCAGATTTAATACATCAAAGAAAAGGGGTAACTATTATATTTTTAGCCAAAAACCAAAACTTAAACTTCAACTGGCAGAATTGAGCGTCCACTTTTCAAGGCACATAACATGTCCGTTTCAAGATGGGAATGAACTCAGAATAGTCCCCTGAGTTTTTTATGATAAAAATATAATAGTTACCCCTTTTTCTTTGATGTATTAAATCTGACGTGAAGGCAGCGAGTCTTTTGCTTATATTGAGGTTCTAAATGTAGCAGGGCTAGGCTGCTTTAAACCCTAGATCCATGTCCCAAAGCTGGATCCTGTCTGCTTTGCAGATAGCTGGTGAGGGAAGCTATATTTATGGGACCTCTTTGCGAGTGACCCGTTGCCCACGTCGGGCTAGCATCATGAAAAAGAAAAAACTATGGTATTTGTCATTTACCATTACTTATTCGGACTATAGTGGATTTAATTATCCCAGAAGAGTTCCTTGTTCCATGCACTGTCTGTGTGTATCATAAAAAACTCAGGGGACTATTCTGAGTTCATTCCATATATATATAGATATATATATATATATATATATATATATATATATATATATATATATATATATATTATATATATATATATATATAATACACACAGGGTTGAGTCAGAAGTCCTGCCTCAAAAATAACTATATAATAATACTTTTGAGATACGACTTCTGACTCACACTATATATATATATATATATATATATATATATATATATATATATATATATATATATATATATATATTAGGGTGGTCCAAACAAAATTTCCGGATATTTCACTTGGTACCTTCTAATTATGTTACATGGAGTATTTTAGCACTCTAGCTAAAATATTTCACAGTCAGGTAATTTTTAAGGATCGCTCACGCCATGTTTAGTTGAGGTTACTTGCTACTGCAGGATATTAAAACTTGTAATAACTATTCAAAGTATACTTGGAAATTAAGAAAGATTTGTAACATTACTGCGTTATAAAAAATGTACAACTATTTAAAGCAATAACTGGGTGTTGTATTACGCCTTTACTTAAGAAAAAAACACTAAGAAGTAAGAACTAGGGAATGGACACTTCAAATTTTCAAGTATTGTTTGAAGGTCTACCTCCTTCACTGATAAACTTATTAGGTTCTGGACATTTTGAACGATGTTCCGAGACTACTTGCAGTCGGACTTGTTTCCGCCCTTCACTTTTAGTAAGAGAACAATTGAAATCTTGAATCAATTTTACGCCTCTTTCTGCTGCGTCATTTACAACCCTAAGATTCATCATAACACACACTAGAACCATGATTGAACCATGAACAATGTAACGTAATTAATGCCAAAACGGAAAAATTACCAAGTTCCAAAACTTCTGAATTCACAACTCAGTAATACGGGTCTTGTCAAAATATAATTTTGACATACTCTACAGTGCGTTCGAAAAGTCTCTCCGCAGTCAACCAACACTTTAAAAAAAGTGTTTGACAACAAGTGTAGACGAGTTGCTCTGTGCCTGCAAAATGGTGGAAAACACTTTGAACACATGTTGTAAAATCAAAAGGTTATGTAATAAAATCACTAAATCATGGTTCAATGAAAACATTGTAGTTTTTCAATTTCCTATGCATTTAACATAGAACTGCGGAGAGACTTTTCGAACGCACTGTATAGTATGTTTAATAATAATAATAATAATAATAATAATAATAATAATAATAATAGCCTTAAAACTGTCTTAACTCATTCCACTTTTCTTAAGTATGTGATGTGCCTAATGTTAAGTTGTTGTACACTATAATGTATGAATTACTTTTTTTTGCCTTGAACGACCTTCAAATATTGCGTGATTCATACAAAAAGTGACGTGTTGTACTTTACAACGTAAACAACAGACTGAAAGGGTGCCCCAAGAGAAAAAGCAACTTTAAAAATTGACATTATTTTTTGGACCACCCTAATATATATATATTATATATATATATATATATATATATATATATATATATATATATATATATATTATCTTCACCTAACTTTTCAGTCGATTTAAGTTTAGAAAAGGTATTCATACGCAACACCATCTGTTGATGACATTAACGTAGTTTTGAAAACAGTTTCCAAAAATTTTATATTTTACAGCCTTATCTCTCTCTCTCTCTCTCTCTCTCTCAAAGAGAATTATTTCTTTTTGCCAATATATTTACTTTTAATGAAACAGATTTATTTCATTATTTACACTTTTACGTATCCTTATTTTTTAAATTTTTATTTTATATAAAAAAGATTACGATTGATTTCGGATTCTGATTTTATTCAATTCAATTTCAGAAACTCGTATTTAATGTCCTTTTTTAAATAATTTTGGAAAAAATTTCGATTTTTTTTTTTTTTTTTTAAATTTGGCTTTTCACTGATAATTTTTTTTTTCAGTAGAATTGTAGGATCAGTTTAATTACCCTCTCCCGTAAAAATAAAAAATCCTCTCTCTCTCTCTCTCTCTCTCTCTCTCTCTCTCTCTCTCTCTCTCTCTCTGCATATATATATATATATATAAACAGAAACCGAAGTTAAATGGCCATAAATTTTTCTGTTACAATTGCCACAAATGGAGGACAGACAAACCTCACGAAGTCTGGCGACAGGAAAGAATGTCATCAAAAGTTAATGTCTGGTGCGCTCTCAGAAAGTCGTGTATTATTCGTCCTTTCTTTTTTGAAGAATTAACAGTCATTGGTGAACATTACCTTGCAATGTTGCAGAATTTGTTCATCCCTGAACTAAGACGATTAAGTCTTTCAGAGAGTACCTTCTTTCAGCAAGACGGTGCTCCCATCCACTATTGCTTTGAATGTCCGACAGTTCTTAAATGAATTCTTCCTAGCCAAGTGGATCGGTAGAAGTGGACCAATTGCTTGGCCACCTCGTTCATCTGACCCGTCCCCACCGGACTACATTTTATGGGGCCATGTTGAAAGCTTTGTTTACTCATCCAACCCTCTTCGGATGAACTTATGGCCAAGATCACAAATGCACTTCATAAAATCACTCAGCAGCAACCGGACAATGTTTTCAGGTCTTCAGAAAATTGAATTGAATGGTGTATGAAGAAAGATGGCGGTTGAGACCTACAAATTTGTAATGCAGTGTGTTAAAAACTTTAATAATTATACTTTTATGTGCCGTTTACAGTTTGTTTATATCATGTGTACATCAAAACTTATTAAATTTTAAGGTTGCAAAAGGATGTCATTAGACGAAAGCGCTTGAGCACTATTTGCTGTTTTCTTTTTCCTTCGTGGTTATTTTCATCATATATACAGGATATATATATATTATATATAATATATATATTATATATATATATATATAACCTTTGGTTTTGCTTCCGCCCGAATTGTTCAGTCTGACGAAGGTCAAGCTTTTCACTCCACCTTAGACCTACAGTTTAACATGGAATCCGAACCACGCCCCACCAGCACCCCAGCATCTTAACCACCGGGTTACCCAGGGCACCCATTTATTTACCAACCAATTTCTTTATTGTGTAGAAGGATGAACAGCTGAGTTTTGCTGCGCGCCGCCTGGCGTCACCGGGTCTTGATCCCGGGGCCGATGGATTCGTAGTTAGCGACACTAATCACTACACCACTGAGGCGCATATATACCGGGTGTCCCAAAAGTCAGTTTACCGAAGAAAATGTTCTCCTAAGGTGAGTTTACTACAAAGGAAAAAACTTGTTTCATAAATATATTTACAAAACATAAGAAAACAAAAAAAAAATTTCTGAAACATATTTACAAAACCTGAGAATAGTTCTGGTTACAATAACTGTTCAAAATGTCGTCCATGTTGTTCGATGCACATCTTGTATCTGTCAACGGTTGACCAGCAAATTGCTTTACATAGTTCCTTATCATTGCTTAAGAGCTGGAATTCTTCACAAATGTAGTCTTTAAGGTCCTGAAGACATGCTGGCTTTTTGCTGTAAAAAAAAAAAATTGTGTCATAATGTTTAGAATAATCATCAGGAGAAAACATTTTCCTCGGTAAACTGACTTTTGGGACACCTTGTGTATATATATATATATGTAGTGGCCCTCATAAGTGTTGGTACGGAGAGATATTTCAGTTATATTTGACCTCATCTTTGGTATCGTTCATGGTTATGAAAAGTTTATTTTTCGTTTTGAAAAATTTAACAAATACAAAAATTAGTTTAACTCCAACATCTAATTTAAACATCAAAGAATTTAAGAAAATAAAAAGTTAAAATGCAAAAGTTTTCGAACATTTATTTATAAAATAATTTAATACTTTGTGTCCACTTCAGGCTTGAAGAATTTAAAATTTTTATCAGTAGTTGGCTGTTTACTGATTAGAGACTGTTGGCAATTCTGAATTCTAGAATTTTCTTTGTGAATCTTCATGGAAGAAGTTTTTTTTTTATGCAGAAAGGAAGATGTAAGGTCGAGTGCCCGCAAAAACGGAAAACATTGAGCAAGAAGAGAGCCAAAATCAAGGTTCAGGGTTTTCGAGATGCCTGGACACTCTGCATTTGAAAGTTTCAAGGTCAGAGACAAGGGGAAGGATGAATTGAGGAAGATTGTTCCAGAGTTGACCGGTTGAGTAGATGAAAGATTGAAAATACCGATTAACCCTTGCGTTAGAGAGTTGGACAGAAAAGAAATGAGAATGTGTCGAAAGTCTGGAACTGCGTGCTCTCCTTAAAGGAGGAGGCATGTTGTCAGAGAGTTCAAAAGAGCAGTGTCCATTATAATATTGATAGTAAAGAGAAAGTGAGGCAATATTGTGGCGAAGAGAGAGTGAGAGATTGAAGACAGTCAGTAAGAGGCGGGATATTGAGACGAAAAGCCTTGATTTCACCTGGTCATGTAGCTGTGTGGGTTGAGCCACCCGACACATGAGAACCGTACTCCATACAGGGATGGACATTATCCCTGCACAGAGACAGCAACAGAGTGGGGTTGAAGAAACTGCGGAGCCGGTACAGCACACCTAATCTCTTAGAAGCTGTTTTAGAAAGAGAGTATATGTGATCTTGCCAAGAAAGATCACGCGAAAAAGAAACGCCAAGAATGGTAAGAGAATGTTAAGAGAAGAAGGATTCAGCTTTGTAATGCTGAGGGTAAGGAATAGTCGTAAGGAAGACTGTGACGAGTAGATAGATGAAGGAACTTAGTTTTTGAGGCATTGAAAGCCACAAGGGTTTTCTCTGCCCCAGTCAGAGGTAGTACATAGATCAAAGGTCAGGTGCGCCATAGCCGTCCTACTCGAAGCATGGAGTGACTGTTGAGAGGGATGCTTTGTGAAGCGGGTGGAGAAGTGAAGGCTAGAATGACGAAATCATCAGCATAGGAGTGGATGGGACAGGAAGTGCGACTTAATAGATCATTGACAAATAAAAGAAAAACAGTGGGTAGCAGGACAAAGCATTGAGAAACACCACTATTAATAACTTTAGCAGAAGAACAGTGGCCATCTACAATCCCAGCTATAGATCGGTCAGAAAGGAAATCAGAGATGAAGGCACAGATAGAAGGATACGAACCGAAGGAGAGCAGTTTGGAAATTAAGGAGTTATGCCAGATTCTACCAAATGCTTTTGATATGTCTAGTACAATAGCAAAAGTTTCACCGAAATCCCGAAAGTAGAATGACCGAGTCAGAGAGATATGCAAGAAGATCGCTAGTAGAGCGTCCCTTGCGGAATCCATACTGACGATCTGAAAGAAGATCGTGAGTAGAGAGGCGTTTAAGAATCTTCCTATTAAGGATAGGTTAAAAAACTTTAGGGAGGTAAGAAATCAAAGCAGTTGGAGTATAGTTGGAGAGTTGAGAGCGGTCACCCTTCTTGGGGACAGGATGAATAAAAGCGAACTTTCCGTAGGAAGGAAAAGTACCAAATGAAAGACAAAGACAAAAGAACTTGCATAAGCAGGATGTCAACACAAAAGCACAGTTCTTGAGAACAACAGGAGGGACACCATCAGGACTGTACGCCTTCCTGGAGTTGAGCCCAGATAAGGCAGAAAAGACATCTTTGGAAGAGATTCTAATTTCAGACATAATTAAGTTAGAGAGAGTAGGAGATGGAGGAACAGCACCGGAATCGTCCAGGGTTGAGTTGGAGGCGAATGTTTGAGCTAAGCGTTCAACTTTATCAGGGGAAGAGACGGCAATTGAGCCGATGGAATGAAAAAGAGGAGGTAAAGAAGAAGTAGTAAAGTTGTTGGAGAGGTTCTTGGCTAGGAGCCAGAAAGAGCGAGAAGAATTAGTATAGAATAAATTTTAAAAAGTTTTTGTCTGATGAAGGAATTCTTGGCGAATCGAAGAACAGATTTTGCATGATTCCAGGCAGAAATATAATTAGAGCGAGAGTCAGGGGTTGAATGGTGACAGTACCTTCTGAAAGCCTCCTCCATGTTGCAGATAGCATTAGAACAAGCAAAGTTAAACCGAGGATTTTTTGCATTAGTAATAGGAATACAATATGGACTGTACACGTCCGTGCCCGAGAGAATCACCTCCGTGATGCGATCAGCGCATCTGGTGGGGCCCCGGCCACGGAAACAGTACTCGTTCTATGGGAAATCACAGAAGTACTGCCTAAGGGCCTCTCATTTAGCGGCGCCAAAGTGCCAAAGGCGTCTCCTTTTGGAAGGATCCAAAGACCGAACTGGAGCGATAGGACAGGAAACAGATATAAGATTGTGGTCGGAGGAGCCCAACGGAGAAAAAGGTTTGACAGAGTAATAAGAAGGATGAAAAGTGAGAAATAAATGTTGGGTCTATCTCCAAGGCGATCGAGGATACAAGTAGGGTACTGTACAATCTACTCTAGGTCATTCAGGATAGAAAAGTTGTAAGCTATTCACCAAAGATATCAGTAAAATGGGAAGAAAGCCAAAGGTAGTAGTGAACATTGAAATCTCTTAAAATGGAGATTTCATCAAGAGGAGAGAGAGGGTAGAAAGTATTCCACTTTGGAGGTGAGGTAGTCAGAGAGTTTGGGATAGTCAGTATAATTAGGAGAAAGGCAGACAGCACAGATGTATTTAGTTTGAGAGTGACCTGTAAGCCGTAGCCAGAGGGCGTAGAATTTGGAGGATTCAAGTTCGGGAATACGAGAGCAAATTTGGTCGTTGCATACATATACACAACATCCACCTTTGGAATGAAACTGAGTACTGAGAAAGTAAGACGGTACAGAAAAGGGGTTGCTGTCACTCCTCCCATACATCTGAGTTTCAGTGAGGAAGAGAAGATGAGGTTTAGAGGAGGAGAGTTAGTGTTCAACAGATTGAAAATTGAGGAAATGCCACAAATGTTGCAGAAGTTTATGAAAAGTGAATCAAACAGAGTTCCCAAACATCTCGAATGGGTAGTAGCAGAATTATTCCTGCTGCCGGGTCTGCTTTCTCGGTATCGGCAGCATGGCAGCCAGGAGTGGGATATTTATGGTCCCCTCCCCAGGGAACTCCGAGGCTCTTGAAGTCAATGCCATTGTTTTTCTTAATTTTGAAAAGGTTATGTAGTGTGTAAGATGCATGTATGTGTAGTGAGGAACAGAGCGAGATGTGTGTTTGCGAGCATGCTGGACTGCTCACAGGGTAGATGAGACATGGAAAATGATCAACTAACGAGGACAGTGACAGGAGAAACGGGAGTTCCAGCACTTCCTATCTTCTGCCTAACGTCCACCCGGAGTACTTCTCTGCTCGATTGGTGTCTACAATCTCCTCCTTATATGACTGTACAAACCATTAGTAAGCAATGGGTCGTCGTGGTAAAGAGCTGTATGCATATCCTAAGAGATCTGTTCTTGCTGCACACGAGTCTGGAAAGCGTTTTGGAAGATAGGAGAAGAATTTTGAATTCCATTTACGACAGTTCCTGCAGTAATAAAAACTGGAACGGCTTTGGAACAATCAAAACTCTACCAGGGTGTGGACGACCTTGCAAGAGTTCAGAACATACAACTAGAAGGATTGAAAGAATAGCTGCTGTGAATTTATGAGTGGCTGCAGGTGATATTTACCAATATTAAGACTAAGATCGATGTCCATCTTCCTACTGTACGTCGTACATTGAGAAAGAATGGTCTACATGGAAGAGTCGCACGAAGAATTAATTACTCTGCTACGAAAAGCGCACAAAGAAGCTCGTTTAAAGTACTCTAAGGATCATTCAAAATGATAGATTTGCATTCTGGAAGAAAGTTATCTGGACAGACGAGACCAAAATTGAATTATTCGGGAATAACGAACAACGGTATGTTTGCTGAAAATCAAATACTGCATCTGAGGAAAAACACCCTTCTTTCAGTAAAACATGGTGGTGATAGTTTACGTCTTTGGGGATGCTTCAGTGCTTCTGGTCCAGGAAAGCTTGTCATCAATGGATCTTGCATTCGAAGAAATCTCAGGAACTTTTAGGAAAATGTATTGCCTTCAGTTCGGGAATTGCGAATGGTTCGCAGTTGGGTAATGATCCAAAACATAAAAGTAAGAGCACCATGAAATGGCTTCAACAAACAATTTCAAGCTTTTCGAGTGGCCCAGTGAAATCTCATATCTCAGTTTAATCGAGGATTTATGGTTTGATTTGAAAGAACTGTCTGCAAGAGAACCCCTTCGAATCTGAATAAATTGCAACGATTTTCTTTAGAAGAATGGACTAAATTTTCTACCGAGAGATGTCGAAACCTCGTAGAAAAATACCCAAAACGAATCACTGAAGTCATTCAAGCAAATGGTGGACACACACAAAGTATTAAATAATTTTGTAAGTAAATGTACGAAAACTTTTGCATTTTAACTTTATTTTTATTTTCTTCAAATTCTTTGATATTTTACGTTATATGTTGGAGTTAAACTAGTTTTTTATTTCTTAAAATTTTTCAAAGGAACGGTAAACTTTCAGTAACTATCCTATGCATGGTTCAAAAGATAAGGACGAATATAACTGAAATATTTCTCTGTACGAATACTTATGAATGCCACTGTATATACAGTATATATACAGTAAGTTGCGATTCCATGAGAATAAACCCTTCACTCAAGTTATATGTATATTTATATATATATATATATATATATACACGATTCACTGTAAGATGCCAAACTTTGCTATACACTGGCTTCTATGTATATTGAATCTTCGCTTTTTCTGCATGATCTCTTCTAACTTTGCTCCCTTGAGAATTTTGCCGATCTTTTAAGGGTGTTTTAAGTTTCTTTCCAACTGAACTTTTCATCTTTCTTGCTTCGACACTTGCTTTCAATGTTCTCCATCGCAATTCCCTGGAATAATTCTTTTTTGAATCAGAGAGAGAGAGAGAGAGAGAGAGAGAGAGAGGAAAACAACTTTTTTGTCAACTGCACTAGATTTGTGCGCTCCAGAATTATTTCCATTACTTCTTTCTCTTTATTAAGGCTATTTTTTTAACTTTTTCTTCTTCTTCTTCTTCTCCTTCTTCTTCTTCTTCTTCTCCTTCTCCTTCTTCTTCTTCTGTATGTATGAGTATACCGTATGTAAAAATTTCCTTTTATGAGTTCATGCACCGTTTTGCTCTGTAAATGTTCATCATTATGCGTTTCACACACAACTTTAAGCTTCTATCTAGCCAGTTAATATGCCTTGCTTTTAAAGGTTTTAAGGTTTCCTGCAATTCGTTTTGAGTATCGATTTCCCAGGAGACTACACTGCCATATCCTATTGAAAAATGTTAGTAGGGGTTCGATTCCCTCGACACTGTCACTTATGAGGAGGTGGCAAAGGGAAGGGAGGAGGGAGAAATAATGACAACTTTCTCCGCCTTTTTCTTCCACCCTAGCTGGCATTTACTTTGATGGAATAGCTTTCAGGCATACGTGAAGCAATTGGATTACAAGCAGTTTATGGCGATATAACGTTCAAAATCTGAAGTTCACATCGATATATATTAATATATACACACACACACACACACACACACACACACATACACACACACACACACACACGCGTTACCATTTGAAACATATGAACAAAACTTTCATATAGCGAAATGCAAAGAATCCTTGCAGCCAAAGATAAATAATCGATGAAGTCCTAAAAAACAAAAAATTGGTTGGAAAAATCATATACTTGAACCTCGTTTTTATTTTAAACTGTAATAGACTTTCACCGGACGTATATTAAAATTTATTAAAAAAAAATATGGTGCTCTTCCAATATGTGCTCTACCGCGAAAATTTACATTCCAATACGTGATCTACCTTAGATTATTCGGATTAGCAGCAGGTAGTTAGTTAGCCTTATAAGGCTAACTAACGAAAATATCACGACTTAACCTAACCAATCGTCAAGGGCGTATAGTTGACCTAACGTTTGGTTAGGTTAAGTCATGATATTTTCGTTAGTTAGCCTTATAAGGCTAGTTTCACGGTAGAGCACGTATTGGAATATGGTAGATCACAGTTTCGCGGTAGAGCACATATTGGAAGAGCACCAAAAATATAAAATCGATTCCTTGACTCAAACGAGTTTAAAAGGTTTTTCCCTTAAAGTTTTGGAAGTACAGGGTGTTCGTAAAGTTCAGCAAGTGAATATGGTGAAGTATACATGCATATTCAATTGCGTGACATTATGAACACCCTGTATTCATTTCTTCACTGAAATAGTTTGCCATCTTCAACCGTTCACTAGATTCAGTACAAAACATAACTTTAGGCACAGTATACTTCCTCGATCGTGCCCTTTGACCCGAAAAAAATGTGGGGGTAGTGTTGTAGAAAAGCATGTAGAAAAGGATGTAAAATTGGATCCTTTTCATTATATAAATCTGTAAACAAAATTTTGCCGTAGTAAAATTAAATTCTTTCTGTTTTTGTTTTTGTTTTCATTCTTAATAAAAGTGTTTTAGAATGTAATCGTTTACAAAAAAAAAAAAAAAAAAAAAATGCCCACATTTTATTTCTGGGTATGTACGAATGTTATAATTTAAATATTTGTCCCTTTAAATTCTTTTTCCGACGCAAAATTTTCATAATTGTTCTAAATTATGTATCTTGCGGTTTCCATACCACCTTTTATTTATTTATTTATTTATTTATTGCCTCGGGGATATTGGAGAAAAGTGCAAAAATAAGAGAATGCAAAGACATATTTGTAAATACAATTTATTCTCCATCCTATTTGTCAAACTATTACTCTCTTGGGTGAATATCATATTTCCATAAGTTTTTTATTGCTCTGTTGCATTGGTACGAAGCCTACTAAATCATGCAGGTCAGGTGCTATATATATATATATATGTATGTGTGTGTGCGTGTGTGTGTGTGTGTGTGTGTGTGTTGTTAGAGGGTATTATTAGAAAAATAGAATTAGCCATTACTCTCCAGATAAAAAATTGCGTCTTCGATCGATTGATAAAGTCAACGAGTAATTACATTTTTGGATCACCTGAAGATTAGGGCCCCCAGCCTTCTTTAGTTAGCTTTATAAGGCTAACTAACGAAAATATCACGACCTAACCTAACCAATCGTCAAGGGCGTACAGTTGACCTAACGATTGGTTAGGTTAGGTCGTGATATTTTCGTTAGTTAGCCTTATAAGGCTAACTAAAGAAGGCTGGGGGCCCTGATCTTCAGGTGATCCAATTTTTTTATTGGTGGTTGGGGGAAGGCCGATAACTAAGTAACTATAACATTTTATTCGTAACTATCCCAACACTGATTGTAATACATTAAAATTATTCCTAATATCTACAAAGTCCCTACATCGCCTGAACCTCACTTGGTGAGCAAGGGTTTATTCTTCGCTCTGAAACCAATGACAATCATCGTAGTTGGCAGTTAGCTTCTCGAATGCTTGTCTGGCGGAAATTTGCGATAATATATGAACATTACACCAATTTCAAACCCAATAAAGATTTTGAAATACAATCTGATTGTCAAAACAGGCGAGTATACGGATAAATAGTAGTGGCGCACCGATTAATCGGTATCGGCACCTGGCATGCCGATATTAGGAAAATACTTGGCAGGCCGATTAATCGGCATGCCAGGTGCCGATACCGATTAATCGGTGCACCACTAATAAATAGTGGAATATAAAGAGTACCAGCTGTACAAAGCATCTAACCATCCACAAACTCTTCCGACTTAAGTCACTCTCTGTACCTAAATTAAATACAGGAATTGGATGTAAAATCGATTATTCCGGTAACATTCTTGCTGCTCAAATTATTTTGGCAATATAGTATATACTGTGTGTGTATATATATACATACAGTATAGATAGTATATAGTGAAGATCAACCGACGACAAGTGACTGTTTATCTTTATCGGTTTTATTTTTTCCCTTTGTAGTTAAAGAAAGAGTTTAAATGGGCTTTAATCTCTCTCTCTCTCTCTCTCTCTATTTCCTGCATCTTCATATCTCTATATTTAGCGCATTCCTTTAATACCAAATGCCAAACTATTTTACGTCTGCAGACTACGCTAACGAAATAAATAAACTATCAGAATAATTTGAACCATCCGAATAATCTCTATCATTCTTAGATGAAGAGTACCCTTCCTGCATACTGACGCAGAGGAACTGAATACATATCACAGTTTTATGAGAATTGCGCAGAAGTAAGGAAAATACCTGCACTGGACAATTTAATTAAAAATAATCGTAATAAAACTTTGCTTTTTCAGAAGTTTGAATTTGTAATAAAGCAATTCTCCTCCTAGCGCGTGTCCGTATATTAATGTAGGAAAAATGGAAAGAATTGATTTTTGCTTACATTGATTCTAAGTCCCAGAAACTATTGCCCAGAAAAATCACTGTTATCTTCCCGGGAAAGGAAAATAAAGAATAAGAGAAAAGACCCTTCAGAGTAGATACTTTGAGGGTCATTTTTTCGAAGTTTTATCACAGGCATTATCGTGTATCATACTTTTCTTGTCCTTTCTTTAAATGTAAATTTTAGACTTAGTTGTCCGTGACTGGTAACCGTCATCTCTTGTTTTGTTTTTTTGAGTTGCAAACGTTGTTCACTTTTTACGATTTACAAAAATTAAGTTGAACTGGATTAAAGTCGAATTTAACTTAGTTATATTCGATTTAATTCCAGTTATACTTTATTCCAGTTTGGCTAAATTCGATTTCATTCCATTTCTATTTTTGATCCTAATCTAACCTAACCTAACAACCCAACCTGAGTTAACAATAGCCAAACTGGGTATTAAACAACAGTTCGATCTAATTCTATCTAGTAAGAACTTATTCGACTTAATTCCAGTATATATAATTTAATTTCAATTTGTCCGATTTTACTTACTTCCATTTCGACATATCAGTCCAAGATTTTGGGTTCGACCCTGTTGCATTCGAAATACCGTACTTTAGCGCTCGCATATATATATATATATATATATATATATATATATATATATATTTCAACTGCAAACAACACATAGTATAATTAACGTAAAGAACGACGCTTGTATAGAAGAACGTTCCGCGCAAGATGAGGAGGGAGAACGAACAAATGAACAAATATATATATATATATATGCACGTCCTTACATGCCCTGTACGGTATGTGTATGCGTGTAAGTCTTCAACATCGAAAAGCCGTTACACGATCTTCTGTGTATACACAATGCCTTAGAGGTCTTTCAAATTACAGGCATTCTTCTTGCTTTTACAAGCGTTAAATAGTCACATTTTGGAAGAATGAGATTCTCTTTCGTTTAATGAATTTCGCAAATGCATTAAAATGAAATGGTTTCTTTTAAATCTTCTCTATAGACCATTTTCATAATCTTGTGTAATGGTTGGCGCGTGTTTGTATATTTTCGGGTTTCGTGTTTAGTTGCGTGGTTGGTACGACTTTAATATATCGTAAATATATTGAAAGGTTTGTTCTTGTAATCGCTAGAAAAAAAATATTTTGGTTAAAACGAGCAACAGACTTTGTTAAACGTTTGTTAATCAAATATTAATGGATAATTCATCCATTTATTATCGCATTATCCAAGCTTATTTTCTGGTTTACGTGGTTGTATTGTGGATTGATTGTCAAATAATTTGGTTGTCGCAAAGAAGCATGTATATTTTTGTGTGTGTGTGTGTACAATCACTGCATCCAAAACCGTATTACGTAAATATCCTCAGTTACGAAAAGCTGAAATAAGGAAATTAAGCCAAAATAAGAAATGAATTTATTACAAACACAAGCTATGAAGCGCCTATGAAGGTCTTAGAATAGGGTTAAAACTTGCGCTTCTCATAAATTCATTTCTTATTGTGTCGGGCTACGTCGTGACTAGTTGCGTATCACCGCTTTCCGTCGATCAGCGATGTTAAGAGATATTCGGTTTGGGTAGTAGTTGGATGGGAGACTGTCCTTTGAGTCCACATTACGTAGCGACCCGTGGTTCGTATCTTATGACCCCAAATGTTGGTGAAGGAGGTTAAACAGACCCCATCCTTATTTATTCCTTATTGTATCTTCATTTTCTTAAAAATACATACTTTAAAAATCCTTCTAATATCGATTAATATTTATACAAAAGAGGGAGCTATTGAAGAATAGGGACCCCAGCCTTCTTTAGTTAGGCTTATAAGGCTAACTAACGAAAATATCACGACCTAACCTAACCAATCGTTAGGTTAACTGTACGCCCTTGACGATTGGTTAGGTTAGGTCATGATATTTTCGTTAGTTAGCGTTATAAAGCTAACTAAAGAAGGCTGGGGTCCCTATTCTTCAATAGCTCCCAAAAGAGTTCTTATACTTGGGTTCCCGGTAGCTCAGTGATAGCGGTGTCGGATTCTGGACGTTGAGGCTCCGGGTTCGCTTCCAGCTGCTGGCTCTTGGGTTCAGTTGAACCCGGTCACTCACCCTGTCAATACTAGGACTCAAGTGACCCATGGAGCACACTTACACCCCACCCCCCTCCTCCCTTCTCCACGCAGTCGGAAAATGGGTTTCTAGGCAGGCTTCTTGTACTTCATAATTAAAATTATATATACTTCACTTCATATTTTCGTTAACCCTCAATAAATAAATAAAAAATTAGGTCAGTATTTTCTGCACCACTGTTTTTTGTTTTTTTTGTAATCCATAATTTCAACCTCTCTCCTGTGTTATATTTTTTGTGACCTTTTTTTTTTTTTTTTTTTTTCATTTTTCATCTAACCCAAAATTTCGAAAGTTTGGATAAGTGAGAAGCGATTTTTTATTGTTTGCAAACTTTTAAGACTTTTTCGCGAAATGATATTTAACTTTTTTCATCAAATAAATACATTAATATATAAATGTTTTGCTTATGAGTTTTCAAATTGTTTTTAAATTGAAAAATATATATTTTTTTAAGTGGAAAGAAATAATTTTAAGGGATAAATTGCAATATATATATAATATATATCTATATATATATATATATATACACAGTAGTTCCTCTATAATCGTCGTTTCGATCTATCATCGTTTCTTATTTAACACCATTATTTCGTTAATCGTCCTCCCTCTATTAATCGTCGTCTGCCCGCGGGCATTAGTCTTTGTTGAGCGCTCAGTGGAGAAATACTTGCTTTTTTAATTCACTTTAGTAAAATAAAGTGAAAATGCCCCCCCCCCCTAAGAATGTACGAAGTGGTGGTAAAGGTAAAAGGCCTAGAAATGTGACCACATTGGCGATTAAACTAAAAATTATAGATGATTTTGAAAATAGAAAACGTGCTGCAGACATTGGTAGGGAATATGACAGGGAATATGGCGTACCGCCAACTATTGTGCCATCGATTGTGGCCGATAAAAAAAAAAATGCAAAGATATTACAAAATTAGCAGTACCTGGTTCTATTAAAATGATACTTTCTAGAGATGAAATTATGATTAAGATGGAAAAATTATTGTTATTGTGGATAAGTGATTAGCGGGCAAAGTGTCAAAACATTAGTTCTATGTTCATTAGAGAAAAAGCCAAAAAGATTTTTGATAACCTTAAAGAAAAGGATAGTGCGTGTAAAGTGGAATATAGTGCGAGTAAGGGCTGGTCTGAGAAATTACAGATAAGAACTGGTGTTCATTCCGCTGTTCAGCATGGTGAAGCAGCAAGTGCTGACAAAGATGCTGCTGAAAAATATGCAAGTGACTTTGATTTGCAAATTTCGGAGTGCGGTTATAATCCAAAGTAAATATTTAACGACGCAGATGAGATTGTTTTTTTTTTGGAAAAAAAATGCCCAACCGTACTTTCATAACACAAGAAGAGAAAAAGATGCCTGGACATAAGCCAGCCAAAGACAGGGTGACCCTTCTTCTTGAGGCCAGTGCTACAGGGGACTTCAAATTGAAACCATTGCTGGTTTATCATTCAGAGAACCTCAGAGCTCTGAAAAGTTTTGTAAAATCCAGACTGCCAGTTGCATGGAAGTCAAATAAAAAAGCTTGGGTTACAAAGGAAATTTTCAGTGAGTGGTTTTGTAATCACTTCTGCCCTGCAGTCAAAGCATACCTCAAGCGCAATAATCTTTCAGAAAAGGCCCTTCTTATTCTGGACACGCTCCTGGGCATCCAACTAACTTGGAGGACTTGTCTTATGGCATGGTAAAAGTTATTTTCTTGCCACCGAACACAACATCTATACTGCAACCTATGGACCAGAATGTTATTGCCAACTTCGAGCGATACCACCACAAGATAACATTCAGCCAGTGTCTAGAGGCCACAGATGGAGAAGACAAGCTTACCTTGAAAGAGTTCTGGAAAGGCTACAATGTAAAACATGCCATTGATAACATCTCTACAGCGTGGAATGAAGTCAGCACTTATTGTTTGAATGCTGCTTGGAGAAATTTATGGCCTCAATGTGTTGTTGACTTGCCTAGAATTGAAGAAGAGACTCCAACACAAATTCAAGACAAAATTATTGAGCTGGGTCAACAATTGGGCTTCAAGTTGGAAACGGACGATGTCGAATAGCTCTTGGAATCTCATAGTGAAGAACTCAACATTGAAGAACTGTTGCAGCTTGAAGAGCACAGGATATCAGAGGAGTCAAATGAAGAGGAAGAAGGGATTGTCAAAACATTGACAACAGGAAATCTCAAGGATTTCTTATGGCACTGGGAGATGAAGAAATGTGTTAGAAAATGACCCCAATGCAGAAAGATCCTCCAAAGTTATTCGAGAAGCCAATCAAGCCTTTCGTTGCTATAAGGAAATCTTAGCAGAGAAAAAGAAAGCTACAAGACAACCAACTCTGGATTATTTCTGCAAAAGAAAATCAGATCCACCAAAGTCTCCCCATCCATCAACATCAACAGCGGTAGATCTCTCTGATCTGCTGATGGAGGGTGATTCACCTATCAAGCAATAAAACTCCATCACCAAGCCCCACCAACCCCCTCCATACGCAGCCAGCCACTTCATAATTTGGTAAGTACAGTACAGCAGGTGGTCTGAAACGAATTGTCATTATTACATGCATTTCAATGACTCGTTAATCGTCGTTTCCTTAATCGCCGTCTGTTCATGGAACCAATTAACGACGATTATAGAGAGACTACTGTACAGTATATATATTATTGTCCCCCTCTATAGAGATTAAAAAAAACTTCGTTTCCCAAATGTTTATCTTGAATTAAAGATGTAACAGTTGAAACTCCAGATAATGTCAGCAGCACTGAAATATTAATCTTTAAATAAATGTTATCGTCTTTTAAACAAAAGTAAATTTAAATGTATGAACATTATGTATTGAAGATATAATTAGAGCATAAATATTAAACTGATAAAAAAAATGTTTGTAAAAATGTTCATTTAATTAATGAAGATTTATTCAATACTTTGCATTATTAAGCCCTGCCCAGTGTACAGAGGGTTGTCAAAAGTAAATAGACACCACGATGATTGTTCTCAAGAAGAAATGGCAAATTTCATCAATGGAATGGCAGAAAGTGTGTCAGTTTTACATAATGGAAAGGGAAAAGCAACACGATTTTAAATATATTGATTCAATAAATCTGTTATTATTTACTGATTTTTATTATTTTTAATCAAATACTATGGAAAATCCAAAGGTGTCTATTTACTTTTGTCAGCACTCTGTATGTGGGACACAAAACTATAACTTTACCATTAGATCCATCATACTAATTTTATTAGCTACCTGTCATTATTTATAATGATTCCTTATTCTCGTTTTAGCATTTATAATAATTCCTCATTCTCATTTTAGTATTTATAATAATTCCTTATTCTCGTTTTAGCATTTATATAATTCCTTATTCTCATTTTAGTATTTATAATAATTCCTTATTCTCGTTTTAGCATTTAGAATAATTCTTTATTCTCGTTTTAGCATTTATAGTAATTCCTTATTCTCATTTTAGTATTTATAATAATTCCTTATTCTCGTTTTAGCATTTATATAATTCCTCATTCTCATTTTAGTATTTATAATAATTCCTTATTCTCGTTTCAGCATTTAGAATAATTCTTTATTCTCGTTTTAGCATTTATAATAATTCCTTATTCTCGTTTCAGCATTTATAATAATTCCTTATTCTCGTTTTAGCAAGATTAAATTAGCCAAACTTAAAGAATTCTTTTCATGCCATGAAGGAATTTGAAGATTAAACGACCTTGGACACTATATTATCGCTATATAGTGACATCGAAAAGTTGTTCATTTATGTTCTTATTAACCCTTTCCAGCCGAGCGGATCCATATGGACTCATAATAGCGTATCTTTCAGTCTTCTTTCTTTCTTCGTAAATAAGTCGTGCTGGAAAGGATTAAAGTGAATCCTCATAATATTTTATCATCGTTCTTCAAAGGAAAATCACAGTTTAAGATTTGGATAAATACATACTCTAACTATTTAGCATTATTAACACCGAAAGACAGAATTTTTAAGCTTAATAATGACTACATTACACACAGCTTGAAGGATTGTCAATAGGAAGTTCAAATGTCCTGAGTTATATTTAACATGTTCAGGTGTTACCCACAAAAGGAATTATTCAGACACGTAAGTGTCCATGACCTTTCAAACCAGCATTCCGCAAACGATATACTGGTTTTTTAATGTTTTTCAAAAGAATCTGACGTGTATGCATTTGTGAAACGATAATAAATAACATTCATGTTATTAAATTTACGTATAAAAATAATAATTTCTCCTTGTAATAGACGTTAATATCACAACAATACCAAAATGGTTTCCCAGTTCATTAAACATAAAATTAGTTTAAAGGTGTAGCTAGCGTTCCGATTCGATTTATTTCTCTTGATGCTTTAATTTTTAAAGTATATTTGATAAACACTTTAATTAAGAGAAAGCATCATATATCAAGGAGAGTTTATTAGACAGATACTACTAGATGTAATTAGAAATTGCGGATCACCTGAAGATCAGAACCCCCAGCCTTCTTTAGTTAGCGTTATAAGGCTAACGAAAACATCACGACCTAACCTAACCAATCGTTAGGTGAACTGCACGCCCTTGATGATTGGTTAGGTTAGGTCGTGATATTTTTGTTAGTTAGCCTTATAAAGCTAACCAAAGAAGGCTGGGGGCCCTGATCTTGCACGTAAGGAAATACTTCAGGTAAACATTGAACAAAATCAACCAACCAACAGCAAGGTAAAAAAAATATATATAAATAACATAACCTCACTTTCGCCCTTCAAAACATAAACAAGTTCCTATTCAAATTTTATCCACGAATCCATATCAGGTTAATATTCACTCCCATCCAAACTATCGCCAATTTCTTCAGATTCAAGGATAAAATAGTGTTCCCATTGTATTCAGCGATAATTTATGAACTTAATTGTATAGTTCCTGCCAGGTCGCTTAGGATCTTGTATAGAGGGAAATGCGAAGGACGTCTTACCCGTTGTAACGCAAAACACAAAAGGACCCCTGCAGTAGATTTATTAAGCTTCAAAAATAATTTCTTACTAACTATAACGTATTTGGTGAAGGAATTTCCGTTCTTTTATTTAAAATGATAATTTGATTTTAATATCTACGTTTTAATTCCGTTAAAACATGAGCAAACACTATTACAGAAAAATTTTGTTCCAACCTCCAAATACATGTTTTAATTAACTGACAACCAAGACAAATTGTTAATTTAACCATGCGGTCACTGCACTAACATACTTACTATTTTGGTAACAAACTGAAGTGCTTAATGTAGGAATAGTATTGTTGAATTAACTATTGTGGACTGTGTGTTAGATAGTTTGGTTGTTGCAACCAAGTATGACTTTGTGTATCAAATCACATAAACGTTGGAAAACGTATGGTTACTTCGTGAAGCAATATACTGTATATATATATATATATATATATATATATATATATATATATAGATATATATATATATATCAAACAAGAGGGACGAACATAGCGGCATTTCAACTGGAACCTCGCAATTCTTAAATGAACCATCAAAATCAGCCATAACATACTGCTGCCATCTTCCCGCCCACCCACTACACCCCACGTGCTTCAAAATTATCGATTTTGCAAACCAACCAACCGATCTCCGTATCCGAAAATCTCTATACATTCTCAGTAAAGAACTATCGCTCAGCGACTACAATTCCACCTTCAACTTAAGCATAGTGAAATAAACCGTGTCTCACAATTAAAATTATTGCTATTCCTTCTAATTTTGAAACAAAACCCTTTACAAATGAAAGCCACATCGTCCGCGCACGGTGGTGGGTGGACAAAATCTTTTACCTCGACTCGTACATTCTGGACGGTTCCTCTGAAGGCTAACCTTTTTCAGAAGAAATTACATCACACTCACTTTACATCAAAAGATAGAGGACGTTGTTGGGAATAATTTGAAGTAAACATCGAACAAATTCGTTCACTACAAAAATGTTTTGAGCGAAGTTTATGTGGATAAAATGTCGTTCAACTGAGTAAGATTTTTTCTGCGTGACACTCATTTGTCCACGTGACGCTGCTCGGAGCTCATTCGCCGATTGAATTTGAGTGAGAATGAAAAAGATATTCTGTCTGGAATTAATAATAAAAAGAATAATAACTAATAACTATATTAATTAGGGTAATAATAATAATGATAATAACAATAATGACAAAGATAATAATAATAATAATAATTATAATTATTATTATGATGATAATAACACGAATAGTGGTGAAGAAAAATTCAATAGTACTTGCAGTAACAAGGACGGAAAAACTAAACTTGATTATAAAGAGGTGTACAGGAGAAATATCGATATCATAAATGTAAAATAAGGAAAAAAGGTAAGGTATTAAAGGTTTTCCGAATTTTATTCTGGGTTTGGCTTTTTGAGAGTTTATTCCCCCCTCGAGACGTAGTCTTCTTTAACCATTACAGTGGGCAATCTTTCCGTGTGGACGTACCCATACTACCCAATGCGCAAAAAACGAGGAAAATCAAAGTTGTTTAATTCCTATTATTTCTTATGGATTTTCAGAGAAAAATTCAATGATTTTAACTATATTTTTATTTTGGTCCTGCTTCCACATGTAATTGTGAAAATGATACGTTGAAAATGACGAATTTCGATTATTTTCTCCACCTAAAATTACGCGGCATTTATTAGGACGAAAATCAAAGTCGTTTATTTCCTGTTTTTTATGGATTTCTAGAGAAAAAAAATCACTGATTTCAAATATATATATATATATATATTATTTTCGTCTGACAACATATAGTTGTTAGAGGGCGCGGACGAACGTCGCTTTGCCCCGGGAAGGCTATGGGAGACAGCCATCTTGCCTGGGAAGTTCAAATCGCACCGGAAAACTTAGCGCCACTCGAATGGTGTTGCACACTCACCAAAGGCGCGCCACTCGATTGGCGATGCGCACTTAAAAGGTTAAATTCTATTTCGTTTGAGTTTACAAATATAATGTTTTTCCGTGTTAAGTTTACAGATATATAAAAAATATTTTTCTAAATTAAATACAGGCCTGTATACGGACGGTTTGAGATTGCGGATACTTGTGGTTTTGGTCCACTTTGTGGAGAGCAACTCTGACGTAATACGAGTATGACTGTGATTGATACATGTAAATTTGTGCTGCTCAGGGAGGAAACACAAACTTGTGGTGCATCTTGCTCCTGAAGAATCGTGCACCAGGACTGGTAATAACTGAAAGTGTTTGCAATACAAACTAACAAAAATTGCAATACGTTGAATACGGATATGGCTATTCTTTGAACTAGACTAACACAGAGCATTGTTGCGTTTACTGGTGATGAACCACGTACGGAAACCCCGTTAGTACTTTGACCCCCCTATTTGCTTGGCAATGCTGCTGCGAGCTGCTCGTACCCTGAAATGGGCGTATGGGCGGAATGATGATCTATGCGAAAAGCTGTTTAACTCTTCATACTTCCACTTAAACTATGAATGTATCAATGAATACTGTATTTATAAACAGAAAACAGGACAGTTTCGTCTGCCATAAATTTTTGTACTGGTAAACAAAAAGTAGTCAATTAACCATTCAACAGTCTAATTCAAGAATTAGGTCCGTGTACTTTTTCTACCTTTGTAATGAACATTAGTAACACACTATATATAATTTTGATTTAAATTGTGTCATTATAAATATTATCTCATGAAAATTCATGATCTTTTCATACATTAAAAAAAAAAAAATCCGTCCAAAAAAGTGCACGTACGTTCCTCCATTATAAAAACTGTTAATTATACCAGCATTGTAATATCGGTTCTAGGTGGGCTGAGCTAGGCTCCTATTCAATTTTCTACTTTCTTTTCTTTTAGCTTAGGTTAGGTTCATTTTTCTACTTTCGTTTCTTTTTGGGGGATTGCACCCCCCCTTTTCACCCTTTATCAACCTTTATCAACCTTTATCATCCCTCTAACCCCCCACCTTTGAGATTTGCCCTTTTCCACTCGTACCCTTTTATTTCCCCTCTTTTACCTTCATCCTTTCTCCCCCCCTTTCCACTCACCCCTACCTCCAACTCCCTACTCTACATTTTTGTTACTACCGTAATATGTTGATTTCACAATCCTCCCGCTGATCCTAAGACTGGAAACTGTTAAACAAACACGGAACCTTGCTCTCCCTAAATCCCAAATAACAACATTTACATGCACTTGGCGTACTGTAATTTCATGCTAGACATGTTGTTAGCCACTATATTAATCATTAACGGCATATTTTACGATCTTACTCGAATTAAAAAAGTGATGAAAAGTGTTCGCGTGTCGATTTCATTACACTTCAAAGCTGACCCAGGGACTACACGAATTTGTGTTAGTGTACTGACATGGTTAATCCAGGATGATTTACACTGAATACAAGGCACGAACATAACTCTCCAAATTACACATCATCAAGCTCCGACTTTGAAGAGCGAGTACAAACCGGCGTGTTATTTTTAAAATCTGGCGAATTTTGCAACTTAATTAGAAAATTTTTCAATTATTTACCATACACTACAGTAATGCCTTTATCCCTTTTCCCCTTTTTATTAAAGAGAATGCAAAAGTATAAAAAAGTATAAAAAAATATGAAAATAAAAACCCACTCTAATAGACAGAGTTTATTTCCACGACAGTTTCGACGCCACTGGCATCCTCCTCGGGTGGATACAGTGGGCGTCGAAACTGTCGTGGAAATAAACTCTGTCTATTAGAGTGGGTTTTTATTTTCATATTTTGACCTTCACGTAGAAAAAAGTGAAGTTTGTTGCGTATAAAAAAATATATTTCTATAGAAATAATATTTCTATATGTCTGTGAAATTTATTTTTATACTTATATCTAGGATTAATATCCATTACTATTGTTTACTAATAGTAATTATTAATTTCTCGTGTGTAATCTAGTATTAAAAACATATTTCTTAGGATTGTTCAGTTCTTATCTCTCATGTATAATATTGGTTTCTTTGTATGGTATTGTTATAGTGCCTTCAATGATGACCTTGTATTTGTCATGTCAGTAGTGATATTTTAAGATTAATACATGTTTTAACTATTAATAATACTTATTTACTTATTTATTTATTTATTGATTATTAATTAATAACAACTAGCTGTTTATTTTTAATAAAAGCCCAGTAAAGCCTAAAGCTTAAGGGCCAAATTAAAAATAAATAGTCGAGCTTTACAATTATTCATGTCATTGTAAATTGACACGAATGTATTTATTTTAATATTAATAAAAGTTATTCAATTAAATTCAAATTAAATTCTTATTTCTTGTTTTTAATAAAAACAGTACAGATCCTAAATCTCATCAGATCCTTACCTATACCTATACCTATTTGCCATCCCTTATATATATATATATATATGATGAATAAAACCACGAAGGAAAAAGAAACACAAAGGGTGCTCAAGCGCTTTCGTCTAATGACATCCTCAGGAACACTGGAGTGAAAGGACAGATCAAGGCAATATATAGGTTACAAAAATAAACATACATACATACATATTCACATATATATACATATATATATATATACATATATATATATATATAAATATATACATATATATAGTAAGCATAGAAAAAATTGTGGGAGGAGCCAACATTTATATGGTCACAGAAGAATAAAGAAATAAAAATAAATATAAATATAAATTGAGAAAAAATTAATTACAAAATAGTGCCTTAGTGATATATATGTCACAGCCTAAATAATCGTAAAGAAATAAACAGGCAAATAAAAAAAACCATAAATACATATACATACACACATATATATATATATACATATATATACACATATATATATATAATATATATATATATAAAGACACTTTTTAGCACTTTGGCCGACCTTCCATATAAATTCAAATGGCTTTTTTATGGAACAGGTCACAAAAAATAAAGAAAAAAAATAAATATAAATATTGTAAGTGGAGTCTACCAATTCAAGCTCAAGAGGGAGGTTTTACAATCGATTTTAATAGATGCTGCAAATTGATATATATGTCACATTATTAAAAAATAAAATTGAAAGATAAATTTTAAGAGAGGCACACCAATTTATAAGGAAAAAATTACCACATATGCATATTTGGCAGCATCTATTAAATCGATTGTAAAACCTCCCTCTTGAGCTTGAATTGGTAGACTCCACTTACAATATTTATATTTATTTTATTTCTTTATTTTTTTGTGACCTGTTCCATAAAAAAGCCATTTGAATTTATATGGAAGGTCGGCCAAAGTGCAAGTGTCTTTATATATATATATATATATATATAATATATGTGTATATATGTATATATATATATTATGTGTATGTATATGTATTTATGGTTTTTTTTATTGCCTGTTTATTTCTTTACGATTATTTAGGCTGTGACATATAATCACTAAGGCACTATTTTGTAATTAATTTTTCTCAATTTATATTTATATTTATTTTATTTCTTTATTCTTCTGTGACCATATAAATGTTGGCTCCTCCCACAATTTTTTCTATGCTTCTATATATATGTATATATTTATATATATATATATATATGTATATATATATATATGTATATATATGTGAAATGTATGTATGTATGTTTATTTTTGTAACCTATATATTGCCTTGATCTGTCCTTTCACTCCAGTGTTCCTGAGGATGTCATTAGACGAAAGCGCTTGAGCACCCTTTGTGTTTCTTTTCCTTCGTGGTTTTATTCATCATAAATACTTTCACGTGTCACTTTCGTGAAATAATTTTTCATATATATATATATATATATATATATATATATATATGTGTGTGTGTGTGTGTGTGTTACACGGACATGGAACAAGGAACTCTCTGGGAAAATTAAATCCACTATACTCCGAATAAGTAATGGTAAGTGACAAATACTATAGTTTTTCTTTTTCATGATGGAATCCCAACGTGGTCAACGGGTCACTAGCGAAGAGGCCCCAAAATATAGCTTCCCTCACCAGCTATCTGTTAAGCAGATGAGACCCAGCTTTGGGTCTTAATGTTTGGCAAATATCACCTGCAGTCATTTGTGGATTCGCAGCAACCATTCTTTTAATCCGTCTAGCTGTACGTTCTGAAATCTTGCAAGGTCGTCCACACCTTGGTAGAATTTTGATTGTTCCAAAGCCGTTCCATTTCTTTATAACTGCAGCAACAGTCGTAAATAGAATATGAAATTCTTCCCCTATCTTCCTATAACTCTTTCCAGACTCGTGTGCAGCAATAACAGATCTCTTAAGATCTGTAGACAGCTCTCTACCACGGTGACCCATTGCTTACTAATGGCTTGTACAGTCATCCGTCTTCCTTGAAGATTCTCAGAGAAAATTCTAAAATTCAGATTTGCCAACAGCTTCTAATCAAAATAGCCAATTAATTATAAGATCTGCCTTATCTATTTATATTTACAATGTTAACGGGCCTGTTGAAAGGGTTACTGCATATAGCCCACCTTGTAGGGTTGAGTTAGCAGGAAGAGCTGTCTTACTCCGAATATGAACAGGGCGAATAGTCGACCCTGCTCAATTCTACTTTTTTAATGAAGTTTTAGTAGGCCTACATAATTGAAAAAGGGAAAATTTCAAATATAGTATAGTTTCCATCCGCCGTTAGAATAGGTCTGGAAATCTTATAGACGATCTGCTTTCACTTCTTAGTTACAATGTAAGCTCGAGATGGACTATTGTACAGTATCTTGCGAACATTTCACGAATTTATAATGCATACAAAATAAAACCTGAATGTAGGAATTCCTCGGCCCTTCTATAAAGATTCGAGTCATTCATCCAGAGCTTGTTTGGTTTATCGTTTATGGCTCCAGGAATTTTTAGGAATTTAAAAAAGGGTATGGATAAATTAGGGCTGGAAATTTATTTTTTTTTATTTAAAGAACGGGTTTATTTCAGTCAAAACGCCCTCAAGTAGTTTAATCAGTACCCCGCCCCAAAGGCTTAATGGTTTAAGGCAGACGTAGCCTATCCTATTAGTTAAGACCGATAAGCTTCGTGAATGAATAGCCTCAAAAAGGAACGTACCCAGATTTAAGATACATTATTTTTGAAAATAATAACTGTCGTGCTTTCTATTCACATTAAATAAGAAATTTCCAATAATAGCTATATAGAAGCTGATTCAGTGTAGAAAATTATTAAAAATTGAACTTCTTCACATAACAATAGAGCCCATCAGCTAATAAACCAAATGAAATTAGGAGAATCTGGTGCTTTGGCCATGACATAACATTCTAATTCTAGTTTACTACAGTGAGAACAGAGGCTACAAATATATATGTGGCTGTGTATGTGTTATTTGGTTCGACAATGGTTCTTTTCGTATTCCCTCAAAAGAATAAACCCTCGATTGGAAAGGAGTGTTTATAAATTCGAATTTAATAATGTCTCATCATTAGTGTAATAATAATAATAATAATGGGTTACCATCGCACTTATAAAGTGTGCGACTTCTCGTGACGAGTAAATAGAGGTGATTCGTTTATAAGCGATCTAATTTCTTGCTAATAGACCTTTAATCATTAGGTACTTCCAAGGTTTTCGTTTCAAAAGAGTAGAGGATTACACAGATTAAAATCTGCTATATACTGTATATGCATTAGGCCTATATCCATTTTGCATCTAAAATCAATGACTAAAAATTTCCTTAAAATAGATGTTAAATGTAGATGTCAATAAAACCAAAGTGCTTATAAAAGAAAGTGTGCTTTATAAGATTTTTATAAAGACAAAAAGAAAGAATATATTGATCGAGGGTTATATATACTTACATAATCCTATCTCATCAATAGAGCTAGAAGTATTTTAAGGGTATCAGAATGTGCCTGGATTCATCATCTTAATAGGATTGGCCTACCAAAACTGAGATCATCCAGTTAACTACTCGCGCTGTAAAAGTTTCCTCATACAAAGTTAGTACAATTTGCTGTCAGATTAAACATTTTACTGGTGGCTTTAATGAAGGACACTATATCATCGGCAAACTCGAGACATCCCTTACACAAATGAACTTAACCAGACATATAATTAACTAACCTAACCTAACTTAACGTCATCTTTTTTTATACAGGAAGGAGGAGGCTAAGGGCGAATCCCATAGAGGAAGAAGAGAACCAAAATGAAGGTCCAAGGTTTTCGAGATTCCTGGACACTCTGCGTTTGAAAGATTGAAGATCATAGACAGGGGGAAAGATGAATTGAGGAAGATTCAGTTCAACTTGTATTTAAAGACCTCGATATTATTCCGAATCAATTTAATTCCTGTTCATGCGAATCTATCCAATTCCTGTTCGATTTTATTCCCTTCTCACACCATTTGACATAATTTCGTTCGATCAATTTAAAAAAAAAAAATATATATATATATATATATATATATATATATATATATATATATATATAGTCAATTTGAGTAATTTTTGAGGCCTGCTTTTTGGGTTAGTGAATTAAATAAGTGTCTGCTAGAGAGCCGAACGCTATCAACCACTACAAGAATGGTGTGGGTGCACTCCCAGGGTTAAATGCCAAACCCATCCTTTCGTACTGCCCTCGTTAATTGATAAAAGTGAATACATAAAAAGAAAAATGAATAAGTTTCCCGGAACACAATCTATTATTAATATAAAGTTATATTAATATTTTTTTATAATAAGGTTTAAGGATATATTTGTGTCTTAAAGATAAATATGCTTTTATTAAGCTTGAAACACAATAAATGGGCGAAAGACGAGAAATGAAATAGTTACCCATAATTTAATTTCAATTTGTTTTAAAAATTATATTAATGTTTTTACGTTGTAGTTTAAGGATATAATTATGTCTTAAAGATAAATTTGCATTTATTAAGCCAGAAACACAATAAATGGGTGAAAGACGAGAAAAGAAATAGTTACCGAGAAATACAATCTATTTTTAATATAAAGTTATATTAATATTTTTTTGTAATAACGTTTAAAGATATATTTGTCTTAAAGATAAATTTGTATTTATTAAGCCAGAAACACAATAAATGGGTGAAAGACGAGAAATGACATAGTTACCCCTAATTTAATTTCTATTTTGTTTTAAAAATCATATTAATGCTTTTTGTTATAGTTTAAGGGTAAATTTGTATATTAAGGTGAAATTTTGTTTTTGTATTAAACTTAGTTTATCATATTCGATGTTTTTGTTAAAAACATCGCTCACCAAACTTTAAATTGGCCTTGTGGTAGTTTTTTACCATGAGAAGCTCTAATAGTACTGTTGCCTTCTCTTTGTTTTTTAATCCTTGTCGATCTATCACCCGGTCCCATAAACGTATTTGTTTATGCTTAATAGTTTTGTCTATTAATTGGGTCGTATTTAGAGACGTTGTTAGTCTACCAGAATCTGGTAAGTAAAAGCCGTGGTTAAGGCGGTTTTGGTCAGGTGATGATGCTGTGGTGGTGGTGGTGTATTCTTTTTGTGTGGTAGTTATTCGATATGTTCGTATATTGGCCTTTACATGCATCTGTTTATATATATATATATATATATATATATACCAAATGGCTGGTTACGCCTTTTAAGCCAACTGGCTGAAAACACTTCTAAGCCAGATGATGCTGTGAAGATCTCTTATTATGCGTCTGGCTGCGCTAGACGATGGATAGTCTCCTTCTCTCTCTCTCTCTCTCTCTCTCTCTCTCTCTCTCTCCTATTAGGATAGGTGGACTTTGCAACATTTGATCAACATTGCAATTGCTCTACACTCTAACCTTCTTGCGCCCATAATACTTACCTAACCGTGTTTGTAATTGTGTATTGCGCGTGTCCTCCGTGGTGGCGGAGGAGACCTACAATTTTACGTGGGTTTCGAACCATAAAAACCTTAATTTTACTACATTAAACTATACCCAAGCTATCAACATATGCATCTAATCGATTTTTAAACATATTTATAGACGTGCTACTAATTACTTCTAACGGCAAACTATCCAACTATTTACTATTCTATACGTAAAAAAGTTTTTGGCAACTGCTGTCTCGAACCTTCTACTTGTCAGCATACACCAGTTATTTCTAGTTCTACTATATTAAGTTATTTCGAAAAATCTCTCTCTATTTACGTTATCGAACTCATTCATGATTTTACAAACCTAGATTAAGTCACCCCTCAGCCTCCTAATCAGTTTTAACTCCTTAAGCCTATCCTCGTACGACTTTGACCTAAGCGACGGAATCATCTTAGTTGCTCGTCTCTGAACTCGTTCGATTTTGTCTATATCTTTGTGCATATACGGATTCTAAATTTGAATCGCGTACTCCAAATGGCGTCTAAATAATGATTTATAAAGAGGAACAATCATATCGCGCGATTTGTACTCAAAATTCCTAGCTATAAAACCTAGCACTTTGTTCGCCTTAGTGACCGCTGCTGTACTTTGTTTTACTACTTTCAAATCACCAGTGACTATAACTCCTAAATCTTTTTCCTCATCGAGCTTGCCAACCCCTTCCCTGGCATACTATACGCAAAATTACCATTACGCGAACCTATATGTAAAATTTTGCACTTATCGACGTTGAATCTCATTTGCCATGTGACCGACCAATCAACGATTTTATTCAGATCTACCTGGATTTTACCTCTATCTTCGTCATTTATCGCCCTATCACCCAACTTCGTGTCATCCGCAAACTTTGAAACTGTACTGACTAGGCCGACATCTAAATCGTTAATATATATAAGGAAAAGCAAGGGGCCCAATACATTAGCCCAAGAAGACTCCACTCCATCAACGACCACCCTCTGTTTCCTACCTCGCAACCAATGTTCCCTCTAATTTTCTTTAGTCCATGTGCGCAAGAAATTTTCGTTGTGCATACATTTAGATTCATGGTGAAAAATTGTGCAAACTTTTTTGAGCGCTATTATCTTCAAAATTAAATACATATAAATATTAAATAATTAATAAATATTATTTCCATAAGGTGATAGCTTGATCATTACGGTACTATTAAATGGATATTAAAAAACTGTTTACGATATTATATATTCTTAAAAAAGAACACATTTTATCATTCTAAAAATATTAATAAAATAAAAAATAGTAAAATAAAATTCAACAAAATAAAGAAATAAAATAAAAATAACATTAATTGAAAATGACTATTTTAGTTATCATTTCTCAAACATTTTTTAGCATTTAGCAATTTAAAATAGACTATCAAGATTAATACATGATTTTATCCATTCACAAAATAGGAATTATGAGATAATTACTATTCGTTTTTATGCAAAAATAAGAAAGAGAAGGTTTATATTCAATGCGTTAATGTATAAAGAAAAAAAATGGTTAATACTTAAAAGAGCGACGGTATATTTTTGAAATTACTTCATTTACTGTCGTTACTCATGATACGCTTGAGCCTGTGCGCATTTTATTCTGCTGTGTGCGCGGGTTTCACAACGCGTGTGCGCGCGCACACGCGCACACCTTAGAGGGAACATTGCTCGCAACCACTCTTCTATCCAATTTATTACTACGCCCCTGATCCCATGAACATTAGTTTTTTCAACGAATCTTTAGTGCGGTACGGTGTCAAACGCTTTTTGAAAATCTAAATACACTACATCTACCCGCACGATGACTATCGTAAACTTCAACCACGCTTTGGGAAAATTCTAAAAGATTAGTTAAGCAAGATTCGTTTCGCCTAAAACCGTGCTGCGTATTTCTAATCAAGTTATGCAATTCTAAGTGTTCGACTATACGATCCCTAATTATCGATTCCAGTAGCTTACCTACAACAGACGTTAAACTGATTGGCCTATAATTTCCCGCCGCACTTTCATTGCCTTTCTTAAAAATAGGCGTTACATTTGCTAACTTGAAATTATCTGGTACGCACCCCTCAGAAATAAACGCATTAAAAATCTTTTTTAGCGCACAACAATGCTATCTTTTAATTCTTTTAGTTGTATGGGATATATGGAATCCGGCCCCGATGATTTAAGCATCTTCATTTTGCAAATATAGTGCAGTACCTCCCTTTCACTCACTACAATATTATCTAACGTATTACCATTATCGAAAGGTATTATGTCTATGACCGGAGGGATATTCGTTTCATCTTCTATTGTAAAAACTTACGTAAAATTTCGCTTAGCAGAGTAGCCATTTGCTTGTTCTCGAAAACTTCCTCACCCTGCAGAATTTCTCAACGGTCCCAACACGCTCTTTACCAGGTTCCTGTTGTTAACTTTTGAAAAACGTGCTTGTTTTTTTTTTGTCGTCACGAGCTATGGAAATTTCAACCATATATATATATATAATTATATATATATATATATATATATATATGTATATATACATATACAGGGTGTGCCTAAATTATCTTTCCTCTTTCTTTTAATTTACATGGCAAATAGGAAAGGTAATTTCAGAACACCCTGTATATATATATATAATATATATATATATATTATATATATATATATATATATATATATATATATATATATATAACTTCAAAATAGGAAAAGTAATGATATTAATGATGATGAAATGATACTCTTTTATGGTAAGAGATAAATCCCATAAGTACAATTTCATCAAGGTAAACCAAACCTCGAAGTAAACAATAAATTTTAAAACTAAAACATTTGGAAAAAAAAAACTAAAAATGATACACTTAATGGAAAGAATAATATAAAGTTAATAATAAAAGCTACCAAAAGCTAATACTAAAAAATTAAAATAAAAAGTACATGAAATAAGAGTAACAATGTTAATGTTTATTGGAGCTAAAGACAAACACTTTCATACCAATAAATCAATAGTCAAGAAGACATAAAGCAGGCCTAATAAATAATTATAATTTGGACAGTTCGAATGTCTGAGTTTTAAATTCTTCGCGCATGGCTTGTTACTTCAGGAAAGCTCGAGACGTTGCGTTAACGAACATTTGAGAAGCTGAGCATCTTGGTGGTAACTAATTATTATAATTAGGCCACAGTTGTGGCCCATAGATATTAGTGCAGAAAGTGTCTTTAGCTTTGCTTGTACAGAATAAGTTTAATAAGATGATCCATATCTTTAACTGAAGGGCTTGTTAATACCATACCATCATATAGACCAAGTTATTTATTCTCATGTCATCTATACAACATCCTACTCTTGCCTCATTATGAGAAGTAATGGATCATTCAATATACACGTTAAACAACAGAGGAGTGAGCAAGGAGCCTTGTCTAACTCCGCATGGGAACTAAAACATTCGGACAGTACACTATCCCATCCAACCATAAATGTCTGGTGGATGTACCAAAATTTCAAGATATTTAAAATATACAATGAAACATTCTCGTCTTTTAATTTTTGAAACAGAACATTATGATTCATTCTATCATATATTTTGCTTATATATAAGAAACAACTGTAAATAGTGGAATTACTGTCATTGTATTTAAATACAATCTCCTTGAGAAGATACGAGTAAATGCACAGGTCAGTTGACTGGGTCCTATTAAAACCAAACTGATTAGTAGACGTCCATAAATAATCATTTAGTTGGCATAGCAAAAGTTTCTGAAGTAGTTTTGAAAAACTGGATAGGATGCCCCCATATTTATTTTTGACAAGGGGTGTGATATACTGTATATCCTCCTAAACTCTGCAGAGACGTAACTATCAACAAGCATGGCTGAAAACAATAAGGAGATAGGAAGATGTATCACATCATTTGCATACTTTAAGTGTTCATTCGACAGGTTAACTATACCAGAGAAAGAACCTGTCTTTGACTCTTTAATGAGACTCTTAATTTCAGGCACTGAAGTCCCCGTATTTTCACTGATCCCCACCTCATGACGTTCCATTGCAGCCTACATTAAGATTAATTCTCCCCTCGCTGTTAAATATTTAAGCTGAAAATAAATGAATTTCACGATTTCCACTCGGAAATTATGTGCCAAGCGCTTTTATAAATTTCCTAAAATGTATTTTAGATTATATATTTTCGCGAGGTTCCACGAAATAATTAATTGACCATGTCCTATATATCTTAAGAAATATTCAAATGGCTTTTCACATGAGAAATAAATGGAACTCTTTGTAATATGAACATATTCCGGCTTGTCTTTCGTAAGATAGGACAGAACATACAATGTGTTATATATATATATATATATATATATATATATATATATGCGATAAATTTCACAATTAAACACGTGAAATGAATGAATGATGCAAACCCACAAGGAAAAAGAACAAATGATTCCAAGGCATTTCGTGTATTCAGAAGTACACCTCGTCAGGGAATGAAGGGAGAAGGCGAGATGCCCAAAATATATACAGCGGGACGGAAAAAAAAAGATCAGCACATAATTAACAAGTGTTAATGAGAGGCAGGTGGAATTTTAACAGGATATTGTCAATTTAGTTAGTTTATTAACGCCGTTAGTTGGCTCTATTTCCAAATCACATATTGTAAATAGTATGGATCTTATTGACAAACTGAAGTTTCCTAATGACCTTCATTTCAAACTGGTAAATTTTGATGTAAGCTCGTTATTCACAAAAGTCCCTGTTGATGACCTACTTGATTTTTTAAAAGATAAGATCTCTGAATATTCTTTCCCTGTTCAGCACAACAATCTTATTGAGTTAATTAAGCTTTGTGTCAAAGATTGTAAATTTCATTTTGGAAATAAGTTTTATGCTATGTCGTTTGGATTGACGATGAGAAATCCCCTCACCTGTTTAGCTAACTTATATATGGAATTTTTTTAAAGCAGAATTTTGCCTACGATTGTTAATTTTAACCTTGTTTGGTACAGTATATAGATGATATTTTATGCCTTTGGCCTAATAATTTGGGTGTTGACTATTTCCCTCTATTAAGTTCACGGTTGAAAGAGAAAATGATGGAAGCTTATCTTTTCTGGAGCTAAAAATTCGGAGATGCTCTAATCAGTTCAAATTTGAAGTTCATCGTAAGCCTACTAATAATAACTCTTATGTGCATTTTTATTCTGACCATCATCCCTCGATTAAATCTTCTATTTTCTCTGCTATGTTTCTTAGAGCATTGAGAGTTGTCAGTCCTGAATTTTGAAAGTCCGAGTTATGCAATATCACGAATATTGGTACTAAATTATGTTATCCTATTTATTTTAGATAACTGCCTTGGAAAGCCAAGAATAGACATTATAATAATGTAACTGTAAAGGAATTTGAGGTAAAAATATCCTTAGCCTACCTTACCATGTTAATTTTCAATATCTTCCGAATTTACTTTAAGCAATTAGCATCACTGTAGTCTTTAAGTATAATAATACTGTTAAATCACGTCAAATAAAGAATAGCCCAAATAATGTGGTTGGTTGTGTGTATTCGATCGGATGTACACAATGTAACTCAGTATATATAGGCCAAACGGGTAAAACGTTAGATATTAGGGTAAAACAGCATAAATATGCGTGTAGAACAGCTAATAATTCCAATGCTTTGTTTAACCATATGTATAGATGTAATCATAGCATCAAGTGGGATAATTCTAAAGCGCTGGTTAAAAACAGAGATATAATTGGAAGGAATATTCTAGAATGTGCATTTATCTATTTTAAAAATAATTTCAATAACAGTGCGGGACTGTATAAAATTGACAATATCCTGTTAAAATTCCTCCCCCCCTCTCATTAACTCTTGTTAATTATGTGCTAATCTTTTTGTTTCTGTCCCTCCGTATATATTATGGGCATCTCGCCTTCTCCCTTCATTCCCTGACGAGGTGTACTTCTGAATACACGAAAGGCCTTGGAATCATTTTCCTTTTTCGTTGTGGATTTGCATTATATATATATATATATATATAACGTAAAGAACGACGCTTGTATAGGAGATATTCCGCGCAAGACGAGAGAGAGAGAACGAAACAAATGAAAAAATGAGGTTTCTGCGAGTATGTAGAAGAATTACGGCATTTGGAAGAATGAGGCCCATGGTGTAATGGTATCGCATCTGACCGGCAATCGGAAGATCCCGGGTTCGATTCCCGGGTGGTTACCTCATTTTTTCATTTGTTTCGTTCTCTCTCTCTCGTCTTGCGCGGAATATCTCCTATACAAGCGTCGTTCTTTACGTTATTTATACTGCGTGTTCTTTGCAGTTGAATGTATATATATATATAATATAATTCAAATATTCTCCTATACAATAAATTTTTTTTACTATACTTAAAAACTTTCTTTATTTATATTTTATACTCTCTCTCTCTCTCTCTCTCTCTCTCTTCTCTTTGTTTCAATTAATTTCAATTTTTTTTTTCTTTACTTCTTTTTTCAATTTGGAAATTCTCCCTTTTTCAAAAAAAAAGAACATTTTTTCCAGTTTTACTTCTTTCTGTTCATACTTTTTTTGTACCTGTAGGATGAAAGCAATAAACTATTCTACGCCATTTTCGTGTACCGTCAACCTACCAAGTTTTATTAGAGTTCAAAGAAGAGCAGACAGGGGAAAAATACGAAAGTAAATATCATACCTAACACACACACACACACACATATATATATATATATATATATATATATATACCTTTGGTTTGCTTCCGCCAGAATTATTCATTCTGACGAAGGTCAAGCTTTTCACTCCACCTTAGACCTACAGTTTAACGTGGAATCCGAACCACGCCCCACCAGCAGCCCAGCGTCTTAACCACTAGGCCACACAGGGTACCTATTTATCTACCAACCACTTTCTTTACTGGGTGGAAGGATGAACAGCTGGGTTTTGCTACGCGCCGGCTGCCGTCACCGGGTCTCGATCCCGGGGCGATGAATTCGTAGTCAGCGACGCTAGCCACTACACCACCGAGGCGTGTGTATATATATATATATATTTAGGGTGTCTCTTATTTTCGAAGTGTTGATTTGTTTAGGTTGCGCCCCCTCAACCAGTTCCATTGGTTGTAAAAACATCACATATAAATTTCTTTTGGGATTGAACAATGTTTAGAGGTCGCACCCGCTTATTAAAGTTCATAAAATATAGCTATTATTTATGCAAATATTTGAAATTACTAGCAGTTGTCAAGTATACTAAACATATGTTTTTAATTAATTAATCATCATATTTATGATGAATTCAATTAAATGAATATATTAGAGATAATTATCAAGTTTAGCTGAAAATATTGCTTGATAAGCCAAGATCAACCTGTTTAAACATGCTTCATCAAGAATGCTCCAGATTATGTTGCAATTGTTTATTTGTCATCATTCAGTGTTCTGCTGTCATAAGTAAAAGGTGTGTAACTGTGTATCACTATACTTCTTTTTTGCTATTATCAGATAATAAACTATGTTATTTATATTTTTCACAATTATTTATACTGATTTTGTTATTAGTGTTTGAAAAAAATTTAATGAATTTAATGAAAAAATTAGAATTTATGCTCTTATACACATATTATGAAGTTTTAAACAATGTTGCTATTTGTCACAAAGAATCTTGTCAATCAAGAATCGTGAGGACTGGGAGTTCCTTCAACTGCAAAGACAAAAAGGTCGTCCTGGCTCAATCGGTGGTGTGGACATGTACATCTTCACCGCACAAAAAATGCAGTCAAACGGTTGGAAGCTGAGGCAGAGAGAAAAAGAAAGTCAGAATCTTTGATGGAGGCGTCTACTAGTCAAGTTGTACTGGCTTCTTCCACATCTTCCAGCAACACTGATGAAAGTGAGAATGAGGAGGAGGAGCCCAAAGGAGCTTGTGCTTTACCAAAATCTAAGAAAAAACGAGGCATGAAAAACATCATGACTATTCAGATGTCTGCTGCCCTGGATCGTACACAAATTTCCTCTAGAAAGGCAACATTTATCCTCGCAGAGGCAGCTAAAAGCTTTGGTTTGGACGCTTCAGATTACAACATAAACCAACATTCTATCCATCGCCTTCGAAATAAGAACCGAGCTCGTCATGCTAAAGAACTTAAGGAGCATTTCCATGGAGAATGTTCTATGACAGTCCACTGGGATGGCAAGATGATGGAGGACCTCACCTCGCACAAGCACATTGATCGTCTCCCAGTACTTGTGTCAGGACCTGGTGTTGAACAGCTGCTTGGTGTCCCCAAAATCCCAAACTCAACTGGAGAAGCACAAGCTGAAGCCGTCTTTAACTGCCTGAATGAATGGGGAATTACAGAGAGAGTAAAAGCAATTTGTTTCGATACAACAGCTTCAAACACGGGTCAATATAGTGGAGCCTGTGCTCTCATCGAAGCAAAATTGGGACATGATGTTTTGTACTTGCCTTGTAGACACCATGTTTTAGATTTATTTTTGGGAGCTGCATTTGAAGCAACATTGGGATCTACATCAACTGGTCCAGAGATATTGATCTTTAAGCGTTTTCGTGACAATTGGACTTCTGTTGATCAAAGCCAGTTCCAAACAGGTGAGACAGACACGATTACTAAAGAAGCAATTATCCAGTCTAAAACTGAACTAATTCAGTTTGCTAGATCCCAGGCACCTATGCTACGGGATGACTATCAAGAACTTTTGGATCTGTCCATCATCTTTCTTGGAGGTGTCCCCAATAAAGGCATCAAGTTTCGTGCACCAGGTGCCATGCATCGAGCTCGCTGGATGTCCAAAGCGCTCTATTCTATCAAGATGTGGCTTTTTCGAAACCAGTTCAAGATGACTAAGACTGAAGAACGAGGAATTCGATATCTTTCCCTTTTTTCTGTTCTCATCTATATGAAGGCTTGAACAACATCCTCACTCCCTATTGAAACCCCATTTAATGACTGGCTCCTTATGAGGTCATTGATTAATTATCCTAACAAAAAGATTTCTGATGCAATTAAAAAAAAGCTCTCTAACCACTTATGGTACCTGTCTGAAGAAGCAGTTGGTCTTGCTTTCTTTGATGAGCGAATTACTACAGATGTAAAGAAACGCATGGTAAAGGCATTAGAAGATGAGTCCACTGATAGACCACCCAAGCGTCCTCGGATTCCTGAATCGACCTTCTGCTCTGGTGAAGGACTACACCAACTTGTTACAAGAAATACTAGAGAATTCTTTACTAAGCTGAATTTGCCAGAAGGATTTCTGAACAAGGCACCCAGCACTTGGACATCCAACAGTGAATATTTAAGGGCCAGAGCTATTGTTGCAGCTCTATCTGTTGTAAATGACCGGGCAGAACGTGCAGTAGCTTTAGTTCAAGAGCTGAATAAGAAATTGACAGTGGGGGAAGAGCAGCTCCAGTTCCTGCTCCAAATTGTTGCAAAACACCGCCAGAGTCACCCAGTTCCATCAAAAACTGTTCTTCTCAAAAATAACCATCAATGAGGTCGCACCTTAAAATACACCATATTGTATAATCATTGTATATTAAATAAATGTTGTATAAGGAAATAATGCTAATTAAAGTATGTAAATAGCACTGGCATTTTGAATTTATCTCTATATAATAAACTAATGGTTTTTTTTTGTAGCAATGCTTCATTGCTGATTGTATATAAAAAAAGAGCCAGGAAGGATTTTGGATAGGAGAAAAAGGATTGGGATAAAGAAGGATTGAGGACCAAAGGATGGATTATAACAACATCAAGGATAGGTTAGAAAAGGATCAATGATAAATAAGAAGGCCTATACTTATAAAAACGAATCAAACTAAAAAAAGAAGGAAGGAATTATGTGTATAATGAGCATAATCATATGTCAGGAGCTATTATGCCATGGTCACCATTTTTATTAGCCGGGGGCGACCCCTAAATATGAGCCAATTTGTGTCAAACTTTCAAGTTTTAGTTTTTATGCTAAATGGAACTATTTTAGGGGGCGCAGATAAAATAATTCAACATTTCAATTTTTGACTACCCAATAAGAGACACCCTAATATATATATATATATATATATATATATTATTTTTTTTTTTTAACTGCAAACAACACGCAGTATAATTAATGTAAAGAACGACGCTTGTGTAGAAGAGCGTCCGCACAAGATGAGGAGAGAGAACGAGCAAATAAAAAATGAGGCACCTCCCAGGAATCAAACCCACGATCACCCAATTGCCGGTCGGATATGCTAACTACTGCACCAAGGTTCCCGATCAGTCACAACTCGTAATTCTCCTTCATACGAGCGGAATTGAATGCCCTGAGGGGGCATCTTCTCATGCCGTACATTACGAGTTGTGACTGATCGGGGACCTTGGTGCAGTGGTTAGCATATCCGACAGGCAATTGGATGAACCCGGGTTTGATTCCTGGGAGGTGCCTCATTTTTCATTTGCTCGTTCTCTCTCCTCATCTTGTGCGGACGCTCTTCTACACAAGCGTCGTTCTCTCTCTCTCTTTCTCTCTTCTCTCTCTCTCTCTCTCTCTCTCTCTCTCTCTCTCTATATATATATATATTATATATATATATATATATATGGAGAGAGAGAGAGAGAGAGAGAGAGAGAGAGAGAGAGAGAGAGAGGGTTACGGAAATACGTCATTTCCATTTTCAGTGTTGCCAGAGAGCTTCCATGCAAAAATGGCAGGTGTGAAATTTTAATAAAATAAATGATTTATAATAATGACTTATAATATAATAATTTGTAATAATTTAAATTACGTTATTCTCTTTTAATACACTACTCTCATAAACACCTTTAAAGTTATTTCAAAATATATATATATATATATATATATATATATATATATACAGGAAACGTTGAAACGTTATAAAGATGTATGGGATTTTGAAGCTGTGTTCCTTGTGCAGGTTTTCACGAATTTCTTTGAAGGTGAAGTGAGAAAATTTGGAAGATTCTTAAGAGAAAGTTTGGACCCACAGAACTGAGTATGCCGCTGACAACTAAACATAGGATAAGAATGATACGCTTCTTCCTGGACTGTAAGTCGGTGATTGAGACTCAAAAACGTTCACACTCACAGCGCACCACGCTGAACATTTTACACTGTGGAGAGGTTTCTCTGCAATTTCTTCAGGAAGAACATCTCCTCAAAACTTGCAATTCTGTGAGTTCATTAAACCACTCAACGAAAGGGACCCTCGCCTGTAAACCACAAGTTATTGATCCAGTTTCCGGTCTCAGTTATCTTTTAGCTAAACCAGATGCACATGTCCACTCGAGCAAGTTTGTCGGAATCAGTTACCTTTTGCACCACTTGGATTTTATAGGGGAACCTCTTTTAGTCTAATTTTATGATTCTCCGAACGGATGTGGCCGACAACGTAGTTCCTGTAACCGACACCGATGAAGTTTTTTGGAACTCTGTGTCACTGACTGCCGAACAGATTCAATGTTTACCCGAGTCCAGATGTTCCCTTATTTTGATTTAAAAGTGTCCCATTGTTTCTGAACTTCTTAATAATTCTGTGAAACGTGTTATCAGTCGGCTAAGTTTGCACGTTGAAGTGACGACGGAAATGTCTTTGAATGTCAACCACCGTCTTGCAGTCCTAGAAGAATTTTATCACTTTTATCCCCTCTTCATTTGTCGCCGGTATTCTCAGTACTATGGGCCCAAATTTTATCTTAAGAATCTTCCAACATTCCCAACAAATGCTAAATAAATTCGTGAAAACCTGCCCGAGGAACACAAAACACTGTGCAACAAATTTTGTTTATGTTGATTTTTCGATCTTTTCTATACAGTGCCCGCGAAAAGTATCCGATCACTCAAGAAAATACAATATTTTCCCTTGATATTCAGAGACACGTAATTCACTTTCTATTTGTTCTAGCGACATCTGGTAACTTTGAGGTTGCTCGCTGATATGAGAGCTATCCAACGCATTCTCAAATTAGTGTTCTGGTAGCCTTCGTTGCGGGTGGCTGTGTCTCAAATTTGTCAGATTTCACTGTTTGTGTAAATTTCTTGATATTTTTTTTTTTTTTACAGAAAGTGGTGTAAATAAAATTTATATAATGTGTGCTAAAAAACAACTTAAGAGTGATTGTCGAGGTGCTATTGTTGCTTTGCATGCATGTGGGAAATCACAGAGACAGATAGCTAAGGAATTAAACATATCCCAAAGTACCGTTAATTTATGGGTTTCACGGGCTAAGAACAATGGTGGCCTAACCACGCCAGTCCCTAAAAAACGATCTGGCAGACCGAGAAAAACAAATTCGCGAACAGACAAACTTATGAAACGTTTAGTATTGAAAAACCCAACAATAACTGCGAAAGAAATAAAATTTAATATGAATAATTTGTTATCTGGTGTTTCTGAACGAACTATCCAGGAGCGGCTCCAAAAAGAACTCGGATTACCATCTCGCCATGCTGCTAAGAAACCGTTCATTAATGAAAAAATGCGTAAAAAACGTGTCGCATTTTGTAAAAAATACATTCATTGGACTGTTGATGACTGGAAGAAGGTTTTATTTAGCGATGAGTCGACATTTTTGACATTCAGAAGTTGTCCAAAAAAGGTTCGCCGGCCTATTGGCTCAAATAGGATGGACCCTAAATACACCCTAAAGACAATGAAACACCCTCCAAGTGTGATGGTTTGGGGTTGTTTTCGGTTACTATGGGCGTGGAAACTTATATTTTCTTCCGAAGAACACAACTATGAATGGTGCACGGTATTTAGCAATGCTACAGGATAAACTTCCAATGGCAATGGCAATCCAAAGGACAAAACATACATGCATGATGGTGCACCATGTCACAGGGCCAAAATAGTGACAAAATGGATTACTGACAATAAATTTGATATTTTGGATTGGCCTGGTAATAGTCCAGATCTCAATCCGATAGAAAATCTGTGGCTAATAATAAAAATAAGGTTGAATGCCACGACACTGGCTCAGTCGAAAATTACAAGAGGCCATCAAAAGGTATGGTGCAAGGAAATATCAGTGGAAGTTTGTCAAAACTTGATTAAATCCATGCCAAAACGTCTAGAACAAGTCATCCAAACCAAAGGACAGATGACAAAATACTAATATAAGGTTAGTATACATTTAAACATTGTTTTTTATGTAAAAAATACAAATTTCAAGGGTGATCGGATACTTTTCGCGGGCACTGTATGTTTCGGCCACGCTGATTACAGATTCGGAAAACTATAGTTTTTATCATATGGTCAAATTTAGAAACCTTACTTTTTCGCCATTTTAAGGCATTTTTCTGAGATAGCAAAAGTAATTTCAAGTGCAAAATTCAAAATGTCCCCAAAACGGGTTTATTGGTAATGTTTTTATTGGTTAAGGCCCATTATTAAATATTTGTATACATTTGGTTTCTTATTTCTGTTTATAAAATGTTTTTTTTATTTTCCAGATATTTGAATTAGAATTATATGGTGATGGCTACCAATAGGCCCTGCAGACACTCTGCAGATTTATTTTGTTATGTTTGCGGCCATTACATCAATTCAAAGCAAGTAAAGCGCAAAATTGACACAGGAACGAAGTTTTGTACAGCATTTCACGCTTACTTTGGTATGCCCATGGGCGATCAAGATAAATCATGGGCACCTCACTTTTGCTGTGGAAGCTGCCGTTCCACATTAGAAGGATGGCTGCGAGGTACCGGAAAAGGCATGCCATTTGCTATTCCTCGCATTTAAAGGGAGCAAACCAATCACCACGATGATTGCTACTTCTGCATGGTAGACATTTCACTCTACAAGAGAGGTAAAAGTCGAAAAAAAATGTCCTATATCCAAATATCCCATCTTCTATTGCCCCAGTCTCCCATAATGAAAATTTACCCGTTCCATGCTCACCCACCATGGAGGAAATAAAAGAAACGTCTTTAATATCCTCCGATAAAGATGAAGATGCTGACTTCGAGGCAAGCTCCAATACGTCACCCCATTTCCCCAACCAAAAAGACATAGACGACCTAGTCAGGGATATGAACCTTACGAAAACCAATGCAGAAATTATGACGTCCCGCCTTAAAGAGTGGAATCTTTTGGATCCAAGTGTCAAGATCTCTTTCTACAGGAATAGGCATTTGCGATACGCTTCTTTCTACTCCTGTTTTGCATCGAGCTCTCTTTGCTACTGCTGTGATGTGAATGGCCTTTTTGCTGAGATAGGAATTGAATACAGCCCTGCTGATTGGCGTTTGTTTATTGACAGTTCAACTAGAAGTTTAAAAGGCGTCCTACTACATAATGGAAACATGTTTCCATCTATTCCTGTGGCTCATTCGGTTGAATTGAAGGAAGAATATGAAAATGTAAAGCAGTTGCTAGACAAAATAAACTACAGTGAACATAGCTGGGATGTATGTGGAGATTTCAAAATGCTAGGATTCCTGCTTGGACTACAGGGCGGTTACACTAAATATTCGTGTTTCCTCTGCCTTTGGGGCAGCAGAGCAGATGGTGAGCACTTTGTCAGAAAGGAATGACCAGTGAGAAATGAGCTTAATCCAGGCAAACACAATGTTCTTAACAAAGCCCTTGTTCCAACAGACAAAACTTTGCTACCCCCGTTACATATCAAGCTTGGTTTTATTAAGCAATTCATCAAACCTTTGGATGCTGAAAGTGATGATCTTTATCATATACGTTCAATGTTTCCCAAACTTTCTGAAGCTAAAATCAAGGGAGGCATATTTGTTGGACCTCATGTCAGACGCAAGTTAGCACCTAAAGAGTTAGAAGAAAAAATGACAGCTCTTGAAAAAATGCTTGTCAGTCATTTCGTTTGTAGTTCATGGATTTTTAGGTAACAAGAAGAACGACAACTACAAAGAGCTAGTAGAAAATCTACTCAGACACTTTCAAAGGTTAGGTTGTAGAATGTCCCTGAAGTTACACTATCTGGACTCGCATTTAGAATTCTTCAGACCAAATTTGGGTGACGTAAGTGAAGAACATGGTGAACGTTTTCACCAAGATATCCAAACCATGGAGAGGAGATATCAGGGAAAATGGGACGAAGCTATGATGGGCGACTATATCTGATGTTTAATACGAGATAATCCACGGGACTACAAGAGAAAAAGTCGCTCAAATGTACATTTTTAAGCATTATCCGTTTAGATTTGAGCATATTTGTGTGCATATTATATTTGGGTGCATTATATATACATTATATACGCATTATATATACATTATATACAATATATGGTCATCCCATAAGTAATGCGACATTTTTTAATTTTTTTTTTCCATTTTTATCATTATTTTACGGATAGAAATCAAACAACTTTGAAGTTATTTATATTTAAATAATATTTATTTAAATATAAATAACTTCAAAGAGTTGTTTGATTTCTATCCGTAAAATAATGATAAAAATGGAAAAAAAAAAAAATTAAAAAATGCCGCATTACTTATGGGATGACCTAATATATATACAGGGTGTCCCAGAATTAACTATCTATTTCAATGAAATCGGACAAATTTTTTAAAAACACACTTTTATTTATGTTTATCATGTTTAATATGTGTTAAAAATGTATAAATTTCTAAAAAAATTTCATAATTTTATTTCATAATTTTTTCATTATCTGGTCCAATGAAAGACCGTCTGAAGTCATAGAATGGCAAAGAGACTCTCCAAAAGTTAACGTGTGGCTTGGAATGACCAAATCCAAAATTTATGGTGCTCCATCTTGTTGAAACACAACATTATCAAGAATGCCATCATCAACAAGCTGTGGTTCGAGAAACTGCTGAAGCATATCAAGGTAGACGGTACCTGTTACAGCTGCTTCCGCAAAGAAGACTGCGCCATAAATTTTGGATTTGGTCATTCCAAGCCATACGTTAACTTTTGGAGAGTCTCTTTGCCATTCTATGACTTCAGACGGTCTTTCATTGGACCAGATAATGAAAAAATTATGAAAATAAAATTATGAAAAAAATTAAGAAATTTATACATTTTTAACACATATTAAACATGATAAACATAAATAAAAGTGTGTTTTTAAAAAATTTGTCCGATTTCATTGAAATAGATAGTTAATTCTGGGACACCCTGTACATTATATACCTTTAAATATGAAATATACTTATTTTCCTTTCCTTTTGTTCACTGTGATTTTGCTCTCTGATAAGCCACTAGGTACAAAAAATAGATTATGGTTTTCAGAAGAAACTACAGTTTTCACGAGAAAACTAATGGATTTTTTAATTCAGCGCAACCAAAAACATAAAGAAACACCAAAAAAGAATAAGATAAACACAAATTTTCCAAAATTTTGATACATAGTGTAATTCAGGCATTATCTATAAAATGGGTTGTAAACAATATGACTTCTTTTACATTGGAGAGACGGGAAAAGACTTGAACACGTTTGTAAAACAACAGTAATACTCAGTTAGAACGGGACAGTCGTCGAATGCCCTTTTTGTCCATTTGTCCATTTGTCTTCATTTTTGTTTCACTCAAGCAACATTGTTAATAGAAACAGTCTTGAGTCTGCCATTATTCAACTTACAAATAATTTCAACCTTAGCCATGGCCTGTTTTTCGTTCGATCCTGTTATTTTGAATTCATTCAGAACAGCTTTAGATAGGAAGGGCAAAGTGCTAAAACTCTGGTAGCTATTCCACGTGAATTGTATGCTCCTCCTAAAACATTTTCTGCACCAATCATATTATTTTGTTTTTTCTTCGTGATCTTTATAATCTCAATCTTGTTATTAATATCAGTGTTCCTGAGGATGTCAGTAGACGAAAGCGCTTGAGCACTATATATGTGTGTGTGTGTGTGTGTGTGTGTGTGTGTGTGTGTGTGTGTGTGTGTGTGTATTAAATGTGTGCTACCTCGTAACTACTGCTACTAATAGGTTTAACTAAACTTCGTTTCGGAGTAATTGTTTATAAGACCCTCTGAGAGACTATCAGAGAAGACTTCAACAAAATGGACACAAAATCCTCCTAAAAGGGGATCCTGATAGGATTTTTCTTCGTTTTATTAATTAAAAATTTGTACGCTTTTTTGTTTCCTGAAAGTTTATAGACTTATTTACTGTTGTTATTTTGAACTTAACAGCAGGGCATATCAGAAGGAGCGGGGCTAGGAGGGCCCTTTGGCCTGGACCTCAAGCTTAAGAGGGGGGGGCCTCAAATTTAGAAACTTTCAGGTTTGAATATAATATTTTGCAGTGAAAGTAATAATTGGGTTTAGCTATGGGCCTCAAAAGCTGGAAGTGGCCCGGGCCTCTCTGGACTTCTGAGAGGGCCTGCTTAACAGTATCGACTTTCATTCCATTTTACATTGCTTTTAAAACATACAAAATAATAAAGCGAAATATTCCAACAAAATCGAAGAAGATTTTCAACAGTAAAAACTAAAAGATTTTCAACTGTAAAGTTTGCATAAATTATTTGTATTCGAGACCAGTAAAGAAGAAAGAGGGAAATACTGTAAAGCGTTCTCCCATTCTTAGATTTGTAATAAATGTTCGTAACATCTTTTATGCAAAGTACAGAATATAAGCTAAGGTTTTTCGCACTGAGTAAATTTCTAAGGTTTAGTTTTTAAAAGAAAAATATTAATATTTATTTCAATATTTCTTCTTTGTATTATTTCCGTAACTTTATTTTCATTGTTGATTTTTGGGCTTGGAGAGACTTTTTAAAATCTTCTTAGTTTTTAGCGTGTTGACTGTTGACGTTAAGTTTCGTACATGATAATAAATATATATATATATATATATATATATATATATATATATACTCGTAACCTCGTAGCAGTTTCGTGCGTTTGTCTTTCTTCACACGAAGGTAAAGCTGGTGGCCACCACCTCTAAGCCTGGCTTGGTAAAGGAGCGGGTTGCTCTCATGCGATCTCCATCGCATATAGCAAGGCACATCCGGCTCATCTGGTTTCGTCCTGAGCCAGGCATCTAGGTTACTTTTGAAGATTTCAACTTTGTCCCCTGTGACGTTCCTGAGGTCTTTTGGAAACTAGTTAAAAAGTCTTAGTCCCCTGACAACCAAGTTATTTTCTTTCAGTGCTGAGGGTGTCTTTTGTCGGGCCTTTAGTTTCGGAACACTACACATTCTATGTTTCCTATTTTCCAGTGTTGTTTGGGTGTTAATTTGGCTTAGTTTGAGGTTAGGTACCAGTTTTTAGATCATTTTCAATATGTAAATTATGGTGTATCTCTCTCTCTCTCTCTCTCTCTCTCTCTCTCTCTCTCTCTCTCTCTCTCTCTCTCTCTCTCTCTCTCTCCTCTCTCTCTCTCTCTCTCTCTCTCTCTCTCTCTCTCTCTCTTCTCGTTTCCAGCGAATACAGATTTAATTTACGTAGTTTTTTCCAGTAGTTGAGTTCTTTGCAGCCATCAATCTGGGCTGTGAAATTTCTTCGAATTTCTTCTAGTTTATTAATTTCTTCCCTTTTATATGGGGACGTTAAGACTGAGCAGTATTCAAGTTTTGGTATGATCAGTGTTTTAAGCAGGAAGATCATTACTTTCTTGTCCCTTCTTTTAAAGGTTCTCGTTATCTGTCCCGCGACTCTTCTTGCTTTGTTTATTGCTATCTGATTTTGTGTCTCAAATTTCTCATCGTCGGTCATTATAACCCCTAAATCTATTGCTTTCTTGTTTCTCTGAATTTCCTGTCTATTTGTGACATAATATGCTATCTGTTTTAGCTCCTCATTTCGGACCATTTGTATATTCTGTTCGTGTCCCTCTGTGGGTCCTACACTTCTTTTGTATCACTGATTTTTCTGCTGAGTTTTGTATCGTCTGCAAAGGATGTCACTATAATGTTGTTGGTTGCTTCATTGTTTATGTCTGTTAGCATGATAATGAATAGAAGTGGGGCCAATACTGCTCCTCGTGGTACTGAGCTGCGTACTTCTGATTCTGATTCTGATATGGTGATATATCTTGGATTTTATATACTATATATATACAAGGAGTTACAAGGAGTTACAAGGAAAAGAAGTACCTCAAAAGGCCTTGCGGCCCATACCGAGGAGGTACCAATGGCAACGGGTGCCACGGAAAATTTTCTACACACTCAAATAGTGTGCAAAATTTGGTCTAAACTTTTCTTGAACTGATCCACAGAGGAACTGTTCACAACTTCCGAAGATAACCTGTTCCATGTGTCACAGATCTTATACGTAAAGTAATTCCCACACACACTAGTCCTAAACCGTTTCAAATCCAACTTCCAACCATTGTTGCGAGTTGGGTTATCATTTAAACTAAACATACTTCTAAAATCGACATCGTTGAACCCTCGTAAGAGCTTGAAAACCTCGATCAGTTGACCGCGCAGCCTCCGAGTTTCAAGCGAAAAGAAGTTCAGGGCGCGTAACCGTCGATTGTAGCCCATATGCCTAACGGAAGGGATTAACTTTGTGGCCCTCGCCTGCACTCGCTCCAGCCTCTCAATATCTTTCCTGAGGGTGGGCGACCAGAACTGCACAGCATACTCCAGGTGCGGCCGAACAAGGGAATTGTACAGTGAGAGCACAATCTCCTTGTTCCGAACTGAAATTGCCTCCTGATATAACCCAATAGTTTCTGGGCTTTCTTTTCCACCTCTACACACTGTTTCGTAAACTTAAGGTCGCTGCTAATTAGCACACCCAAGTCCTTTTCTAAATCAGTCACCTCGATATTACTACCCAACATCGAGTAGTCCGACTTGGGATTGGCGTAGCCAATGTGCATCACTTTGCATCTACCAAAGTTAAACCGCATTTGCCATTTTTCGGACCACTCTCCTATCCTACCTAGGTCCGCACGCAGTTCCTCGATCGCTTCGGGCGTCCCAACATTGGCCCCAAGCTTGGTGTCATCAGCGAATTTGGCGATCCGACTGACGATGCCACCGTCGATATCATTTATGTAAATGATAAACAACAGTGGCCCCAAAACGGAACCCTGAGGAACCCCACTAGTGACCGAGGCCCAACCCGAACTAGCCCCTTTAATTACCACCCTCTGCCGCCTATTCCTCAGCCAGTTTTCAATCCACCTACCTATTTCCCCACCGATACCCAGCGCACGCACTTTCGCCATTAGCCGGCGGTGAGGTACCTTATCAAAGGCTTTCTGAAAGTCGAGATAAAGTATATCAATCGCCCTACTCTTATCGTACTCACTCAACATGACTTGGAAAACTCGAGCAAGTTGGTGAGACACGACCTATGCCGTCTAAACCCATGTTGGGAGTCCCCAAGCAGCTTGTAGGGATCCAATGGTCAACGATCCTATCAGCTATTATCCCTTCTAATAATTTACCTACAACTGAAGTGAGACTAATGGAACGATAGTTCCCTGGACTTTCGTGATCCCCTTTCTTAAAGATAGGGGTCCGTTGGCTTCCCTCCAGTCACCAGGCACCTGGCCCATCTCCAACGATTTGTTGAAGACTGTAGCCAGGTGGGGAGCCACCTGGTCGCGCACTTCTCGCAACACTCTGGGGGAAACTGGTCTGGCCAGGAGCCTTAAACGCGCTCAGTTTGTCTATTCTATCGGCAAGACTGTCGCGGTACATCTAACACATCCAGGCCAGCACCTTCGTGCCTCACGCCTGGCTCGGGGATGACGCGGGTATCCTCCCTGGTGAACACTCCGCAAAGTACTCATTAAGCACATTAGCGATGTCCGCGTCGGAGGTCCGCAGACCGCCGCTTCCGTCCTTTAACGGTCCTATCATGCTTCTAATGGGCTTTCTACTATTAACATAACTGAAGAATTCCTTAGGGTTCCCCTTGCAGAGGCTTGCCACCCATAGTTCTTCGTTACGTTTCGCTAGCCTAACCTTCGCCTTCACTTCCCTACACAGGCGGACATACGCTTCAGTGTTCTCGTGGGAACGATTGGCCTTTGCCCTCCTATACGCTACTTTCCTATTTCGGAGAGCCGAAGCGATGTCACGATTGAACCACTTAGGCTGCGTTGAAGCAGGGGTGACCGGTTTTGAGGGTATGGCAGCAGACTGCAGCACCATAAACTCGTCCCGGAATGCACTCCACACTCCCTCAACATCACCGCCAACCTCTAACCCCATCTCTCCTACGCTATCCCTGAGGCTAACAAGTTCGCCCGCCGGAGATCGAGCTTACTGCCTCTCGAGTTACTACGTTTCACCCGAGGGACGCACACACGAAACCTAATAAGACCGTGATCACTCCCGCCCAATAATTCGTCAACGGTGAGGCCAGTGACGAGGTTGTCTTCGGTCGTGAATACTAAGTCTAGAACGCTTTCGCCTCGTGTAGGCTCGTTGACCCACTGAGTGAGGAAGTTCTCATCAGCAAAGTCAACTAGCCTCCTCCCTTCAGCATCGGCAGTCCTGTTTTCCCACTTATGCCGCGACAGTTGAAGTCTCCTAAAACTACACACACCCTATCCCCTAGCAGGCTACTGAGTTCGGTGTACAGGGCTGTATCCTCCTCGAGGAGATGCGGAGGTCTGTACACCAGATTAACCTATAGTTCGTCCCTCCCACGTTCAGATCGACGCCAAGCAGCTCCCGTTCCGACCGGAACTGGCAGTCAACCGGACTCAACGTGTCCCTGACGTATATTAGTACCCCACCCACCTCCCCACGGGTGCGGTCTTTGCGAAACATTCTATACCCGGGAATTTCGAACTCCCCAACGTAGTCCCTACGATCAGTATGAATCCAGGACTCGGTGATAGCAACGATATCCCGGTATTCTGATGCTAAGAGCGCCCGTAGCTCGCCAAACTTGTTCCTGATCGACCTAGCATTAAAAAGCATTGCACGGAGGGAGAGAGAGAGAGAGAGAGAGAGAGAGAGAGAGATGTACTCCAATTACTGTTTCGCGTATAACTCCTCCACAACAATTCCGTAATTTTTGTAACATTATTTACAAAAACTTTCCCTATAACGTTGCCACGATTTTTTGTCATTAACTTTCTTGTAACTTTTTCACGTGTAACTCTCTGGTAACAATTTATTAAAAATGAACAGTATTTTCGAAGGAAAATTGAAACGCACAAAGCGGTAAATAAGATATTTAATAATCTTTTATGGCATAAAAAATATTTAAATTAAACAAAAATAATTAAAACGAAAAATGTAATAACACACACACACACACACACACACACACACACACACACACACACACACATATATATATATATACAGGGTGTCCCGTAAGTCTGGACCCATAGGGAAAAATAATAAAATTACAAAATAGTCCAAAATTTATTACATAATCTGTTCAAAGTGTCCGCCGTTGTGTCGCACACATAGTTGAAGACGCAATCTCCACTGCGACAGCACTTTCTGAATCACAGTCGCAGAAATTTCTTGACACGCCTCCACAATGCGTGCTTTAAGGTGGAAAATGTTCTGAAGTTTGACCTCGTACACTTTGGCTTTCAAGTGGCCCCACAATAAACTCCAGCGGAGTAAGATCATAATAAAAAATAATAAAAATAATAATAAAAATAATAAAAAAATATATTATAAATAAATTTTTGGACTATTTTGTAATTTTATTATTTTTCCCTATGGGTCCAGACTTACGGGACACCCTGTATAATATATATATATATATGTTAAACACAGACCGTGCATGGAACAAGGAACTCTTATGGGAAAATTAAATCCACTATAGTCCGAATAAGTAATGGTAAATGACAAATACCATAGTTTTTTTCCTTTTTCATGATTTTAGCCCGACGTGGGCAACGGGTCTCTCGCAAAGAGATCCCATAAATATAGCTTCCCTCACCAGCTATCTGCAAAGCAGACAGGATCCAGCTTTAAACCCTAGATCCACGTCCCAAAGCTGGATCCTGTCTGCTTTGCAGATAGCTGTGAGGGAAGCTATATTTATGGGATCTCTTTGCGAGAGACCCGTTGCCCACGTCGGGCTAAAATCATGAAAAAGGAAAAAAACTATGGTATTTGTCATTTACCATTACTTATTCGGACTATAGTGGATTTAATTTTCCCAGAAGAGTTCCTTGTTCCATGCACGGTCTGTGTTTAACATATAATGTTCTCAGGGAACCATTCTGAGTTTGTGTATACTAAACGGACGTGTTTCGTGCCTTGAAAAGTGGACGCTCAATGTCCCGGTTGAGGTTTAAGTTTTGGTTTTTTTTGGCTAAAAATACAATAGTTACCCCTTTTTTTCTTTGATTTATTCAACACGACGTGAATGCAACGAGTCTTTTACTTATATAGAGGTTCTGAGTGTAGGGATCTAGGCTTGCTTTAAAACCCTAGATCCACGTCCCAAAGCTGGATCCTGTCTGCTTTGCAGATAGCTGGTGAGGGAAGCTATATTTATGGATCTCTTTGCGAGAGACCCGTTGCCCACGTCGGCTAAAATCATGAAAAAGGAAAAAAACTATGGTATTTTCATTTTACCATTACTTATTCGGACTATAGTGGATTTAATTTTCCCAGAAGAGTCCTTGTTCCATGCACGGTCTGTGTTTAACATATAATGTTCTCAGGGAACCATTCTGAGTTTGTGTATACTAAACGGACGTGTTTCGTGCCTTGAAAGTGGACGCTCAATGTCCCGGTTGAGGTTTAAGTTTTGGTTTTTTTTTGGCTAAAAATACAATAGTTACCCCTTTTTTCTTTGATTTATTCAACACGACGTGAATGCAACGAGTCTTTTACTTATATAGAGGTTCTGAGTGTAGGGATCTAGGCTTGCTTTAAACCCTAGATCCACGTCCCAAAGCTGGATCCTGTCTGCTTTGCAGATAGCTGGTGAGGGAAGCTATATTTATGGGATCTCTTTGCGAGACCCGTTTGCCCACGTCGGGCTAAAATCATGAAAAGGAAAAAACTATGGTATTTGTCATTTACCATTACTTATTCGGACTATAGTGGATTTAATTTTCCCAGAAGAGTTCCTTGTTCCATGCACGGTCTGTGTTTAACATATAATGTTCTCAGGGAACCATTCTGAGTTTGTGTATACTAAACGGACGTGTTTCGTGCCTTGAAAAGTGGACGCTCATGTCCCGGTTGAGGTTTAAGTTTTGTTTTTTTTGGGCTAAAAATACAATAGTTTACCCCCTTTTTTCTTTGATTTATTCAACACGACGTGAATGCAACGAGTCTTTTACTTATATAGAGGTTCTGAGTGTAGGGATCTAGGCTTGCTTTAAACCCTAGATCCACGTCCCAAAGCTGGATCCTGTCTGCTTTGCAGATAGCTGGTGAGGGAAGCTATATTTATGGGATCTCTTTGCGAGAGACCGTTGCCCACGTCGGGCTAAATCATGAAAAGGAAAAAAAAAACTATGGTATTTGTCATTTACCATTACTTATTCGGACTATAGTGGATTTAATTTTCCAGAAGAGTTCCTTGTTCCATGCACGGTCTGTGTTTAACATATAATGTTCTCAGGGAACCATTCTGAGTTTGTGTATACTAAACGGACGTGTTTCGTGCCTTGAAAAGTGGACGCTCAATGTCCCGGTTGAGGTTTAAGTTTTGGTTTTTTTTTGGCTAAAAATACAATAGTTACCCCCTTTTTTCTTTGATTTATTCAACACGACGTGAATGCAACGAGTCTTTTACTTATATGAGTTCTGAGTGTAGGGATCTAGGCTTGCTTTAAACCCTAGATCCACGTCCCAAAGCTGGATCCTGTCCGCTTTGCAGATAGCTGGTGAGGGAAGCTATATTTATGGGATCTCTTTGCGAGAGACCCGTTGCCCACGTCGGGCTAAAATCATGAAAAAGGAAAAAAAAAACTATGGTATTTGTCATTTACCATTACTTATTCGGACTATAGTGGATTTAATTTTCCCAGAAGAGTTCCTTGTTCCATGCACGGTCTGTGTTTAACATATAATGTTCTCAGGGAACCATTCTGAGTTTGTGTATATATATATATATATACTATATACACACAGTATATAGAAGTTTTTGGCTTCCTGGATGGTATAGTTGTAAGATGTCGGAGTCAGTGCGTGGATTTGACACGTGAGTACGAACCCTCCTTCAGGCTCCACACTTTACTTTAGTCTTCGTATATATATATCGGGTGATTCATAAATCTGTTACCACTGTAATGGTGAAATATTTTCTGTGTTTCAGATTGTTGATTTGTGAAAATATGGGGTATGGTCAAGGATAGGGTACAGTATATGCAACAAAACCTCGTAATGTCAATGATTTCAAAGAAAGAATTTCCACTGTTAATTTCCAATGTGTAATTGTGTAAAATAACCTCAAATAAAAAAAACATCACAGGTTACTGTGGTTTGTAGTTATTTTTTATTCACCATTATATTGGTAACAGACTTATGAATCACCCTGGTATATATATATATATATATATATATATATATATATATATATATATATATATATATATATATATATATATGCTGAAAGTAGTATTAAAATTAAACCACTTCTAACCCACATTTTTTCCTTTTTCAATACCTTCAAAGTTACATATATTTCGTTTGCAATTTATTTCAGAACAGTTTAAGATATTTAAGATCTACAGATTTACAGAAACTAAGGCTAACAAAGACCCTATTAGAGATTTGATTGAAGGTAAATGAAAAATAAAAATTGTAGTTCAGAATTTGATTTGTGAAAAGGAAAATATATTATTTTTACGAAGAAAATCTTTGGAAGTATCGAAAAAAATTACATTAATAAATTTAACAATAGCACATCACACATTTCCAAATGTTATACCATGTTATAATGTTAGGTACTTGTAGAGGACCTTTTCCAGTTTGTGTATCGTTTTTCATATAATTTATTTTTGATTGGTCATACAACCGCCGTCGATTAATTATAACAACTTTTTAAGAGAGGTAAGTTCTTGATAACCTAACCTAACCTAACCTAACCTAACCTAACCTGTTTTACTCTATGCTTTACTCTATGTTTTCTATGCTGTATGTAATGTACTGTAGAAAACGGTACATAAACTGGAAAACGTCCCTTGTAGGTTATCTCCCCCCCCCCCCCCCCCCCCCCACCACCAATTTTGACAGAATATTTTCGTTAAAACTAACGAAAATATCACGACTTAACCTAACCAATTAGGGCGTACAGTTGATCTATTAGTAAATAGTAAATACTATTCCAGAAACAAACAATGTTATAATTATAATAGATCAACTGTACGCCCTTGATAATTGGTTAGGTTAAGTCGTGATATTTTCGTTAGTTTTAACGAAAATTTCTGTCAAAATTGGTGGGGGAGAGATAACCTACAAGTACCTAATGTTTATAACCTTATATGGTACTTACGTATTAACGGGGGGCACCACATACTGATGATGGTTAGGTTAAGTTGTAATATTTTCGTTAGTTGAAAATTTCTAATACATCATATTTTTTAAATAGCAATATTTTTAAAATATTTACAATGATTTATATTTCAAATATTTACAATGATTATACATGTTACACAGTGAAAACAACATTTGTTTCTGGAGGCCAAAAATTTTTAATAGCATTAAGAATGGAATTGAATGGATCGTGATCATGTACCAACTGTCGCCACATAAATTCAGCAAGATATGACTCTAGGTGATACCATTTCCCAACGCGCATGTTTACTTTGCTACGGCAACTTCTAATATTACAGCACCATGAATTCATTCCCCGAAGTACAGCTTCATCTTGTGACCTTTTTTCGCATATAGGTTCAGCAGGTAGAATTTCTTTGGCTTGCAAAAAAGAGACCGCATCTTCTTCACTTTTTGGTAAATCTCAAATTTTCATCATGAATAAGCCTAAAAAAATTATTTTTTTTCAGAAAATTGTTTAAAAAAATATTTTAAAAATATTTCTATTTAAAAAATATGATGTATTAGAAATTTTCAACTAACGAAAATATTACAACTTAACCTAACCAATCATGGCTGGTCTACCTAACCGTGTTTGTAATTGTGTATTGCGCCTGTCCTCCGTGGTGGCGGAGGGGACCTACAATTTTACGTGGGTTCCGAACCATTAAAACCTTAATTTTACTACTTTAAACTATACCCAATCTATCAACATATGCATCTAATCGATTTTTAAACATATTTATAGACGTACTACTAATTACTTCTACCGGCAAACTATTCCAACTATTTACTATTCTATGTGTAAAAAAGTTTTTGACAACTGCTGTCTTGAACCTTCTACTTGTCAGCTTACACCCGTTATTTCTAGTTCTACTATATTGAGCTATTTTGAAAAAGCTCTCTCTATTTACGTTACCGAACCCACTCATAATTTTAAAAACTTGGACTAGATCACCCCTTACCTTAGCCTCCTAGTCTCAAGTGTAGTCAGTTTTAACTCCTTAAGCCTATCCTCGTACGAGTTTGACCTAAGCGACGGAATCATCTTAGTTGCTCGTCTCTGAACTCGTTCGATTTTGTCTATATCCTTGCGCATATACGGATTCCAAAATTGGATCGCATACTCCAAATGGGGTCTAACTAATGATTTATAAAGAAGAACATTAATATCGCGCGATTTGTACTCGAAATTCCTAGCTATAAAACCTAGTACTTTGTTCGCCTTATTGACCGCTGCTGTACTTTTTTTCGCTACTTTCAAATCACCAGTGACTATAACTCCTAAATCTTTTTCCTGATATACGCTTGCCAACTCCTTCCCTGACATACTATACGCAAAATTACCGTTACGCGAACCTATATGTAAAATTTTGCACTTATCGATGTTAAATCTCATTGCCATGTGACCGACCAATCAACGATTTTATTCAGATCTTCCTGGATTTTATCTCTATCTTCGTCATTTATCGCCATACCACCCAACTTCGTGCCATCCGCAAACTTTGAAACTGTACTGACTAGGCCGACATCTAAATCGTTAATATATATAAGAAAAAACAAGGGGCCCAAACATAATGTTTAGGTGTATTAATTCAAACTCAAGTTTGTAAGTAATTAAACTTTAATAATTATGTATTTAGCATTTTATACTTTATCCGTTCGACTTTATTAAAGAGATTCATATAACAATGACAAAAAAAGTTTGTAATACGAGACATCTGTTTATAATGTGTGCCACTAGGCCATAATCACCCATTACTTAAATAAATTTTTAAAGTAATCATCCGTGTACCTTCTCCTGTAAACTGAAATTGACTTGAACCAGGTCAACGCGCATACGCAAACAGAGCAGATCTCAAAATTATTTCCAGAGATGTTTTAATTTACAGTTTGAATATAATACAGATTCTTCGTTTATAACAAAATCATACATGTAATGAATATTCAAAAATACTTTTAAAAAATTCTTTTAAGCGCTTTCATTACAGAAAGTACTAAACAGTACAGAAAAGTACAGAAAAGTAGAGAAAGTACTAAACAGTATCGTGTTTATATTTAATGGCAAAACAAAGCATGAGAACATGTTTGTAGTTACTTTATTTCAAATCAGAATTTCAGTTTTATGATATACTATAGGCCCTACTATGCATATTAGGTATATTGGAAAGTATGGAACTTATAGGTTATATTTATCTGGAAAAATCCATATAGTTTTTAATGTTAAAAACGTTAGGCCTAAGTTAAGCGAGTAAGAGGATAAAACGAACAAAAAATTACAAAATTGTCACGGAACCAAATATCGGATAAAGCTCTTCCATTTTTAAACAACAAAGTTACGGAACGAAATGCCAGCATCCACAGTAGGGCGGCTCGTTTTTTACACTTTTTTCGATATTTGATTGAGGGTAGTGCGGAAAAGTTGCGATTTGGAGAGAAAATAAAGTGTGTAAAATTTTTTTGATCTACGTCAATACCTTCCGGTGGCGGCGAGTCCTTAAAAATCGAAAAATAGGCCTAAAAACACATAAAATTTTTATATAATTTTATAGAATTTTTATATAATGTTCATTGTTAATG